>OZ014500.1:29911980-30415842 GCA_963966045.1 Xestobium rufovillosum
CTCTGTAACTTTGTGGTAAATCTGAAATCATATTTCCTACCGATAGCGCTGCCATTAAATTTGCTCCAAATTCTGGGTCGGACTCAACATCGTAGTCTTCTAAATACTTCGGCAACCGTCTATTCCTCATACTTCTTCTTGTATCTGCAGTTTCGTCTGTTTTTCCAGAATTTTCATTCAAGTTTTGTCTCTTTTCCGCTGTTGTTTCTCTCACAATTTCTTCTCTTTCTTCTTTCATCTGATTCTCTTCTTTTTCTTCGCTTATTTCTATGGGTAACTTCTGTTCATTTGTTTCATCAAACACAATGTTTCTCCCTAGGACAATCCTTTTATTTTCTTCATCCCACAACCGATAGCCATTATCTGTATAGCCTATCATGATGAGTTTCTGACTATGTGAGTCAAGTTTGGATGTGCAATCTTCTTTCGGAATCAAATTATACGCATTTGAACCAAAAAGTCTAATTTTTTTCATATTTGGCTTTTGTTTATGCCAAATATCAACTGGAGTTATGTTCTTAGGCAGTACACTTGTAGGTGTCCGGTTTGTGAGAAATACAGCAGTTCTCACTGCTTCACCCCACAGGGACTTGTCTAATTTTGAATCAAAAATTAGGCATCTTGCCTTTTCCATAACAGTACGATTGTACCGTTCTGCAACTCCATTTTGTTCTGGATTTCTGGCTATTGTGTACTGACACTTTATTCCATTTTTTAAACAAAAATCCTTCAATTCTGCTGAGATGTACTCACCACCGTTATCACATCGAAAACGTTCAATTTTTGTGCCAAATTTTGCCTCTACTTGTTTTACATGTTCTTGAAAATATTTTAGAACTTCACTTTTTTTAGTCATTAAGTAACATACTGCAAAATGGGAGAAATGATCAATAAAACTTACGTAATACAGCTTTCCATCGTGTATCGGAGGGTTAATTGGTCCGCACGCATCACTTGAGATCACTTCCAGAATACGTTTGGCTTTTCTTTCCTCTGGTATTGTCTTGAAGGGCATTCTGGTCTGTTTCCCCTGTAAACATACCTCACACACACCAGGCGATGGAAAAAATGAAGAATGGCCCATCCTCCTGTGTAACAATCCCAAGTTTTCTGTTGTTGTATAAGCCGTATCACAATTTTCTGACAACCGTAATGTAACAATGTACAGATTTCCGAACAATTGACCTTTAAACATAACTTCACCATTTTTCATTACAAGAATTTCTTTATTTTTAAATAAAATTTCGAATCCTTTCTCTTCAAGTTTTCTAACCGATAGTAAGTTGTGAAGTAATTTTTCACACATCCACACATTTTTCATGCAAATACTTCTACCATTTTCTGCTTTTAAATTAAGGTTACCTTGCTGTGTGGCTTCTATTGTTTCTCCTCTTTTGGCTACGCTTATTGCATGTGAAATCATCTCCTTGTTTTTCAAAAACTTTCCTGTTGTTTTATTTACAAGATGGTTTGTGGCTCCGCTGTCGATGACAAACTTTATTTCTTTAGGGTTTTTCTCAATACATGCTAGTAAATTATCCGAAGTCAGAAATGAAATAGCATCTTCATTTTCAATGTTTTCCGCTAAATTTACCTTTCCATCTTTCTTCTGACTTTTTGGACATTCAAATTTCCTGTGACTCTTATTTCCTTTCTTAATCCATTTTTTATTATTCCACCTCTTTTTGTATCCTGAAAACGCTGCCTCATTGCTACTACCATCTGCTTGGGTTTTTGCTTGCCTTGACTCTTCCATGAGCAGCTTATTCTTAACGAAATCAAGTGTTACCTTTGTTTCGTCTTGGCAGAACATGATGTCAATAGCCGTTGTGACTGCTTGGTACGTTTCAGGCATTGCAGATAGCAACTGCGACACTATTTCACTTTGTTCCATTTTTCCACCTGCGCTTTTCAGCTCATACACTGTCTGTTCAAATTCTGTGAGAAAAATATTTAAAGCTATCCCTTCAGTAAACTTCAAACTTCTAAGCTTTTTCTGCAGTTGAACTTGCGTTGAAATACCTTTTTTCTGGTATGTACACCTAAGAGCTTCCATAATTTCCTTTGCTGTGGTCTTGGGTTTTATCATTTCCAACATTCAATCGGACAAACATTGCACGATTATATTTCTTGCTTTTACATCGCACTTTTGAAATTTCGCAAGGTCAGCAGCATTTGCCGGTGGGTCAGTCTCTAGAACTTCTAAGACTTCCGCTTGTTCCAGTATCAATTTCACACGGAATTCCCAGTTTGAAAATCCCGTACCATCAAACGATTTTACGTTCAGTACTTGGTTATTCGAAATGGCGGCCATGCTGACAATCGAAAACTTTTCGACGCACACAACACGAAAACAGGCACCAAAACAGTTTCCCAATTTCTACCGTTTTTACAACTTCCCGTTCCTACAAAAATAGTTCAAAATGCTTCTGGGCCCATAACCTATGGGATGAACAGAGTAAAGCAAATGAACTTGTTGAATTTCGGGTTGTAAAATCAGTTTTTATTTCAGAACTTTAGGTACACGTATGCAGTGCTTACACTTCAACTTCTACTCTATGAATACAGCTAGCGCCACCTAGTGTTTATAACATAAAAAAGAAAATGACAGATATCTGAATTGCAGGCATACCAACATTCAGTACATTTGTACTGAAACGGCAACACTGATTGCCTGATGTGCGTATATTTTGTGTAAATTTTAAAATATCACTTCTTTGACAGAAAGTGAAAGTAAACTTTTCGATATATCGAACTGATATATCGATTGATTAGAACATTAAAAACAATATAAATATATCGATATTTTGAATATATCGATATATTTTTGCCATCCCTACTCTCAATTCTCGGGCAATTTTCGAGATGCCGCTAACGAAGTTTCACTTCAAAAACACACATTTTTAGTCAGCGCATTTTTGGGCATTCGTTGATTAGGGTTTTTCGCATTATTTTTAAGTATTCTATCTACTCTCGAAGTTTGTTACACTCATTATAGATCAGCCTGAGGTATTACATTTCCTTCACTTCTCAGATTATGCAGGTATATTGTAAAATAAAGAGATATATCAGTTAAGAAATTGAATATTTTATTGAAAACCATTTTCCAGTACCTGACCAACACTGGTGTCCATTCTGTAGTCAAACATTTATAAACAAATTCCAGTCTCCCATCTATTTGCTAATTACGTTGTGGCTTATGAAGCGGATAATATATATTACCCGCCGCCACTGGCGGTGATGTAGAGCGAATAATCAAGGTGTAATTGTAATGAGTAGTTCATTTGTCCACAGACAAAAATAAACAGCAAAGAATAATGGGGTGTAATATTCGGCGCCACTGGTAATCATCTCGATTCTTGACTTAGCGCATCAGTAGTTCATTAGTCGCCCGAGCCCCAGCTTTTAGTTCTGTTAACTGGACATTCCATATTTTTTACCAAAACACATGAAAGTTAATCCTTTTTTATACAATGTCTTTTTGCACCTCAGTTAAAACTGAACCAGAAAGTGACTGGAACGATATAAAAATAGAAGAAAAAGTTATAGTTGATCAAGAGAAGTCGATAAAAGAGTCAAATGTTGGGCCAGATTTTTGCATAGAGGACGAAAAGATACTTAGGCAGTTTTGTTGTGTTAGTATTAGTATTCAGTTGTCAAACGTACAGCAAATATATTTCATTTTCAGGCCGATGCGTTCTCTAATACAAATAATGAAGCAATACAAAGTGAACCAACGGAAACGCTTAAAGTAAAGAGAAAAAACAGGATAAACAAATTCAAATGTCCTAATTGTCCAAATGTATTCAGTCATAGGGATAATTTGAAAAATCATTCCACAGTACATACAGGTGAAAAACTGCACAAGTGTGAAATATGTCTAAAAGCATTCAGTTACCTCTCAAGTCTAAAGGCCCATCAGATGTGCCATACAGGCACGAAACCCCACAGATGTGAAATATGTCTAAAAGCATTCAGGCACCTCTCAACTCTAAGGAACCATATGAAATGTCACACGGGCGAAAAGCCCCACAAATGTGAAATATGTAAACGTTCATTCCATCGGCTGGCACACCTAAAGAGGCATATGATGTGTCACACAGGCGAGAAACCCCACAAATGTGAAACATGTAAAAAAGCATTCAGTCACCTAACAACTCTAAAGAGCCATCAGATGTGCCACACAGGCGAAACGCCCCACAAATGTGAAATATGTAAAAGTTCATTCCGTCAGCTGACACAGCTAAAGAGGCATATGATGTGTCACACAGGTGAGAAACCCCACATATGTGAAATATGTCTAAAAGCATTCACTCACCTCTCAACTCTGAAGGCCCATCTGAAATGGCACACAGGCGAAGACCCCCTCAAATGTGAAACATGTAAAAAAGCATTCAGTCGTCTCTCAACTCTAAAGATCCATCGGATGTGCCACACAGGCGAAACGCCTCACAAATGTGAAATATGTAAACGTTCATTCCGTCGGCTGGCACACCTAAAGAGGCATATGATGTGTCACACAGCCGAGAAACCCCACAAATGTGAAATATGTCTAAAAGCATTCAGTCACCCCTCAATGCTAAAGGGTCATTTGAAGTGCCACACAGGTGAAAAGCCCCACAAATGTGACATATGTCTAAAATCATTTCGTCACCTTTCAACTCTAAGGAACCACCTGAAATGCCACACAGGCGAAAAACCCCACAAATGTGAAATATGTAAAAAAGAATTCAGTCACCTAACAACTCTAAAGAACCATCGGATGTGCCACACAGGCGAGAAGCCCCACAAATGTGAAATGTGTAAAAAGGCATTCCGCCAGCTGTCGCAGCTAAAGAACCATCAGATGTGTCACACAGGCGAAAAACCCCACAAATGTGAAATGTGTCTAAAAGCATTCAGTCATCTCACAACTCTAAAGAACCATCAGGTGTGCCACACAGGCCAAAAGCCCCACAAATGTGAAACATGTAAAAAAGCATTCAGTCACCTAACAACTTTAAGGAACCATCGGATGTGCCATGAAGGCGAAAAATCACACAAATGTGAAATATGTCCAAGAGCATTCTGTACACTCAGAAATCTAAAGAACCATCGGATGTGCCACACAGGCGAGAAACCCCACAAATGCGAAACGTGTCTAAAAGCATTCAGTCACCTCACAACTCTAAAGAACCATCAGATGTGCCACACAGGCGAAAAGCCCCACAAATGTGAAACATGTAAAAAAGCATTCAGTCACCTAACAACTCTAAGGAACCATCCGATGTGCCACACAGGCGAAACGCCCCACAAATGTGAAATATGTAAAAGTTCATTTCGTCAGCTGTCACAGCTAAAGACTCATATGATGTGCCATACAGGCGAGAAACCCCACAAATGTGAAATGTGTCTAAAAGCATTCAGTCACCCCACAACTCTAAAGAACCATCTGAAATGTCATACAAGCGAAAAGCCCCACAAATGTGAAACGTGCCTAAAAGCATTCAGTCACCTCTCAACCCTAAAGAACCATCTGAAATGTCACAAAAGTGAAACATACAAGAGTTTTGTAGATGATTCGCTTGTTTAAAAACCTATTTTACCACAACATACAGAAGTAACTTATATTGCATTTTGCGCACTGTTCAGATTATACAGGAATTTTGTAAAATAAATGGATAAATCAGTTAACAAATTCGATATTTTATTCAAAAGCAGTATTCAATACCCTCAGTTAAATAGTAGAACATGAGTTATAATTATGGGACAACAAAATAGAATTTCCTGTTTTATGCCTTCTCACTGGACATTGTAGAAAATATGTAATAATAATAATAATACTGGACGCATGTACGTATAAATATAGGTATACTAGCGGCCCGCTCCGGCTTCGCACGGGTATAAAATATATAGCCTATGTCACTCACTGAAAAAATGATTAAAATCGATCCAGTAGTTTTGATTTGGATAAGGATTAATGCTGTATTGGTTAAAATCGCTTCGAAAATTAGCCATTATTTGTCGTAAAAAGTAAATGACAAAAAAATGTTATTGTGGGATATCCATAAGAGATAGACATATACCATCGCGGAGTTTTCTGTAGACCTTTTCAATGTGTACAATACTTAGTACATTATTTTGATAAATCTCGTAGGGTTCAGCCTGCGTTTGCAATGTAAGCGGAAAAAATGTAATTATTTACGACATCACATTAGAAACCTCAAAAATAAAAGTATTTCTCCACTATTTAATGGATGTTATTGTACATATAAACCTTCCTCTTCAATCACTCTATCTATTAAAAAAAACCGCATCAAAATCCGTTGCGTAGTTTTAAAGATTTAAGCATACAAGGTGCAGTGGGGCAAGAGCAATTTTGGGGAAAGTGCGACCAACCCAGTTTTTTTGTTATTTCGTGTGTGTAAACTGGGCTTCATCACACTTGAATTCAATATTATATACGCAACCGTTAGGGGAACACCATTAGCGCCACCTATCCGACACGTATATGTGCCTGCAAGGCTAAACTGCCAGCGGATCTGCTGAATTTCGTCAGTCAAAATTGCAGGTGCATACTCGTCGTAAATTAATGACCTTAAAAATAAAATCTTTTAGTTTATTATCAATTGTAAAAGAAACCTTGAAGAGTCAACGTGTCTTTGGTAAGCATTAATGAACTTTTAGATATATTTTTATCAAAAAAAGTGGTAGGTCGCACTTACCCCCCAAAAATTACGGTTAAGGGTAAGTGCGCAGGGCAAGTGCGACTTATAGGCCCATGTAGTTTTCCTTGACTGCTATGCCCGATTATTACTCATTACTTTATATTTACTTACTGCAGTCGATTTAAAATTTAATAATTGTATTATTTTTAGATACCTAATAAGTTACCTAAGCAGTTACCAGTTATGTTATTAAATAAATAAAAATTTAAATATTCGCATTTGCATTAATTATTCGTACTCTAACAATTTTGTTGAATAATCTAAATCGTCACTATTTCTATTTTTTACTTACAAAATGCCATAACTTTCCACCTGTCGCAGATACGAGAAACTATCAAACACAAAGTTAATTCAACTTTTGATGTACAACACGCTCTTGCCCCAACAGACACTGCTAGTTATTTACATGAGCTATAAATCAGGTGGTGCGCACTTGCCTCACATTCATGGGGTAAGTGCGACCCAATGACGAAAAAAAAATATTTCTTGCTCAAAAAAATTTGAGGCACATTTATCGCTATTTAGTATTCGAAACGAACAGTAAACATTGTCAAGATTACTATATTAAAAAGCTGAATTCCTATTTTAAAAAATCACAATCTGATAAGTACCAAAAGTCAAAAATCTGAAAAGATAGGTCGCACTTACCCCACTGCACCTCATAGGGATATAGGGACAGAGAAAGCGACTTTGTTTTATACGATGTAGTGATGACTGGACGCCACTGGTAACCATCTTGACTACCTGACTTAAAGTAGCTTGAGTAGTTTGTTAGCCCACCAAGCTTTCTCTTCTATTTTTTTCCTGTTCTGTGGTTAAGCCCTGATTTCTTTTTGTAATTTTCCTTTAAGAATCCTTTAATAAGTTAATATTTTTTTAAAAAAGCACATGAAAACTGACCGTTCTTTACAGAAAATGCCTTTTTGCGCTTTAGTCAAAACTGAAATAGAAAGTGACTGGAACGACATAGATATAGAAATAGAAGAAAAAGTTATAATTGATCAAGAGGAATCGATAAAAGAGTCAGTTCTTCAGCCAGATTTTTGCATAGAGGACGAAAAGGTAGGCAGTTTTGAAACTGTCGTGTTAGTATTAAGCTGGGAACACATTTCTCTGATGTGATGTGATGTGTTGTGTTGTGTCGTGTCGTGTTGTGACTCGCCGTGTGCACATGTTTCTGTCGTGTTGTGACGCAACGTTTGATAAACCGGTGCTACCCAGTTTCTCAAAAGCTCCAGTGTGTACACACCGAGCGTTTTCGTCCCCGATTAACCGGGAACTTTTTATAGAACTGTTTCTATACTTTTTTCCACACTGTATCTAAGTACAAGTGAAGTAAAAATGCTGTTGCTTTACCTGTAGAATTCATTTCCCTGCCTATCTCCTCCCACGCCTCTTGCCGCATACAATCATTGCGGTAATTCTTCGAATTCACGTTGAATAAACATTCGTAATTTCTAACTTTTTCAATTAAGACAGCTGCATCCATATTTTTTAAGTGAAATGACCCGTGCACACTTCTCTGACGCTCTGATGTGTTGTGTCGCGATGCAACGAAAATCTGGATAGAAGGGATCGCGTTGCGTCACAACACAGCGCGTAGCGTCAGAGGAATGTGCACGCGCCCCGTTTAATTACATGGAATTTATGCTGTATGATCCATACAACGTTGCGTCACAACACAACATAACACAACACGTCAGAGAAATGTGTCCCTAGCTTTAGTGTTCAGTTGTCAAACGTATAGCGAATATATTTCATTTTCAGGCCGATGCTTCCTCTTCTAAAAATAATGAGGCAATAAAATGTGAACCAAAGGAAACTCTTGAAGTAAAGAGAAAAGGCAGGATGGACAAATTCAGATGTCTTAATTGTCCAAAAGTGTTCAAACACAGGCGTGATTTGAAAAATCATTCGACAGTACATACATGTGAAAAGCCCCACAGATGTGAATTATGTCTAAAAGCATTCACTCGCCTCTCGTATCTAAAGAACCATCAGATGTGCCACACAGGCGAAAAGCCCCACAAATGTGACATATGTCTAAAAGCATTCAGTCAACTCTCAAATCTAAAGAGCCATGTGAAGTGCCACACAGGTGAAAAATCCCACAAATGTGACATATGTCTAAAAGCATTTAGTCAACTCTCAAATCTAAAGAGCCATGTGAAGTGCCACACAGGTGAAAAATCCCACAAATGTGAAATATGTCTAAAAGCATTCTGTACACTCACAAATCTAAAGAACCATCGCATGCGCCACACAGGTGAGAAACCCCACAAATGTGAAATATGCCGAAAAACATTCCGTTACCTCTCAAATCTAAGGGACCACCAGATGTGCCACACAGGCGAAAAGTCCCACAAATGCGACATATGTCTAAAAGCATTCCGTACACTTAGAAATCTAAAGAACCATCTGAAGTGTCATACAGGTGAAAAGTCCCACAAATGTGAAATATGTCTAAGAGCATTCAGACAGCTCTCAACTCTAAAAATCCATTTGAGGTGCCACACAGGCGAGAAGCCCCACAAATGTGAAATATGTAAAAAAGCATTCAGTCAACTCTCAACTCTAAAGAGCCATCTGAAGTGCCACACAGGCGAGAAGCCCCACAAATGTGAAATATGTCTAAAAGCATTCAGTCACCTCTCAACTCTAAGGAACCATATAAAGTGCCACACAGACGCAAAGCCCCACAAATAGAATAGAATAGAATGAGCTTTTATTTAATAATAATAATAATAATAATAATATTTATTCTTCCAACAGACGAATGTCTATAATGGACAAAATACAATTAAATTATAGCTGTCAAAGTAAGATATGTGTAGAGAATAGAAAACAAAACACATAATATGAACAAAAAATAAGAAATTAAGAAGTTATGCAAGGATTACCTATTGAAGAAACCTTATTGCAACTATTACTTTGTCTCCTCGTCTGGAACGTCACTTATGCAACGGTCTCGGTTCGGGCCCCTAAATATACACCTGTGTCCCTCGGTCTCACTTATTGGGACACACTGTATATTCAGGAGGATCTGCAAGTTCGCTTATGAACGTGCTCTGCGTTGCCTGTACAGTCTTGTCGGGGGACAATCTATTCGTTGTTCACCCTTACGCTCTTAGTCGCAGAAGGTTTGGATTCATTAATTATTGCTAAACGATGATTGAATAAAAGACATAAAGAAAATATAACTTGACTCTATTCTTTTTAACTATTTACATTGAATAAAATTGAAATGAAATTATACTACGGAATATGTACAAAAATACGAGATTTACAGTGAAAGAAACAGAAATAGAAACCCGGTTTTCACGGTGTACTCTGATAATGCGGTTTGCTCGACGTACGGTCCAATACTGAATTATTTCTACGGCCTCGGGGTCTACGTGGGAGCACCAAAAAGGTACAGATTCCTACTAGGGCTTCGGTGCGAGATTCTCGTCGCAGCACCAGTCTACTATACTGCCGTGTTAAGGTAAAGGGCAGTAAGTCTGCAAAAAGTGATTTTCAGTTATTACGATTTTTGGTGTTTTGCTTATACGCAACTTATTTTAATTTAGATTTATAGCAAAGTATATTATATTATGATACTAAATATACCCTATTATGGTGGAAATTTTTTTTTTTTTTTAATGAAAATTCTTTATTTTGAAAAAGAAGTTACAGATCTTAAGAGACCAGTTGGTCCCATCCAGATCTTGTACATTAGGTAAGGTACATTGTATTGATATACCTAATTATATTCAAAAATAGCTTAAACCTAATTTCCTAAGTAACTTAAGACTTAAGAGCTAAAACAGTATTGCACTTAACTCGTAAACCATAAGTAAAATATGATATACTGTCTTCTTAGGTATCTACGTTAAGGTCAGGTTAGGTCTTTGGTTTTTCAGGTACTGATGCAAGTCTGTTTTAAATTTCTTTTTGTTCATTTGATCTTTAATGCAGTCTGGCAACTCATTGTAATAGTTAGTTGCCTTGTTTGTAACTGTATTCTGTGATTTCTTTGTCCTGTGTTGCTGTTTATGGTATTTTTTTGCTGATCTTGTGTTATGGTTGTGAATATCTTGATTTTTTATCAGTTTTACAGCAGTCTGCGAATGCTCAAGTTTAATTTTGTGAATAAGTTTACATGATTCGTAGCGTATAATTTCTCTTATGTTAAGCAGTCCCGTTTCTCGATATACCTGTACTGTTGGAGTTAAAACATTCATGTTAAATAATATTTTAATTACCCTATTTTGTGTTCTCTGTAGTCTTTGTATGTCTGTCTGGTTGGATCCACCCTATATACTTGATAAGTAAGTCAGCTGCGGATATACGTGGGCATAGTATATTATTTTCTTAATTTTGCTGCTTAATACATGTGCCGTTCTTCTTATTTGTCCCATTATTTGCTTAATTCGGGTACTAATGTGGTTTATGTGGTCCTTAAAGGTTATTTTATGGTCTATTATCAAACCCAGGTATTTAAACTCTTCCCTTTTTTCTATCTTCATTTTATTGATGTTTACTATTTCAGTGCAATTTTCTGGCCAGCTTCCTATATTTGTATAGCTACATTTATTTTCATTCAGTATCATCTTGTTACATCTGCACCATTTTTCTATTTTTTGTATGTCAGCCTTCATGCCTTCTATTGTACTTTGAGCGTCACCATCATAGAATATAATCGAGTCATCTGCATATAGTGTCATGTTTCCTTGTAGGCCTACATTTGTTATGTCATTCACGTAAATTAAGAATAAAACTGGTCCCAGTATGGACCCCTGTGGTACACCATGTTTGATTTTTTTTATTTCACTACAAACTCCATTGACCACTGTGTACTGTGTTCGATTTTCCATATAGTTTCTAAATAACTTTTGTACTGGTCCAGTAATACTGATCTTTTCAAGTTTTTTTAATAAAATTTCATGATTTATAATGTCAAAGGCTTTTTTAAAGTCTAGTATGAGCCCTCTTAGTTTTCTTTTTTTGTCTATTTGGTGGTATATATATTGTGTAAGGTTGACTACTGCCGTTTCTGTGTTCCGTTTGGTAACAAAACCATTCTGACTAGAGCTCATAAATCCTATATCTTCCAAAAATCGTACGAGTCTTACTGTTATTTGATTTTTTTTGCAAAAAATTGTTTGCTCTAACATTGGTACCATTTTTTATAGTTCTGTTTCAAGCAATACTGCTATTTATATGTATAATTAGGTATTCAGTTAAAGTTTATATATTAATTAAAATGAGAATAAGTCAATATAAAGCAGTGTATTAAATATATGCGACAAAAGATACAATTCACATACAAACACAACAAAAGTAATAAATCCGTTAAAAAGCAATTAAAATTAAAAATTCAAATGTCACTCAAAATTTATCAGATCTTCCACGTTTTCTTCTTTTAGTGAAAGCCAAAACTGTCTTCTATTTTCCGGCATCAAAGGGCATAGTTGTGAAACAATATCTCGCTTCTTTTGTGGGGGAACTCCTCTAGAACAACTTCTTAGTTTTTGGGGAATTTCTAATTTGAAGTTCACTTTAAGAAAATGATATTCCTTGAAATCTGCATCAGTAATATTATTTTTATAAAAAAGTGATCGGCTTCCTCGTCTAAACTGAACAACAGATATGTCACAAAGTAAGGGTCTGTCTGATTTTTTAGATTTCGCTTTTGTATCGCCAGCCACCCAATGTAAAACTTCCTCGTTTTTTAAACAAATTACATTCATTTTTCTTCCATTTGAATTTTCTACAGCCATGACAAAATCGCTGAAATCGTAAAGATTTCCACCTTGTGTCGTTTTCATACTTTGTTCCACACCGTGATATATTGCATGTTTTGAATGTGTATGGAAAACCGCAGACCAACTGGTTTCGTCCTTCTGGGACTCATCAGTACGGTGCTTTCCCCTACACACTCAAACCATGCAATTTAATCTTGCTATATATACTGCCGCGCTCTGGACAGATATCACCAAGTGACAACTACTTTGAGTAATTATCTAGTATTAATTAGTGATACTGGACCGTTCGAACAACTACTCCTCGGGCAAATACCCCGCCAGGCGTTGAATTATAGAACTAAATCCAGATTTTTTGTACTACGAGACGTTTCAGACTGCTACCCCATCTAAGATGGCTTTGAAACAATCCTAATTTGTCTCCATGTACGTACGTGCTTTTAAGCAGGTCTTTGTTCAAATATTGCATGTTTTGAATGTGTATGGAAAACCGCAGACCAACTGGTTTCGTCCTTCTGGGACTCATCAGTACGGTGCTTTCCCCTACCCTACACACTCAAACCATGCAATTTAATCTTGCTATATATACTGCCGCGCTCTGGACAGATATCAGCAAGTGACAACTACTTTGAGTAATTATCTAGTATTAATTAGTGATACTGGATCTTAGATGGGGTAGCAGTCTGAAACGTCTTGTAGTACAAAAAATCTGGATTTAGTTCTATAATTCAACGCCTGGCGGGGTATTTGCCCGAGGAGTAGTTGTACGTACATGGAGACAAATTAGGATTGTTTCAAAGCCATCTTAGATGGGGTAGCAGTCTGAAACGTCTCGTAGTACAAAAAATCTGGATTTAGTTCTATAATTCAACGCCTGGCGGGGTATTTGCCCGAGGAGTAGTTGTTCGAACGGTCCAGTATCACTAATTCACACCGTGATGTACAGAATCTGCACTCATGAATGTGTGGCCGGTCTCAAAATACTTGACAGTAATTTCAGAAGATACAATTAAATTTGAATTTATCATTATGGTAAACATGGTAAACAAACACCAGTCCTTATTTTGGGCAGAGCAGTTGTCTGTCCAATATAAAATTTTAAGGGCGTCTCTTTCTTCAAGTAATGCTCTATAATATGCAGAGGCGATTTCTTCCACCTTTCTTCCTGCTACTGCCTCATGCCACAAAATTGATATATTTTTTTACTATTTCTGTTTCCCTTATCTGCCATTGATGCAAATGTTAGATGAAAAGCCACAATTCTTGTGAAAAATGCTTTTTGGCTTCCAGGAATTCGTGGAAGCATTATTACTTTTTGTAGATCCACACTTCTCACTGTTTCTGTTACGATCTTTTCTTGTTCTACATCTTTCTTGTACTCGGTTCTTACTGCTTTAGCCTTTAGAGAATGCTGCAGCCATCTCTTACAAGTTGCACAAATAGTTTGAAATTTGTTTGACATAGATTGTAGATTTGACATTCTATTTAAACTTGAGCTAGCAGACTCCACATCAACTTCGGCCATAGCTGTCTCATTGTGTGAGTTTAAGTGCTGAACATGAAACATACAAGTGTCGCACTCCTCATTCCCTAATTTTGTAAAGCTAATGTTCATTTCGGCTACCACTTTTCGATAGGTGTAATAGCTTACCTTATTATTGGGATACTTCTGAATGTAATCTGTATGCATTCTTCTAATTGTTATGTCATTTGGTAGATATAAACGGTTGGGAGCGTGTTCTCTCTGATAATGACATACATGGATGATATGATAAAATGTGTTGTCGCAGAATATCACGATTGCATTTATTTGCCGGCTCAGTTGAACCTCGTCTGTCGCGATTTGGGGTTATCATTTCTGGTGTCGAATTTTTTAACGTTGTTATGAACTTGTCATTTTTTTCGTCGTATCCAAGAGTTCTTAAGAAGAATTTTTTGCATATGACCTGGATATGCCCCCTTTCGTCTGGCAAAGAGTAAATTAGTGTTCTAGTTCTCTTTCTTACTTCCACTTTCGATGTTTTACATGCCTTTTCCTTTTGGTTGATACGACCGTGCAACCAAGCCCTCCTTTTGCTGTAATTCATTTTATAGAATTCGTTCCAAATTACTATCCTTCTGTCTTCTTTTATTTTCTCTAAACATTTTTCTTTACATTTACAAGGGCTTCTTAACTGATGACTATTTTTGTCTCTGGATTTTCTTTCTGAATCCCTTCTCAATCTTTTCTTCTTATGCGTATGTATTACTGGTTCAGCTTCGTTTTCAGTTGTTGTTTCATTTTGAGTAATCAGTATGTCATTTTCCTGTTCAATAATACCTTCTGATGAGCTATCAGGGTGATAATTTGGATCATCAAGTGAATTATCAGAGAACCCAGTGATCTCTTCAAATTCTGTCATTGCATGCTCTGCATATGACGATGTTGACGGACCAGGATCTAAAATGACAATGTACTGTCTTTTGTGTTATTAAAAATAAAGTATTTGCCTACCTTCAAAATCTGAATGATTTATTTCATTAGGTGGTACATCTTCCGTTTGTGGTAACGTAGACGTCAAAGTATCATCAACTAAGCTGTGAGTTGCACTAGTTGCTTGATTAATTAAAGAAACCAAGTATCTTCCTCGCGACGTAAACATTTTATATGGTAACAAACACCGTTATTAAATTCAAAACACCACACACAATGCACTTGTTGCCGACTGCAAGTTTAAACAAGAATAAAGGTTGAAAACAGCAGCACTCAGTAGGCGCTTGTACAAAATCTAACTAGAATATCAGATGATGTTAAGGCAAAAGGCAGTATCTCCGCAGGTACTGCCTCTTGCGATCACATAACAAATTTTATTTTAAATATAAATGTGAAAGCAAAAGGCAGTAACTAACTACAAGTTAGATACTGCCCTTTACCAACACATTGTCGGTGATTTTGTCAGTTACTGCCTTTTTCCATTGCCGGTTCTGGCATTTCTAGGAGAGCAATTCACACCAAACCCTGCGCGAAAGTTAGAGCAGTTACTGCTTATGCATACAACATTTATATCTCATTTTTGACAAATTTGTCACTTACTGCCTTTTACCTTAACACGGCAGTATATCTCCGGGGAAATACCCCTAGCCTATACACTGCCAGCAAATAATTATGAGTCCGCCCTCGGCATGTCACCAGCGGCCGCCAGTTACCCGGATACGATCGTTTTCCGCCGGTATGTCGCCTCAGTTACAGGCACAAGTGCCACACGAGGTTGCCAAAACGAT
Organism: Xestobium rufovillosum; assembly: GCA_963966045.1. NCBI lineage: Eukaryota > Metazoa > Arthropoda > Insecta > Coleoptera > Ptinidae > Xestobium > Xestobium rufovillosum. Next base: position 29,927,693 of record OZ014500.1, read on the forward strand.
CCCACCTTCACCAGCAGAAACCCCTAATTCCCGAGTTTGGACACACAACTACTCACTGATCTCGGATAAGCCAGGCCATGACTGGATGATGTTTAATTGTTGATATCGTAGTGATAACAACCATTAAGCACCAGGCAACTATTCAAAATTGTCTTACTCAGATATTTACGGGTCAGTTACTTTCAGTGGATCACACGCCGTCGTCAGAACGGTTTATCAGGTACTAGTATTTTGGATGCGGCGGCCAGCATCATCTCCGATGCTGGGAGCACTGGTCCCAGCTGATGGCCGGACGACCAAGTACTCGCTTCTGCCTTCTGCTGCAGCTACTTTTATAAGCTTGGAGGGGAGCTTGGCCGGCGGTTTATTTCGAGATTTCCTACGTCAGCGCTGGGAGTCGTGTGCAGAGATTCATCTAGCATTCTGGTTATTTCGGAATGGTGGGCGTCGGTTTGCACCACGTCACGTTAGTGCAGCGTGCAGAATCGATTCGGAATTCCCTTCTTCTCGCGTGACGTCTGTCGCCTCTGGGACTTGCTCATCTCTTTCTTCGGTGCATGCGTAGACGGACGGACGGATTTATTCAGCAATACTTTCGCTTTTGTTTTGCCGGCCGCGGTCTCGTAGAACAATTATGAAATGCCACTCTAAGTTCATTAGAGCTTTTAGGCATTTTTACGGTGCATTGTTACATTATGATTATTACATGTGTTCTATTCCTGTATTGTATATACTAAGTAATTTAGATCTAGTTTTGTTAGATTTAAAGTCACAATAGAAAATATCGAGATAATCAATGTCTTTGACTGAAACAAAATTGTACAACCTAAAACAAGTTAAGAGAGGAGTGTTAAAATGATGGTATGTTGATGGAATATCAAAGTAAAACACCATATGAACTCTGCTACTAGGCCGAGGTACACATAATTGTACTTCATTCAGCAGCACGCTGCTACGTATCTCACCATTAACTATTTTTTGCAAAAAAATCAAATGTGCTCTATTTCTTCTGGCATACAATGAGTCTTCATTAGTTATATTACGTAGAATACTCTGATCACAGTGCCTAGAAGGGTATGTGTTTCGAACCACAAAACCAAGAGTTCTTAAAGCACTTCCAGTAATATATTCTACGTGTGGAACAAACGACAAAGAATTATCCACAACAACTCCAAGGTCTCTGTGTTCAGTACAGCGTTCCAGAATAACTCCATTCACATTATACCTAAATTCAACTAATGTCTTTATCCTGGAAACAGTCATTACTTTGCATTTTTTGACATTCAGCTCTAATTTGTTTTTTTCTGACACCAAGTTATTAATCGATCTATGCAACCCTGGAGTTTCAAGCAATCAGCATAAGATGATACTACATTTAATAATTTCAAGTCATCGGCAAAGATATAACTTTTGCAAGAGAGTGCTTTAACGACATCATCAAAGAAAATTATAAAGAGTAGAGGTCCCAGATTAGAACCCTGCAAAACGCCGCTTTCAACAGCAAAAGATTGAGACTTATAGCCCCCACACACAACGTACTGTTGTCTACCTACCAAAATTGACTTTAACCCTTCTACCAAGCTGCCACTAAAACCAAATCTCTTAAGTTTAAACATAAGGATACAATGACTTACTCTATCGAAAGCCTTGGTCAAGTCAGTATACACAACAGTGTAACAAGAGTGTACACCCCTAGCGGTTGTCATGCAACGGATGTGTGACAGCCCTAGAAGCTAGAAGTCCAGTTCTTCGCATGGCAGTATATGGTGCGGATGTGTAGCCACTCTGCTGGGTTTCTTTTGTCAGTTATCCTAATTTCACATAATTTTCGCTTTGTAGTTCATGTTTATAAATAAAGTAACTTCAACAGTTATAAGTGGCGCCCAACGTGGGGCCTCAGTGCAAGAAAAGTGTCTATAAGGTGGAAAATAGTGAATAAAGGGTGAAACAAAGAAGCCATTTTTCGTTTCGTGACGTCAGAGCTGCTTCGTGCATGATTGTTGCCTTGACTGTGTCGCTACGAGTTCTTCGGCTGCCGCGTACTGCACAAGTGTGAGCCAGTGATGGGCTGCGTCTGAGTTAAGAATCAACCGAATTCAGTAACGCCTTTGAAGTTGAAAGGTTGTTGTGGACTTAACAAATTACATCAACACGCTGATAAAGGTAGGAAACTTTTATATTATTCCGTGCATGATGCCTCCAAAACCTAAACCGATGAATCAATCCCCAACTAGCGTCGTGAATGATGGCCCATCAGGAAGTAATCCTGCAAGTTCGAATATGACTTCACCGTCAATGACTATGTCTGCAGAACAATTTCAGCAGTTAAGGCTGGTTCGCATTAGGCCAGTAATTTAGTCCAGTAGCGAGTAATTTAGTTACTAAAATAGTTGAACTTGCCAAAAAGTGTTCACATTATAAACGAGTACAGTGGTGAGTGAGTGGTATATCAAAATGAATAGACTCAGACAGCGCAGAAATAGGATAAATGGGATGATAAAGGTTGTTGCAATGGCTATTTTGGAGGAGGTGGAAGAAGAAATTACTGAGATGAAATTAAAGAAACTATGGATACGAAAATGGATCAATAGAAGAGACGAACTAGGAGCTACGAATTCTCTGTTGAAGGAAATAGCATTGGAAGATCCCAAAGAATACTTTGCAACGTTGAGATTGACTGAAAGTTGTTTTAATTTTCTGTTAATGAAAATGCAGTCACAAATTCAACGCAACGATACGATATTAAGAAATGCAATTCCCGCAAAAACAAAATTACAGACCGTTCTCTACTTTCTTGCTACCGGGTGCAGTTTAAGGACTCTCACACATGTCTTTAGAACTGGAAAATCAACTATTTCGGAATTCCTGATAGAAGTTTGCGATGCTATATATGAATCATTAAAAGAAGTCATCAAGGTAAGATTAAATAAATTATTACATATAAGTAGAGAAACATTTTTATTAATTAAAAAAAAAAACAATTTAAAGAACATCAGCACTTTCCATTGCTGCAGTAAGTAGGTCACGCAGGTCAGAATTTTGCCCGGAATTTTGAAGTTCTTCATAATAATTGTCATCATAATTATTACGGTATGGAGAGTCTTGCGAATTATAAGATAATGATGTGGATGGCCTGCTGTATCTGTTTTGTTTTTCGTCTTGTAGGTGCTGTCGTCGAATTCTATTTAAATACACTTGAATGTGTTCTTGTGCTTCTAGTGCTAATAATAGAGGCAAAGCTTTCAGTTGAAGAGCGACGTGCTTGCCGAAAACATCAAACTCATTTTCGTCTGCTGTACAATAAGCATTATTAGCAGTGTCGGTTATTTCTTTCAACTGACTAACCATATTCGTAAGATGGGAAAGTTTTTTCTTTTTGCCAGGAGGAGGTTTCGGTTGAGGTTCACGAAAATTAGGGTCCTCTGCAGATCTCTTTTCTTCAGCATCTTCATTAGTATCTGCATGTGCACTTTCTTCGCTAGGCTGAAAATGAATTAGAATGTTGTTAATACTTATCGAAAATATGCATTATGAATTTTATTTCAGGTTCCTGCCACGACAGATTGGAAAATGATTGAGAATGGATTTCGGAAGGAATGGAACTTTCCTGGATGCTGCGGAGCGATCGACGGCAAGCATGTGGTAATAAAAGCTCCTCCTGAATCAGGAAGTTTATACTACAATTACAAAGACACAAACAGTATTGTCTTGATGGCAGTTGTAGATCATAAATATTGCTTCAGTTATATAGACATAGGATGTAATGGGAGGGTTTCTGATGGAGGCGTTTTTCGTAACTGCAGTTTGTATGAAGCGTTGGAAGGCGATATACTACCAAAAGGCCATATTTTAGTTGGCGACAGTGCATTTCCCATGAAAGATTATCTGCTTAAACCTTTCCCAGGAAACCAATTAACATTAAAGAAAAAAATTTTTAATTATCGATTGTCACGGGCTCGAAGAATAGTCGAAAACGCTTTCGGTATATTAGCCGCCAGATTCAGAGTGTTTGAGAAACCGATGCCCTACAAGCCTGAAAAAGTTGTTAGCATTGTAAAAGCGTGTTGCGCTTTACATAATTGGCTCAGACAAACAACATTACAGAACAAGCAGTTGGAATTTTCTGTTGATAAAGAAAATGTTTCTCAAGGAATAGTCATCCCTGGTAATTGGAGGGAGAAGCCAGAGCCTCAAGGTTTGAAACCACTACCACCATGTCTATCAAATCGTTCATCTCGAAGCGCTATAGATCTTCGTGAAAAATATGCAGATTACTTTGTGGGAGAAGGATCGGTTCCATGGCAGACAAGAATGATTTATTAAAAACTTTTGTGTAGGTACTTACCAAATTGCTTTCACTTTCAGTCAATATTGATGTTATGTTTCGTAGGGATCCATCCAATGTATTGAACCATTTTATTGAAGGAACGTAAATTGTGTCAGTTCCGGCGCCGGATTTCTTGGACTCCTTTATTTTTTTTAACTCTTGCGAGTAGGTTGATCTGAAAATAAATAATACATAATTTTAAACATTTGAGGTTAGAATGATGTAAAGTTTATTATTTCATTATGCGATTAATTTTAAAACCCGTAACCGTATGAATAATAACCGTAATTGTAAAACCTGGAACCGTTGCATCATTAAAAATAATACAGAAATGACACTAACCTGATGTTTTTGATTTTCGATTTAATTTCCTTCTCTCCAAATTCAGATATGTTCATGGTATTTTCCAAATCAACACAAGCAGATTGCTTTGCTTGTTTATTTTTATAAAGCGGAGATTTTATGTTCCATAGGCACTCATGTTGCAAATAATGTGTTACAAATTTTAACGTTGTATCTTCGCTCCAACGAAACATTTTTTATTGGCGTGCAGCGTGCAACTAATCAACTCGACTAAAACACCAGGTTCGGACTTGTTTAGTGGATAATATAGTAGACAGTTAAGCGTGGTGGGGGACGCTACTCGCCCGAAAAAATAGAATGGAATGGATTGACTCGACTAAATCACTACTAAACTACTCTACTAAATTTTCATAGGTTCACACAGGTTTAGTAACTAAATTACTCGCTACTGGACTAAATTACTGGCCTAATGCGAACCAGCCTTTATTGACATACATTCGAGATCCCCCGAATGTCGCGTCGGAAGATGCTAGAGTTTTGACACCTACTAACGCTGTGCATACCGCGTCCGGTAGTTTTGCTAAATGTACGTCGCGTTTTGACAGAGATGATAAATCGGATGTCGACGCGTTCTTAGACGGTGTGTTAACTTACAAAGACTGCTGTGACGTAAGCGATGAAAACGCGTTACGTGGACTGCCTATGTTATTAGAGGGTATTGCTGCCATCTGGTGGAGAGGTGTAAAAGGAACAATTTTGAATTGGTCGAGCGCTGTCGCGACGCTCCGCGAAGCGTATTCAAAAAAACTACCTCCTTATCTTGTATTTCGAGAAATTTTCTCGCGGAACAATCCGAATCGGAGACAACAGAACTATTTGTGTGTCATATACGTGCTTTAATATCGCAGTTGCCATATAACTTACCGGAAGTTCAAAAATTGGACATTGTGTACGGGTTAATACATCGAAAAATTCGGAAAAGAGTTCCCCGTGGTGATTTCACTACATTTCAAATGTTTTTATCCAGCGTTCGCAATATCGAGTCGTCGCTGAGAGAAGTTTCAAAATCAACCTCTGCACATTCGGCAAAGTGCGTTGATATTGTTAAAAATGTAGAACAGTCCGAAAAGAAGTTTCGTCCGCGTTGTTCGTATTGTAAAACTTATGGACATAAATATAATGATTGTAGAAAACTTTTAGCCAAGAAGTCTGAAAGTGCATCTAGTGAAAATACCAAATCGTCAAAAGTAGTTGTTGTAGAAGAAGGACACCGTCCTCAACTAAGTTGCTATGGATGTGGTACCCCTGGTTACATAAGGAGTAATTGCCCTAATTGTGCACCACGTAAAGATCAAACCCCAACGGCTACAAATTTTCTGTCTTTGACGCTTTCGTCAGAAAATCATACGGATCTTCCACTTCTACTGATAGAAATCCTGGGTAATACTGGTCTCGCCTGTGTAGACACCGGTGCAAAGACAAGTCTAGCTGGTGGAATGCTATATACAATTTTAAAGTCTCAAGGTCACCCATTTGTGGAACGTGAAATACAGATGACTCTTGCTGATGGAAAATGCCATCTTGTGACTGCAAGAATATTCTCTGTTGAAGTAATCGTAGGTAATCGTAAGATTACAACATCGCTAACTGCAGTACCTGAGCATGAATCTAGCAGAACGCTTCTGGGTAGAGATTTCATTAGAGCTGCGAATATGGTTTTAGACATTCCCAGAGATCAGTGGTATTTCGAAGACGATCCAAAGATGCTACGAAGATTCGAAGATGAAGAAAACTTCGTTGTTCAAGAAAAAGTTAATTTTGTGACGACTGAAGAATCGGGACTTCGTGAAGATGAAGGCCAAAACTTATGTGAAGTCGAGAAGCATCGCATCACCGCTTTACTCCAAAAGTATGAAGATGTTTTCTCCGAAAGTTCAGAACCAACTTTGGTTGCCGAGCACTCAATCAAATTAATCGACGATACGCCTATCGCCGTACCTCCATATCGTTTATCACCTGCAAAAAAGGAATTTTTAAAGAAACAGTTGGAGCAGATGTTGAAGACGGATGTGATTGAAGAGTGCGAGTCTCCGTACGCAGCACCGGTCGTACTCGTACCAAAACCTGATGGATCATTCAGGATTTGCGTCGATTACCGACGTTTAAATGGCGTGACAGTGCCTGACAGATATCCACTACCCCGAGTGGACGATCTGCTGCACGCTTCCAAGAAATGCAAGTACATGACCACCCTTGATTTACGGGCTGGTTATTGGCAAGTCCCAGTCAGAACTGAGGACAGAGATAAAACTGGATTTGTGACTCCGCTAGGTAGTTTCCGTTTTAAACGAATGCCATTTGGTCTTCGTAATGCGCCTTCGACGTTCCAGCGCCTTATCGACCGCCTACGAAGTGGAATACCTGAGGTTAGTGTCTTAGCATACTTGGATGATTTGATCATCATGTCTGAAACATTCGATGAACATGTACATGATCTTGAGAAAGTCTTTAAGAGACTACAGCTTTTTAAATTACGAGCGAACCGACGTAAGTGTACTTTTGTGTGTCCAGAAGTGAAGTACCTCGGACATTTGATTGGACCTGATAGGATTAAACCGAATCCCATAAAAGTAGCCGCAATTGCAGAGATGCCTGCGCCGAGAAATGTGAAACAGTTGCTAACGTTCCTTCAAACTGGTTCCTGGTTTAGAAGATTTGTTCCAAAATATTCTGACATCGCTCGTCCACTTAGTAATCTTACGAAGAAGAATGCAACTTGGATTTGGGGATCCGAGCAAGAGGAAGCGTTCAATAAACTGAAAACGTTACTCGCTACAGCTCCTGTGCTTCGTCAAGCCGACGATACACAACCATATGTTCTGAAGACTGATGCAAGTGCTTATGCCTTGGGGGCGGTTTTGTTGCAGGGGGAGGCTGCCGATGAAAGGCCTGTGGAGTATGCAAGCAGACTGCTCACCCCGGCCGAACGAAATTACTGTACTACCGAAAGGGAGGCACTAGCGGTCGTGTGGGCATGTGAGAAGTTTAGGGGTTACATTGAAGATGCTCCTGTATTAGTGGTAACGGATCATCAACCTTTGAAGTTTTTAATGTCATTGAAATCTCCTAGTGGCCGATTAGCAAGGTGGGCCCTAGCGCTTTAATCCTATGATCTTCGTGTCGACTATACCCCCGGTCGCAGTAATGTGGTGGCTGACACTCTTTCTCGTCCTCCATTAGCGGAAGCTGAAGAATTCTTTTTGAATGTAACAGTCGATTTGCCTTCGACTAGTGCAAGAGAAATTCGCGAACAACAATTAGAAGATGAAGATCTAAAGAAGATCATCATGTTTTGAGTCATCAAATGTTGAGTCAACTGATTATCGACGTTGGACAGAACGTGGATATTTGATGTTAAATGGAGTTTTATACCGATTTTCTCTGGAACAGGATGGTGAAGAAGCCCAACAAGTCGTTCCGAAATCACAGATTCCTAGAATATTGTATGAGTACCATGACTCTCCCACCGCTGGACATTACGGTGGTGAGAAGACTCTACAACGTATCCTCCCTCGCTATTATTGGACTGGAATGAGAAGAATGATCTTTGAGCATGTCAAATCATGTATCGAGTGTCAAAGATACAAGCCTTCCAACCAAAAACCTGCTGGGTTACTTCAGACCCCCATACAAAATCAGCGTTTTGAGGCCCTTTCCATAGACCTATTTGGTCCATTGCCAGAAGCCACTGAAGGTGAGAAGTGGATATTTATCGTGGAAGACACCGCCACACGCTGGGTGGAGTTATTTCCATTAAAAGTTGCAAGTGCAGAAGCTTGCGCTCGATGTTTAATCAATGAAATTATTTTACGCTACGGTACGCCACGAAGAGTTATTAGTGATAACGGGACACAGTTCGTGAGTAACGTCCTGCAGAAAGTTGCGTATTGTTTGGGGTTCAAACAAAAACTTATTCCCGCGTATCATCCGGAGGCCAACCCCGTAGAAAGAAAGAACAGAGACCTTAAGGGACAATTGGCTATTCTTACAGCTGGTTGCCATACTACCTGGAAAGACCGCGTTCCAAGTATTCGTTTTTCCATGAATTCGGTTACGAGTTTAGCTACCGGTTATTCCGCCGCGTATCTGTGTTTCGGTCGCGAACTTAGGACTCCCGACGATGTCCAACAAGACTTACGCGCCGTTGTAAATAATGTAAACTTTGTGCCGCAGATTACCCCGTATTTGAGAACTTTGGCTAGTGCCCTAATTGAAGCGAGAGAAGCTCATGAAAAGTCACAAGACCATTCCAAGGAATATGCTGACAGAGTCAGGCGAGACGTTCCTTCGTTTAACCCTGGTGAAATGGTGCTCGTCGAGACACATACGTTAAGTAATGCTGGGAAGTCCTATACTTCCAAGTTCGCTCCTCGCCGAGATGGACCTTACACTATTTTGAAGCAGATTTCACCGAGTTCCTACCAAGTGTCCTCTGTGTCGGAGCCAGGCGTACCACTCGGTACGTATCATATATCTGCACTAACCCGTTTTATTGCCGCAGATGATAATGTTAATCAAGTTCCTGTTCGCCCTCTACGGAAAAGAGGAAGACCACGCGAATCTCCTGCTCCACAACCTTTGGCCGCTTCACGGGAGAAATCTATGGTAGAGAAGCGGGCTCTTCCACCAAGAAACCGCCGCCTACCCAGTCGTTATTGTGAAGATCAGTCACGAGGTCGTTTACCTGATCTCCAGGGGGAGAGTGTAACAAGAGTGTACACCCCTAGCGGTTGTCATGCAACGGATGTGTGACAGCCCTAGAAGCTAGAAGTCCAGTTCTTCGCATGGCAGTATATGGCGCGGATGTGTAGCCACTCTGCTGGGTTTCTTTTGTCAGTTATCCTAATTTCACATAATTTTCGCTTTGTAGTTCATGTTTATAAATAAAGTAACTTCAACAGTTATAACATCAATTTGTTGCTGCTGAGGAGAGGTAAACTGTTCAATATGCAAATATATATATATGGACAAAATTGACTCAAACAGCTTCGAGAAGTTCGAGAGTAGCGCTATGGGCCTATAATTCGTGATGTCACACTTATTGCCGGACTTAAAAACCGGACATACCTTTGACTGTTTCCATATCTGCGGATACTCAGACCTTCTCAAAACTAGATTAAAGATATGACAGAGAGGCGCAGCAAAACAGTTTATACAGTCTGCCACCATAAAAGCTGGCACATTATCCGGACCGGACACATAGTTGCACTTTAACTTCTTCGCCGCCTTAATGATGTCCTCTTCCTGGACAGTGAACAGAGGGATGGTACAATTGGTGTCAAAAATATCAACATGATCAAGTCCAAGCGAACAACAACAACTCTTATCGCAGAATTCGCAGACACTTCCCGAACCACAATTCTGATCACATGTGTGATTCGAATCACCAGTACCGAACACACTCGAGAAATGATGGGCAAAAGCAGCCACAATCTCCTCAGATGTTTTCAGCTCAGAGTCACCATGTGTCATACTTGCAGGTATTCTGCCAGTTTTTCTCGTTTTGTTTATAAATGACCAAAATTTCTTTGAATCATATTTAATTGAATCCTGTGCCCCGATTATAAATTTAGCATACTCCCTCTTTGTTTCCGACTTGATCTCAATCCTAAGTTTCTTAAGCATATAATAATAATAATAATAATAATAGACTTTATTGGCACAATTCAACAAAAAAAAATACACTTTCAAATAATACATTTATGCCAAACGGCGAAGTTCAGTTCGCGCTTTGTTGCCAAAACGCGATCTGCTCTTCCACTTAACCGCAGAAAAAAAAACAGAAAGAAAAAATTAAAAAAATAGAAAAACAACAAAACAGAGAACAACTAAATTATTGTCATTACAGTAATAAATTACAATTATAATAAGCTCAACAAGACAAAAGTTTTGGAGAAAAACGAAGATAAACGAGAATGAAAGAAAATAAAAGAAAAATGCGACGAAACGACCCAGGCGCGCAACACACCGACGACCCAATCCAACCGGTCTACAAACCAAAACTATTGCCGAGCCAACAGATCGCGTCTAACAGACAGCCTGAATTGAAACGCATTCATACTTCTAACAGTTTTTGGAATTGTGTTGTAAATTCTGGAAATATTAAAAACAAATGATCTCTCAAACAAAGCTGTCCTGTGATATGGCGGTGTGATTAAAGATTTTCTCCGTATATTAATATTATGTACGTCTGACCTATATTTTATCTTGTTATATAAATATGCAGGTTTCTGTGAGCCAATGATGTTATGAAAGAATATACTTGCATGCAAAAGACGTCGGTTGGCCATGTTCAACCAATTTAATTCTTTTAATTTGTGCGAAATATGATGCGTCCTCCGCACACCGCATATCATCCTCGCACACGAATTCTGGACATATTGCACCCTGCGCGCGGACCGCGAGTCCATACAAAAACCATATAAAACATCACAGAATGTGAAGTGAGACAGAACCAAGGAATCACACAATAACTTTATTAAGTGTCTATCTAAGATGTGCCTATTAAGAAAAATTTGCTTTAACATTCCAAAATGCAATTTTTAATGTGTGTTCTAAATCTCAACTCATCATCAATGATGACACCCAGATTCCTAGCCTCCCTGACACAGTTCAATCTCTCGTTATTAAGGCGCACGTCCAATTGATCCGTTAAACTGTCTCGCAACGATGACTTACAAAATAACATCAAAATCGATTTTTTTGGATTCAGAACTAAGCAATGTTTTAATGATTCAAGATTTAAAAAATGCAAATCATCATTTATACGAGAGCAAGCCCAACCTATATCCTCCGGCCTGAAAGAACAATAAATCTGAGTGTCATCAGCGTAACAATGCACCTTGCAGCGTGAAACGCAGGAGTGCAAATTAGAGGTGTAAATAGAGAACAGAAGAGGGCCGAGGATGGAGCCCTGCGGCACACCACTCTCCAGAATGCCTTCGCGGGAGCACTTATTGTTAATTCTGACAATTTGCCTCCTATCAGTCAAATAACTTTCAAAAAATTTAACAGCACCCTCACCAAAACCGACATATTGCATAATTGACAGTAAAATTCGATGATTTAAGCAATCAAAGGCCTTACTGTAATCCAAAAGTATTAAAAGAGTGGCAAGACCCTTATCGCTCGCTTCGAGAACATCATCAACTATGTGTGTTAGTGCCGTGGAGCAGCTGTAATGCTTCCTAAATCCCGATTGGTATGCAGGAAGAATATCATATTTGTTTAAATGCTGAATAATCTGAACACAAATTACCCTCTCCAGCACCTTGGAGAGAACCGGCAGTATACTGATTGGACGCAAGTCCTTAAAGTCCGTAGGTCTGGAGACCTTAGGCAGTGGAATAACGTAAGACATCTTCCACGCATCAGGCACAAAATTCTCTAATATACAGGAGTTAATTATATTTGTTATATATGGCGATAAAATGTTATAGGAAAGTAGCAGCATTTTAAGTGAAACATCATCTACGCCCACCGCATTACTTTTAAGCGATTTTAAAATTTGCCTGATTTGCTCCGGAGCAGCCAAATTAAACGCGAGTTTGTTAAAAAATTGGGTTTTTTGGTTATTGCTATAAAACTGGACAGTGCTGTCCACGTTCACCGCATGACAATTCGGCACACAATTTATAAAATAATTATTCAGCAATTCCGGATCATTTAAGTGGTTTGGAATTTCAGAAATATTTCTTACTGGGGCGATTTTGAAATTTGACAATTCCTTCCATAATGACTTATATCCACAATTCTTAAGTGTGTGCCTGAGATACGCCCTCTTCTCGAGGTGAACAGCCTTAGTGACGAAATTTCTCAGTTGTTTATAATACTGAAAATGTGCTGGACTTATCGATGACTTGAACCTGCGCAGCGCCCCATCACGCAGTCCCATCATAAACCTGAGATTATCAGTTAGCCAAGGATTGTGTTTTTTCTTGACGCTAGCAATTTTTATTGGTGCATGCTTGTCAAATACATTCGTGATTAAATTATTAAATAACGTTATTTTAGAATTTACATCATTCAAACGAAGTATATCATCAAAAGGGGCATTCTCAAGATCCATGACGAAACCATCATAATGAAAGTCTCTGAAACTTCTAAATGTTCTAAGTTCTGCTTTAGTTTTAATCCTAGCAACGGGCAATATACAAAAGATCAACTCATGGTCAGTTATTAACCGTCCCACGTTCATCACCCCACAATCTATAACATTTAGGTCTCGAGAACAAATCATAACATCAAGCAAGGACATCCTAGAAAGAGAATATCTAGTGGGATCACGAATTACCTGCGTCAGGTCCAACTCCTCCAATAAGGAACAAAACTTTATAGTATTCGTATTGTTAATATCCAGCAGATCAACATTCATGTCACCGGTACAAACTAAGCGTTCACACTCGAGAAGAATAGCAGATAAGGTATCCTCGAAACTTTCAAAGAACTGTGCACAACTCGTGTGCGGTGGGCGATACATTACGCCAAAAGCGTATCTAACACCCCCAAGGACAACACGAATCCATAGTTGTTCAAGCCACGGCTGTTGATTAGCATGTACCACCGTGAAGCGCAACGTATTTTTTATATAAACCGCAACGCCACCGCCCCTTCCCCCTCTGTCTCTTCGCACTATATTAAAATCAGGCACACCAACCAACCGACTGTCAATAGCAGCACTAAGCCACGTTTCTGTAACAAAAATAAGATCATGTTCACACCCTACAGCATAATCCCTGAACTCGGCAAAACCATTCGCTAGCGAGCGTATATTAATATGTGCAATACTTAAATTTTCCATTTATGAAATAAAAAACAAAAAAGCAATGCAAAAAAAGGAGACCGGCAGGGAAAAAGGGAGAGAAACGCGCCAGAAATCACACACCCAGGGTCGCCCGTCGAGCACAAATAAACAAAATTTATAAACCCACACCCATACCCAACGTACAACAGTTCGCAAAATATATGTAACATTAAAATTATGAAAAAATTAAACATAATCAAGTAGCAAGAACAAGACCACAAGCTCACACAGAAACCTCCACCGTGCGTTCACGCGTGCCACTTCCCATCAGCCAACCACATCACTGAATCAACACCAACTCGGCCTGACTCTCCACCTTCCACCTTCGCTTGTTCCTGTCTATCCAAATTGAACCATCCGACGTCCAAACCGACCTTCTACCAAACCTATCCTGTGCGTCCTTCAGCAGCTTCAAGCGTTCCCCGGTCAAATCCTCAGCTATGAAAAACCCTGTACCCTTTAAAAGCTTCATCTGTTGCATAACCATCTTCCTGCGAGAGTAGCTAATAAACTTAACTATAACAGGTGGAGAAGTTTTACTGTTGGCCAATTTTCTTCCCAGACGGTGGGCCCTGTCTATATCCGCTGAGCTAATCTCGAGCTGTAGCTTTTGCAGAAAAAAGTCGGAAACCACCTGCGTCGTGTCCTCCCCCTCCACAGTCTGAGGGAGACCAAAAATCCTGAGATTGTTACGTCTCGAGTACTGCTGCAGCCGATCCAGTTCACACGAAAGCTGCTTGTTGACATCATTCATGCGTTGATTCTCCTGCTCTACGCGTTCCAAGGAGTCATTTAATTTCTCAAAATTAACCTTCCTTTCCAAATTATCTATTTTATTTTCAATATCAGAAATTCTCGAATTTATGCTGTCAAACATGCCTTGCAAGTTCTTCTGCACAGTTTTTGCGACCTCCGCAGCAATAAAAGATAAAAACTGTTCACTTTTTAGAAGATTATCTATCGACTCGTTCACCACTGCTTTAACAGCGTGATATTGCATCTTGGTTCCTCTAAATTTATTCAATAAATAATGCTATTTACATTTGAACATAAATACTTAATAGAACAACAAAACATATGTAACAGAAATCATGTATACATGTAACCATCAGCTTTCCATATAGTACCTTTTCAGCCTAAAACAAAAATTACTGATGCTGGTACAACTCCTAAATATCTACATCCAAACTGTTAAATTTGATTAACCCTTTTTTAAATATGGACTTAAAAGTATTCTGCTTATTAACTGGGTTCACATACATGTCATTTCTCTTCCTTGTAAAGTAATCATGGACATCCACACACTTAACTCTATATACATCAAAATATGATGGCAAGTACCCATTTATCACCTTATACAAGAAGACTAAACTTTTATATTCTACAAACGCCTCAACCTTCATCCAGTTCATTCTCTTAAGCATAACACTCACTGAGGTGTAACGAGAACACTGCAGAATAATTCGCATTGCTCTGTTTTGTAGTGAAATGTGAAATATATTACTCCAACTGATCAAGAACTTTTAGAAGAAGACCAACTGTTCTTATTTCATATTTCATGATGATTTAGTCCCACTAAAAATAGTACATAATTAAGTTATTTGACTCGTACAATTGGCTGAGTATACAGCCTCCCACCTGTTTATAATAAATAATATAAGTACAAAGAGAGTTGTTACCCACGCTACCTACACATTCGCCAAGGTCCACAGTTTCAATCTCCCAATAAAAAGATGAAAATAATTTCAAAACAATCATACTCCAACTACTAATTCGAACATTCGAAATATATCGAGTAATATGTCCAAGATAAGGAGGGCCAGTATGGGGATATTGGAAATGACAAGAGATACGGATTTGGTTAAATGGGAAAAAAGTTGCGTAATTAAAGGATCAATAAAATGGCGCCTAGAAATCCTTGATATAATTTTCCGTTTTTGAGATGTTTTGAAAAAACGGAATTTATGAATTTTTAACTATATTTTTTTCTGACTTTAATATTAAAGTTAGAGCGAAACTGACAAAACTTCTTCGTAGCAGCTTTTGATGAAATTAAAGATTTCATTGCCAATTTTTTTATTCTACGTTTCGTCTTCGGGCAACCATCATCAACTTCATTTTTTTAAATACGGTCCTGATTTTCTGATGTCAAATTTTATGAGCCCTTTTTATTCTGAATTCAACAATGTACCACACATTATGGTTTAATTACGTTTCGACCCGTTTTTGACCATTGGGGGGTGTATATAGCGGACTGTATGTAAGAATTAGAATGTGGACGAGGAAATCGCCCCACTTACCTGGACGTGGTGTCTTAGTTGATGGGGAGCGCTCCTTGTGTTCGCCGTCGCCTGGCTGTGTGGTGGCGACCGGGGGTGGATGTAGTTATAGGGGGGTGGATAATCAAGTAACACAACAACAAACAATGCACTCGCGACTTTAATTCGATGACAATACATCAACTTTTCTGAATACTATAATTCGGAAACTAACAGCAACGAGTACTGGTACGACTACTACTATACTAAAAATCTCATGCAGCGCGCGGCTCAAGAAGCTCGTCTCTCGCTTTCAAAAATCCCATTTCAACAAAAAATGCGACTTCAAAATAATACCAAAATAAATAACTATACGAAAACTAAACATTCCGCCTACCAAAATCACTGATTTTATGCAATCAATAATTGATACTTACAAACTTAAATAAACTTATGCGAAAATAATGAAACAAAAAATTAACACGAGCCTTACAAAATTTAGTTTTCAGACCCTTCAAGGGGTAGAGGGCACAGCTTAACTATAGGTCGTTTTAAGGTACCCGTTTTAGTCTTTACTGTAGCTACCCTAGAAACTCCATCTGCACCCGAAATCATCTCCACGATCCGACCTATGCGCCACTGGAGAGGTGGTGCCGATTCTTCCTTTATCAATACTAATGTGCCAGGAGTCATATTCGGAAAACTTTTATCCCATTTTGCTCTCTGGATCAGAGTGTGGAGGTACTCTTGGTGCCAGCGCTTCCAATACCCTTGCTGCAGTTGCTGGACCAACTGCCACCGATTTAGCCGATTTATCTTTACATCGAGGAAATTAGCATCCGGAGGAGCTATCAATGGTTCCAGTGTCAAAAAATGGCCCGGAGTCAGAACCGCGAGATCATTTGGATCGGAACTTTGGGGATAGAGAGGTCGTGAGTTTAATATGGCCTCTACTTGGACCAACAAGGTATAAAACTCTTCAAAAGTAAGAATTTGCTCTCCAACTGATCTGCGTAAATGGTATTTTACGGATTTAACTGCCGCTTCAGACAGACCTCCGAAATGAGGCGCAGCCGGGGGGTTAAATTTCCACTCAACACCCTCTTGCTCGACTGTTTCGCGCATGTATTCACGAAGTTGTCTATCTGCACCGACAAAATTGGTGCCACCATCACTACAGACTATACTGCACCGGCCGCGACGAGCAACGAATCTTCTGAACGCTCCAAGAAAGGCATCTGAAGAGAGGTCGGAGACGAGTTCCAAGTGAAGCGCCTTGGTTCCAAAACAAATGAAGACACATACATAAGCCTTTTGTGACTTAACTCCTCGGGATTTACTAAGCGTAATAAAGAACGGTCCAGCAAAATCTGTACCCACCACAGAAAACGGTTTCAATTGACTAACTCTTAGCTGAGGTAAATTACCCATCAAAGGTTGAACAGTTCGAGGCTTGACCCGAAAACAGCGAATGCATCGCGACAAATACCTTTTTATAGATCGTTTTGGCGACAATATCCAAAACTTTTGTGAGATAATATACTGCAGAGTTTGAGCTCCAGCATGAATGGATCTTGCGTGAAACTGTCTCACAATCAACTCTGTAAGCCGGTGCTTACTCGGAAGCAAGGCTGGGTGTTTTTGTTCAAACGCCAAGGTAGCGTTCCCGAGTCTACCGCCTACCCTGAGAATACCTCTTTCATCCACGAAACAAGCAAGTTTTCTGAACGGCTTTGGGATAAGTTTATTCGACTTTAACTTAGTAAATATATCACCAAAGCACTCCCGTTGAACAAGTCTAACCACAACGAGAAGAGCTTGATGAAGTTCCGCTTCTACAAACGACATACCACACCTATGTTCTTTTAATTGAACACGATTCACAAATCGAAGACAATAAGCGACGATACGCTGAATTTTAGACAAACTGGAATATCTTTCCAACAACGAAACGAAGGAAGGAACTTCTAGCAAGGCAGGAAGAGCAATTTTGGCTCTTTCTTCTAACGAAAAGGTAGGATCTGACATAAACGGATCTGGAAACCATTCACTCATAGGAAGGCTCAACCAAGGCGGGCCCTCCCACCAAAGCGAGTGGTTAAGAAGTTCCTTAGGAAATAAACCCCTCGAACTGCAATCAGCAACTCTCTCCTGGATTTGAGTGACCCTATTACTAACAAAAGTACCCCAGCGATGAGGGGAAGAATGTATCCACGATAAGCCAACTGTCGAGTCTGACCAAGCAAAAATTTCGCTGTTAACTACACTATTTGAAAAAGTCTTCAAAACAAATGTGATTAAAACGGCCAGCAAAACAGCAGCATACAATTCCAGGCGAGGAAGAGATATTCTTTTCAATGGGGCTACCTTCGACTTAGCACTAATAAATCTAACCGAAACAACATTATCACTAGGATCCACCAACCGAAAATAAGTGACAGCATCATATCCCGACTCAGACGCATCGCAAAACCCGTGCAACTGACACTCTTGATTTTGGATTATAACCCTGCGCGGAATTCGCAACTCAGACAGGCACGGCAACTCTTCAATGTATCTGCTCCACATTTTTATAATTTTATCAGGCGGTGTGGCGTCCCAGTCTATCCCACCACTCCAAAGCTGCTGGATCATATGTTTTGCAAAAAACGACAAGGGGGTCAATAACCCTAATGGATCGAAAATCCTTGCAAGTTCAGACAATATTACGCGTTTGGTACACGTTAAATTACGAGGATTTACCTGAAACGAAAAGTAGTCCAGTGAAGGACTCCAGCGTAACCCAAGGATCTTAATAAAATCGGTTTCGGTATCATCAAACGACAATGTTTGACCTTGGTTTAAACAACATTCTGGCGGAAGATGCTCCAAGAGTGCAGGATCATTGCTGGCCCACTTGCGCAGTTCGAAACCACCTTCTCTCAGCAGCTCAATCAGTTCGATCTGACACGATTTAGCATCTTCGAGCGAATCACAGCCTGACAAAATATCATCCATGTATACATCCGATAACAACACCTGCGATGCGCGGGAATGCGAACGAGCACCATCCCGAGCCAACTGGATAAGGGTACGAATGGCAAGAAAAGGAGCAGAAGTAACCCCATAAGTTACGGTATTTAATCGAAATGTATCTGTCGATACATTTGTTTTATATCCGCGGTGAATACCACAACAGGAACCCTAAACTGCAACAATAGAGTAGCGATGTCCTTCTGCAATTTTGCTCCATTCAGCAGAGTATCATTAAGGGACAAACCATTTGAGGTTTTCGCGGACGCGTCAAACACGACCCTTAATTTCGTATATGAGCTATCCGGCTTCAAAATGCAATGATGCGGAATGTAATAAACCTTTTTGGAATTATCTGTAAGCGAGGACGCAACCAATGTCATATGCTGACTATCGAGATAATCCCGAAGAAAGGATCTGTATAGATCATACAATTTTTTGTCATGCAGAAGACGACGTTCTAACGAAACGAAACGTTTAAGCGCAACTGCCCTTGAATTTCCTAAATTTGGTTCCCCTTCCTTGAAGGGAAGCGATACAATAAAACGCCCTGTGGAATCGCGGGTACAGGATTTGATGAACAACTCTTCACATAACTGATCTTGAGGTGAAACTACCGAGCGTGCCGAAACTTCCTCCAACTCCCAGAACCGTCGCACCGCCATGTCCAACGAAATTTCTGACGAAACAAAAAACAAGCTAACCAACGGTGATGCGCAGTTCACCTCACCCACAAGAATCCATCCAAAACGAGTCTCCATCGCCATCGGTTGGCCCACGGCTCCATACCTACGTCCACCTTGAATCAGATTTGGGTAGACACCCGCGCCCAACAACAAATCGATACGCCCCGGTACGTCAAATTCGGGATCGGCTAAATCTAATTCCTTTAAGAACGACCAATCAGAAATAGGTACGCGTACTGCAGGCATATCCTCACAAATCTTCGGTAGGCTTACAGCATCTATCTCCAAGCGGGGAAGTGCTGAAGATCGCGGAAAAACCGATAGCGAAACTATGGTGGATGACCGCAATGAAGTTTCTCCAATACCTCTAATAGGGATATTCAAGCGTGAACCTTTCAAACCCAACTGCTGCATACAACGATGAGTTATGAAGTTAACTTGGCTACCTGCATCCAACAAAGCACGAAACTGCGGAACATTTCCATAAACATCCAAGATACCTACTCGAATAGTAGACAACAAAGCCGTAGATTTAAATTTGGGAGTGTTAGTCAACAGATTTACCTTTAAGTGTTCTCCATTATCAACAACAGGAGGACTTGCTGTGGGCAGAGGGGGTGTAGTGGACGAGTTACCATCAAAATGCAATAACGTATGATGGGTTGATTTACACACACGACAACGATACTTCGAAAGACAAGTTTTTATCATATGTGAATCCATCAAACACGCAATGTACAATCGATTTTCCTTTGCAAAAGCATAACGCTCACGCGGAGATTTCTCCAAAAATCTATCACATTTAATCAACGAGTGAAGTTCCCCGCAATAATTACAACGAACAGTTTGATTTTCACTGGCAGCAAAAGAATATGGCAGCTTCCCCACTTTCGAAAATAAACTATTTGAATGTGGATGGGTAGAGGCCGGTTCAGATAGTTCTTTGGCAGTACACTGAGTTTCCAAAAATGAAATCAAAAAATCGAACGTAGGAATTGCGGACGAGTCGTGATGAACCTCGAAACATTCGCGGATATCCGAATCGAGCTTATTTATCAAACAATGGAACAAAATAAAATCCCAATTCTTTACGTTGAAGCCTAAAGTGGTTAATACTGCTAAGTTTTCTGAAAAACAATCCAACAACATGCGCAACGAATTCGACTGTTTAGGTTTAACCGTAACACTTAATATTTCTTCCCAATGGGCGAAAGCTAATCTACGTTTACTTTGATAACGCTTGCAAAGTGCATCGAAAGCATTTTTATAATTTTCGCCCGAAAGCGGAAATTTTCTAATAAGCGACAATGATTTGCCGGTAAGAGACGTACGTAAATATTCAAACTTTTCTACATCTGTTAACGAACCATTGTTATGAACAAAACTCTCGAACAAATCTCTGAAATGCGGCCAATCTTTAAAGTTACCATTAAAAACGGGTAAACTAATTTTAGGCAGCCTTACGCTAGCTTTCATAGGAGCTGCACAATTATTTGCATCCTTAAAAATATCCGCATAAATCGATTTAATAGTATAATGTAAACTATCAAAGTCCTGTTCGATCTTATCTTGTTGCGCTAGCTCCTCAGGTTTAACAATTTCGGACACAATTTTAATATGAGCCGTTTCAAAATCTTTACAAATTTGAGTAATTGCCTCATACCTAAGTTTAAATTCATAAACTATCATAGAATTATCTCTCGCCGCTTGAACATTTTGCGCGGCATCCAAAATTCTTTGCAATTTCTTTTGAGCTAGGGCTCGGGTCGACAAACTCGAACTTGACATTTCTACCTCCGTACGCAAAAAACGGAAAAAGTAAAAAAACAATATCTATACACCGAATTTTATAAAAGTAGATACAATCTGGGGAAGCTAGACCAAATTTCCTCCACCCTGTATATGCCTGCCGCGTCCGTTCTCTGCTCTGCGGGGTCAAAGGTCAGAGGGGGCCGGGGCGCGTGCTGGGGCCTGGCTGGGGGCCTGGCGGGGGCCCGGCGGGGCCAGGGCAGTGGCCGGGGGTCGGGGGAGGATGGTGGGGGGCGGGAAGACTGAAAAAGAAGGAAAGGAAACAAAACATGGAAGTAACATTCTTTTATTGAACAGACTGTATGTACAGAGTATCCGTGTATTTATAGAATATACGAAACAATTTCATTAATTAATGTCTATCGAGTTGATAAGTATTAATTTAATGAACAAACTTGTGTTTTACAAAGTACGCTACAGATAAGATTACAGAGGCAAGTAATAAAATACAAAACGTGCTTAATGTATCAAATTGAACAGAAATGCTGCATGGACCTGATGATGATGATGAATTATTTCGTAGAGCGTTCGTGTTTGAGACGGATGGATTGAAAGTAAGAGAGGTTTCGTTCAAGACGTCTTTCCACTGGCTTTCCCCGAAACTTTTATTAGAAAAGATTAGACGCAATTTATATTTCAAAATTTGAGTGGGCGTTGCGGGAATACCGGACACTGTCAAAACTGGTATTCTGTCTTGGACGGATGGATTGAGTCGTAACCAGTTTTCGGGAAAAGTATCATTTCGTTCGTCGAAACAAACGAAACTGTCAGAGACGATAAGTCCATGGTGCAGAATAAATGTGTTCCGTATGACTACGGCAAAAATGAGCAGACTTGTGCTGAGAAGCGCCATTCCGTTTATACTGAGCGCTGTCTTGTGTGAAGGTGTAATTTATTCATGGGAAAATAGGTTGTGTTTTTTGCGTGGCCCTATATATAACAAAGTAAACTAATTATTATTTTGCTCAATGTGATAATGACCCCAAGCGTATGTTGATACGCCGTCATCTCGTATGAACCTCTTATCGTCCAAATAACTTAACGAAATTTTGTTTACGTACTGAGTATAAATAGTATGTATTTTCGATCTAAACACTAGCATGCTGTTATGAAACAGTTTCTTTTTGTACAAACAATCTCTGTAATTATCTAAACTTAATTTATCGACGACCGTTTTCTTCACACCTTTAGCTTTTTTCACCACCTTACTGTCTGTTACATCTATGGAATACATTTTCGATCTCAAACCAATAAATTCTTTCATAATCAGACCGTTGTTTTCGTCTTTCATTAGTCCGACCTGTTTCTTATTGACAAGAGGTAAATTGTACGGGTTAGAGGGACTGTAGGCTGACGTGTCAAAGCGGCTGTGAACGTCATCTTTTATATCATTATAGAAATCGTCAGTGTGTATGGTATAGATGAAGGAGTCGGTGTCCATATAATTTAAGAGCAAGTTGTTCTGAAATTTCGGTTTCATGTACTCATAATGGAAATTGTACATCAACCATTTAGATAACTCTAAAACTACAAAACCTAGGTAAATAGGTTTGTTGTAGAAGGTATTCGTGCGATTTAACTGAATAGCGACCATGTCCGGTGTGAACTGAGTTGCGCTGTGAAAATTTGGTTTCGCGATGAGCGATCGAGCACCCAGATGACGCCCAGAATTATCCCATTGCGTGACAATTCTGACATCTCGCCTTTTGTCTACGTTCTCCATTGTTTTACCGTACACTGCATTATTCATTAATTTAAAGTAATTCTTTTCGAATTCGTTTTCAGCTCGCGTGCGATGATATGTGTTTAAGTCGATATATTTTTTCAACCAGCAAGATTGATTAAACTTCAAGGCTCGATGCACTTTAACTAATTTCAAACCGTAACGCAGACACTGCTGAAGATTTCGATAATGAATGATGTATTTTGTTTTGAAGCAAAAATCTGATATTAATTTGGGGAATGTAGAAATGGGACTACACTTGTTTTCTGCGCAAAAAGGTAGATCATTGTGAGAATCGTGCAAGGTCTTTGGATATTCCAGGTCAACTTCAAAGATGTATCCTATATCAGAAGTTTCCGGAATAGCCATAATATCGAGATCCTGCACACTGTCTACCCATTGGAAACCGCTATGAGGTAAAATTTCTGACATAGCCCAGCCGTACAGGTTATTCACATCTAGATACATAAGAAATTTCGAGGGTTTAGAACTATCATACTCATCCATATACCGATTATTTGCCACTGAGTGGCGATTTATGCATTGAACTATACCTCCTCGTATACCTCTTTTTATAAATGAATACATGTTGATGTCTGTTAAGAGGTCGAGTTTCACTCCAGTATATTTTAACATGGCGTCCCACGCCAAGCCCGGAGCTGTATAATAATGAGCAGGATCAAGCGAATATATCCTATAGCATAGGTTACGAAAATTTTGAAAAATGTCTGTCAACAGCAAAACATCGGTTATTAAATAAATTTGTAAGTAGTCCCATAAATTGGAACAGTTAAATGTTTTCCAAACTTGTCGCGCATGTTCGTAGTCTTCATCAGAGCAGGCTTTGTTCGTTAATTTGCTAAAGAATTTATTTCGGTCGGGCAACTCGGTCTCATCCAAACGATTCCAAGAATTAATGTACTCGTAGGGAAGCACACCTTTTCTCGTAACCAATTCAAATTGAACCTTGTCGGTAAAGACGGAACGTACACAGTGAAAATCTGATGCAGACAAATTTTGAGCTAAACTTTCCAAGCTAGATGACATGAATCGAACAGAGTCTAGAAAGCGTAATTCTACAGTCTCTTCCTCGGTAACAGAGATCCACTTTGACAGGGAAATGTACAATTCTTTATTTAAAGGAAGTATGGAAATGCGTCCTTCTATTTCGTTTAAGGCCTTAACAAACAGGTGGCAATCGTAACCGGAAAAATTGTGAAACAAGATGGGAAAGAATTTCGGTCTGCGAAATAACAGGTTGCAAGTGTTGTGAGCGGCACCCCTGTACTTGCCGGTAAAGTGACAGTGATCAACCACTCTGTCAGTTCCCAGCTCCCCCTTGCAAATATGACAAACAGTAGAGTTGACGTGAACGTCCCATTCTGCATCACTCAAAGGTTCCATCGGTTTAGAGTTCTTAATAACATTGTTATAAAGGGATGTAATATCGCGAACGAGAGAGAGAACAAACTGTTGTGGCGAATCGTTTCCTTTATAAACTCTAAGTTTATTCAAACTGTTGTCGAACGAACAGAATATGTAATACGCAAAAGCGCAAGGCACGTGTTGCTGAATGTTGGTGGTTGAAGACCCTGTCGGTTGAGGTAAACAGGTATCTACGTCTTGTAAAATACACTCAAAGTCTGCATAGATAGTAAATGGTACTTCAATAGACCTGTGATGCTGCTTAAACTTTAGTTCACAATTATCTGAATTCGGCATGTGAGTGACTATTCGACTACATTCACTCCGATGTACGGTCAGCTGTTGTTGCGTGTGAAAATGTATTAAGCAAACATTACACATATAGATTTGGCTGCGGTGACTTGTTATTTGATTTCGGATTAATTTAGAAATATTTTTTATCCAAACATAGTGGGATTTATCTCTGTCTTGCAGTAATAAAAGAGAAATGTGTCTTGGCTTCTCCGATTTTGTACAGTAATAGGGACCAACAATTTTTTCTTTCTCTAATCCGAATACGTTAACGCTGATATCATTATTTAACTCTTCGAAAATTGAAACGTCACTTACTTTCAAAGGAAAGGTTAAATCACCAAAATGGAGTGTTATATTCTTGGGTAAGTGGATGGTGCTGGCGGTAATATTTTCTATCATATAAGACGTAGCTCTATTGGAATGAGATTTTACAGGCGATAAGGCTGCGATAAGAGCCCACTTGAAACAATAGGAACCTGGGGAGTTAATGTTTACACAGGCTTTCTTGGCCTGGATGCTTTTGGGTAGAGGAATGAAATTTGAACCGCGAATGGGTCTGTACTCGTTGATATTTATTTCTAAGTGAATTATTTCTATCAGCGCCCAGCCGCTGTTTCTCTCTTGGAACTCGTCCATTTTCGCTAGAATCTGGCCACACATGTGTGGATACACCGAACGCACCTGAGACTCATCGTTAACTGTTACCATTTTAGTCTGGAAGGACTTGATAGAAAGTTCTTCATCCGTTTTCGTCATCTTTACGTACGTCGCAAAGAGTTCTATATTACACTTGAAAGCTTTGTGTTGTTGGAGTTGTTCAATCAGTTCTGCTACAGCTGTTTCTTCGACCAATTTCAGAAACTTCATGGCATCTAAATTATTGGCGTCCTTGTTTTCCATGATCAAAGTTTCTATTCGGCCTGAAAAACTGCTCTTAATAACCTGTGGAACTAAGAAGAGGAATGTATGTGTTAATAAAAAGCATTTTTAACTTAAAAATAAAAAAAGTTTAATTTTTTCAATGTTGTTTTTATTGCATACCATCATATACATCAACTATACTTAAATACATTATGTATACACATATAAGTACATAGGTACACTTAACTATTATTATCCAGAAAACACTGCAAAAGAAATACGTGCTCTAGAGCACAGGTTCCACTATGAGATGTACATCTAGGTAAGTTACAGCTGCTACCATAAGTTTCATGTAATTGTTTAAAATTACTACATGCGTTGTTCTCTGGGTGTTCATCCCAGTCCTCTACATTAATTATTGCAAATTGGTTGTCTAATAAATTATTTACCCATTTTATTTTCTCCAACCCCTTCAAGTAAACGGTCGTACCAGATTGTATGTTCTCAATAAGAAACCTCTTGACGCTGCTGTAAGTAGTCGAGCCATCGTTCCAAGAAAGCCCGTGATGGTTCCTCTGCAACCATCTTGCTTGGTTTCGTTCACTGGACGTTAGATTGGTCTCATCGTATGGCGGTTTTACAATGAACACTTGAAATTCTCGTGTATCGTACAAAATTGCAATTTCCTTCAAGATAAAATTGTTTGTATAGTCTTTAAAGCCTTGGACGTCGATAATGACACGGCGTGAACGGTTCATACTGTTTGCGATCGAAGAAGATGTGTAGGAGAGAACTGGCTGTAAGCGTGTGTGAAGCTCTTTTTTATATGAGTTTCTTGACATCCCCGCTCAACGGCGAATATTCGATAATTCTGTCGTGTAATAATAAGCAATAGGCCGATGTGCTATCAGCAATGCCCCCGACATTCTCCGTCTCAAATTCTATTTTGACGTCAACCGGCCCCCCTTTGATCGACTCATTTTGATGGGAACAATCTACGTCTACAAGCGGAGCCACATTTTTGAATTCCGCGGGGTTCAACAGCGGATGAGGGTTGTTTCCGTAATACACCTCTTGGAATTTAGCGTACATGTAGTACAGCAGAGCATAACGGTTTTCGGTATAAGAAATATTTAGATTGTCGTAGGGAAACACTTCGGAGTTCAAATGAACTTTGAAATTGATTAGATTACAAGTGTTAAATTCGCTGGGATTCTCCTTGAGATTGTTCATTTTATTCGTTTGCAATCCAAAAATTATTACTCTGGGTTTTTCCAGTTGGGTGGCAGTTTTTACGCGCCAGATGTTATGAGTAGATTTTGACACATTGGGATATTCGTATAGATCCCAACTGCGAAAGCTCATTTGTACGGGCCTCGAACTTTGAATTGTCTGATATAATTTAAGACGTTCGACATCACTCAAGGTGATGTGCGGTACTTTCCACGTAATTTTTCTGATATTGAACTGATAGTTTGCAAGTTCTGTTTTAACCACGTTATCGTTTGTTTTCGCTCTTACCAACACTAATTCGTGTTTGGCATTTGGAATTATCTTCTTGTAATCTTCGGCGAATCCCAACAATCTGTGTAAGGGTACGCAAAAATTGAAACGTCCTCCTGGCGAAGTTTTCACTAGCCTATTATCTTTTATAGACCACCCTGCGTTAATAAGCAAAGCACTTTCGCTCGGATGTAACGAAACATAGTTTTTCAAAGACGTGGTGATTCCTAGGTTTCGAGAATGATCAATTTCGATACCATTTAATTCATAACGAACTTCGTCAAACATGAATGAGGTACAGTTGTTGATGAGAAATAGGGTATTGACAGCTTCAGCGTTCTCGTTCAGTAAGGTTCCTTCGATGTATAAGAAGCTTTCAGATGGAAGTAGAATCAAATCTTGATGTTGAACGCATATTCGAATCGTATCACTCGGATTATACGATTCTATGAACGGTGAGTAAGTGTGATATGACTTCCTCACTATCGATTCATCTACACGAGGTGATTGAGAAATGTTTAGCAAGTCACTCATCGCTACGAACCTTCAATCCCAAAGACTTTAAAAATTGTTTGTTTGCTCCTGTCAGGAAAACAGCTCGTTTGGGTTTCGATGTTAACCGTTTCAACCCTGAACCAGAACTAACTCTTCTTATCGACGAATGCGAATATTTATTTAAACTGTTATTATTATTATTATTGTTCTTTTTTTCGTTAAAAATTAACATCTCTATTTATTGATACTTGTTTATGCTAAACGTCCTTATATATATTATCCCTTTGGACTACAAGTACCTTACTGAAGATTATTCTCCTTCACACGTTCTTTATATGTTGTTAATCATCCTTGTTCTATTCCCAATCACCTACAGATCATAACACGGTCGTAAATGTAACCTTATTGTAATTTTCTCATTACGAAAATTAATCACATTTCCGTCTTGATCTACCAATTTAACGAAAACTGAGCTTATGGTATTAACGTTGACGGGCATGTAGATTATACTTTTTGGAACTTCGTTTATTTTATACCCAGGCAAGACGTCTGGCGAAAATTCGTGGACGGTGTGAACGAGTTTGCCGTTCAAATAGGATCCTGTAATTATATTACATTCCACACGAATAGAATTGACTTTGTTTATGCTGACAGCCAAGTCAGATTCCACTCTCGCATTCGGACCTATTTCGCGGCTGCTAAAACCCAATAGCTCTCCAACAGAACGATCCCTGTTAAAATAGACGGTATGCGAAGACTTGATTTCAACCCTGAGCGTATTACTGTTTGCCCGTATAACAATTTTCACCACACTGTTATGCTCTCTTAAATAACTCTGTATGTAATTGGCTATATCGTCCAGTTCGTACGAACCTTCAGGTAATTCGATAATTTCATCGCCCACGTGGAACAAGTTGTTATCTTTGTCAATGTTTGGTATCGAGTGATACGTGTATAAACTAACTAGTCCACACTCGTAAGCGGTAGGTAACTCTATAGGTGGAAAATAGTCCGCGAATAAGGTGGACTCTTTTCCAGAAAAATTCAGTATTATCGACATGTTAATGACTCCAAGTCAACTGAACCGCAACGGCTTAACTTCTTTATTATATAAACATTCGTATAAGAACTGCAAACACAAGTGTCCGCAAATTACAGAATCATCTTTTTGATATCTAACGTAATTATAATGTATGTTTGAACCCAAATAGTTTACGATTTCTCGCGGAGGTCCAAGGTTACCGTAGCTATCAAAATATTCAATGTCATTGCCTTGTTTATAATATGCTACCCAGTGTGTACCGGGACCCCTCGAGTTATCTAAATTTACGATTCCGCTTTCCGATAGACGCGGTCTTATCGGCAATTTATCCAACATAAAAACACCTCTAAAGTTTGGAATATTTCTGGCAAATTTGAATAAGTCGAGTTCGTCGAGGGCCCTCCCAGGTAGCACGCTTAAAAGTTTTTTGGTTTCAAGTAAAGACCCAATCCTTTCTTGTACGGTTTTAGGTAAAATCCTTTTCCGATAGCAATCGCCTCCATCGTTTTATTGTGTCGTTCGCTTTCAGACAGTTGCTTTCGCCCCTGTTGCACGTCATTAATCGCTTTGGCTACACCCGCAGCTCCCCCTCCTAAGGCCCCGAGTGCAGACAAACCAGCAAACAGCGGTATCAAGAAAGGAAGTACACCACCTGTTTTCGGGACAGGAATCACCCTCGTCAACGGAAGTTTCGTTCGCTTGTCCGTTACATTCTTTCTCGCTTCCATTAAAGCCATTCTGATGGCGCTCCGTATGTTGTCCGGTTTCTTCAGTTTCACGTCCGATTTAACTTTAGCCATCACGTGACGTAAAACGTTCTTTACTACTTTCTGCCTTCTCTTTTGACAACTACTCTTAGCTTTGCATTTCCCTCTTTTCACACCCATTCCCAGTTTCGCCTTAGTTTTCATGGTGTTTGTTACAAGCCAGGCGTTTAGCCGTTCGCCAAATTTAGAATCTCTCGCTATTACTCTCTGCCAAGCCCTTTCGGCAAGCTCAAGATCAGCTCGATTTCTGCTGTCCGTATCTTTTGAATTCGAGTAAGCGATATCGTGTTCTTTACACGCGCTATCTAACGGATTTATACCCGGATCTCCTCTAGCTAATCTTTCCTTCAATTTCGATCCAGGACCGCAGTACTGATAACCAGGTAGGTGCAACTCAAACGGTAATTTATTGATTAGAGTGTTGAGCAACCCTTTACCTCGAACAGCAAAACGATAATTAATCTCGGATCTTGGATAGAGAAGCATCTTATACACCAGTCAGGTAGCGTTGTTTACCACACATGCGTACATACTATACTAATTTTATTTAAATGGAATTCATGTTATATTTAATTAAGCAGTTACCCAGATGCGTTTGATTAGGCAGCATGATGCGTTACTACCAGTCAAGAATGTCGATTTACAGGAAAATGCCGGGGGTCCGACCGTCGTTAAACACAGTAAATTATTACCGAATTCTATACGTGCGCTAATCGTGGGACCATCCAATTGCGGGAAAACCAACGTACTTATAACTTTGCTCGAACATCCCAACGGCTTGAAATTTGAAAACGTTTATGTGTACTCAAAATCTTTGTACCAACCGAAATACGAATACCTCAAAGCATTGTTGACTGGCATAAAGGGAATAGGATACTACACCTTTTCGGAAAATAATATGGTACTGCCGCTCAGCGAAGTGAAAAGGAACTCTATCTTTGTATTTGACGACGTGGCCTGCGGAAAACAAAATCACATAAGAGAATTTTTTTCCATGGGGCGTCATAAAACCGCTGATAGTTTCTATTTGTGTCAAACTTACACCCACATTCCGAAACACTTAATACGCGACAATTGCAATTTTTTAATAGCCTTTAAACAGGACGGTTTGAATTTGAAGCACATTTACGAAGACCACGTTAATACGGACATGAGTTTCGATAAATTTAAACAAGTGTGTTCCGAATGTTGGAAACTCGACTATGACTTCTTGGTCATTAACAAAGACTGTTCAATAGAACAGGGTCGGTACCGGAAAGGATTCGACACCTTTATAATTATATAAATAGTGATGTAACGCATCGTTTACCTTCATTAACAGGGTTGTTATCAGAGCTGTTCCAACAGCTACTGTTTGTGTTGTTCAGCAGAGCTGTTCCAGCTGTTTCCAAACCTGTTCTAGATCTGTTTGTTTGCTGATAGAGATGGACGAAGATGTGGTTAAAAATTTAATCAAAACGCGAAATGTAATTCGTAAAAAATTTGAAGCCCTAAAAACAGGCAAAGTGGAAGACGCAGCTACTCTAGAACGTATTTTTCAACCTATCACCGCTCCGCTAAAGAACTTGACAGATATATCTCTTACGAATAAGACACTACCGGATAACTCAACAGACAAATTCAATTTCATGAAAACAGGCAAGGATGAACCGAAATCTGATACCTTCAAAGATTATGATGATGATGATGATTATGATGATTACACAAGTTTACCCTCATCCTCAGATGATTTACAAACGATTCCTACAGAATCAAGTCAGACACCAACACCAACAACAACAACAACAACAACATCAACAACTGTTGAACGCACTGATGATGAGGATCTCACAGAACCATTTCGTTTCTTGCGTCCGACAGACGCTTTCATGAATTCTTTAAAAATCAAACAAGAAGATTTTGATTATAAATACGGCCCTCGTTTCGACTCTGTCGAGAAAAAGTGGGCAATCGGCAGTTCACCTTTTTCGATATCAAATTTGAATTTTTTCGTGAACGATAAAATCTACAAGCTAACAAGTGGTTTACAAAACTTGCTCTTTTTAAATCAGCCTTCACTGGAAGCATGTACAGAAAATGATATTTTATCGTATTTAGAAATTGTGAAATCCAGTAACTTATTACGCCGCGGTTTCGATCAATCTCAGCAGTACGCCGGAAATAGAAGTTTCAAGTATAAGTTTATCAAAGACCTTTTGGGGAGTCACCAAAAGGCACGCGAAGGATCTGGATTGATGAAATATTCTCAAAATAAATTAGATTACATTTATTGGGATAATCCTAATGAATTGGTAGACAGGCTCAAACTTTTACTCGCATCTCAACAAGCAGGTCATACCAACCATAACAACGAAATTATTTCCATATTAGAGGAATTGAGGGAAGCTGATATTATAGAATAAAGTTACACACTTTCTGGACCTTACTTCATTCTTATCATGGGCATCGATAAATTCGGACGTTCTGTTTCTCTGGAACATAACAAGTCTACTCGCGCCGCTGTTGCACCCCTCACATTCGGCTACGTTTTATCTAAAAAGGGTGACATTGACGTTCAAAACAAACGTATTTGTAACTTGTCTAAACCTGTCGATTCTAATGACGCCTCTAATAAACGGTATGTAGATGAGAAAATACTAGCAGTTAAAAATGAATTCAGACCAAAGATTTTCCAAATAAGTAGCGCTGTAGCTGCATTACAACAGAAAATTACTGAACTAACCCAAGTCGTAGATCTGCTAGACAAGGTGGACAACAGTGTTCCCGTCACTGTACCGCGAGAACCATCATATCCCACAACAACAAATACAATAATTAGCGCACCCACTTCTGCTCTGTCGACATCTATAAATTCTGTAATTGATTCACTCACATCACCACCACCACAACCGCCTAACAAACACAGGCGTATTTCTTAAGCTCTGCGATGAGCAAACAACAACTGGTGGAGGAATTGCATAAACCTGCAAGACGCAATTTTAAACGTCGCACGGTGATTTTAAAAGGTATTAAGGACCTTTTCCAAGCCGATTTGGTTGAGATGGGAACTTATTCGTCCGATAATAAAGGATTTCGCTACTTGTTAACAGTTATTGACGCATTTTCAAAATTTGCTTGGGCTATTCCGGTTAAAACCAAATCGGGTCCCGAGGTTGCTAAAGCAATGGAACAAATTTTAGTCAAGCAAGCCCCTGCAAACTTGCAAACAGATCACGGAAAAGAATTCTATAACGTTCATTTTCAGAATCTCATGAAAAAATATCACGTCAACCATTACTCCACGTACAGTGTTTTAAAAGCGTCCATTGTAGAGCGATTTAACAGAACTTTAAAAGAGCAGATGTGGAAACAATTCAGTCTGAACGGATCGTATAAATGGATAGATAATGTTCAACAATTAGTTAACAAGTATAATGCCACCGTTCACCGAACTATTAAAATGCGTCCTCGGGACGTAACTATTGCCCACGAAAAGAAATTTTTAACAACCGTGTACAATAAAATTAAAACTTTTCCGCTGCCGAAATTTCAGGCTGGTAATAGGGTTCGAATAAGTAAGTTCAAACACATTTTCGAAAAAGGTTATACCCCAAACTGGACTACTGAAATTTTTACGATTCATAAAGTTCAGATTACCAATCCAGTCACCTATATTCTTAAAGATTATCAAGGTAAAATAATTCTGGGAAGCTTCTATGAACACGAATTGTTAAAAGCTAAAAATAACAATTATTATCTTGTTCAAAAAGTTTTAAAGAAAAAGGGAAACCGGTTATTTGTCAAGTGGCTCGGTTTCTCTGACGCACACAACTCGTGGATTGATAAAAAAGACATTCTTAAGCAGCGTGACAAGAAAAAAATCTAATTTTGCATTGCTAATTCACACACATACCACGCTTGTTATTCTAATTCCACTTATCGCTCGTAGGTGAAAAGGTCAGACTTTATAATAGAGAACGGATAAGCACGCATCTCCAGTCTGAATTAATATTTTTTAACGTGAGGTCAAAAATCTAGTCATTCGCGATGTTCATTAAAATCGGGTTCAGTGTTTTAATAATTGTGATCTGCCTCGCCTACATTCCGAATTGCGGGGTGCTATCGGCTCCAATTACGCAAGCGGTTTACCTTGATGAAAACAAAATTGCGCGTATGAAATTCGAAGTTCGTTTACCTACGCACGAGATTGTCCAGGTGAATTTAGCATTCAAATTGCTAACCGCTAGTCAAGTCCTGCCCCTCTATAATTCCACGGTGCCTGAAAATCTCGCGCTTAACAAAACCACAATCAACTCAACTGCAGTAGCAACCGAAACAAAGTCAACCGAGCCGTCCGACGAAAGAGTAACGACGGCGACGCCTACGTCTAATACTACGGTAACAGAAGAAGAGATTTTGCAGCCCGCAGCACTCAGGAGAGCAGCCGGAAACGAAAAAAAAGAAGAAGAAGAAGATGAAGACACATCCTCGTCTCTATCTTTGCTGTCGGTCGAAGAAGCTATCGAAGACTTCCGACAGAATTTGATCAGGAAAGAAATGGAAATTGCAGGTATCATTGAAAGCGATCAACCTTTTTACAGACATTTCAGACTCGAATACGCTGGGGGTGTAGTGTTACCGATTCGCTGCACCTACGAAGCTTTCTATGTGGAACATACCCTTACAATTTCTTGCTTCGAGTATCGGGAAGTTGGACTGCAGAAAATCCTGAGCAATGGTGAAATTGATGTTATGCCTCGGGCTATCTACACACCCATCTACATAGACGTTTCGAAACTCAAGCAGACGTACTCGATGAACATTAATTAATTAATTGTTTCGTATGTGCTACAAATACACGGATACTTTGTAAATAGTCTGTTCAATA
Organism: Xestobium rufovillosum; assembly: GCA_963966045.1. Lineage (NCBI taxonomy): Eukaryota > Metazoa > Arthropoda > Insecta > Coleoptera > Ptinidae > Xestobium > Xestobium rufovillosum. Next base: position 29,961,928 of record OZ014500.1, read on the forward strand.
AAAGAATTTTACTGAAATGTTTTGTTTCATTTCTTCTCAATCATCATCATCATCACACAACCATTCTTGTTTCTGTTCAGTACCATTTTTTCTTTTTCAGTCTTCCCGCCCCCCACCATCCTCCCCCGACCCCCGGCCACTGCCCTGGCCCCGCCGGGCCCCCGCCAGGCCCCCAGCCAGGCCCCAGCACGCGCCCCGGCCCCCTCTGACCTTTGACCCCGCAGAGCAGAGAACGGACGCGGCAGGCATATACAGGGTGGAGGAAATTTGGTCTAGCTTCCCCAGATTGTATCTACTTATAAATTTCTATACAAAATTCCAGTGAAAACGGCCAAGGTCACTGAGAAATAATGCACGGGAAAATGAAATAAAATAAATCAACTCAATAATGATTGCACAAAGTTAATGAATACTGACGGTAAATTAACTATAATTATCCAAAATCAACGATGGGTTCTTTTGAAAGTATCCAGACCTTCAACAAAACTCGAAAACTAACAACAAACGATGTTATGTTACTTAATAAAGTGGAACCGACAATCCGGCTCGAAGGACCAAAAAATGGGGTGTATATAGCGGACTGTATGTAAGAATTAGAATGTGGACGAGGAAATTGCCCCACTTACCTGGACGTGGTGTCTTAGTTGATGGGGAGCGCTCCTTGTGTTCGCCGTCGCCTGGCTGTGTGGTGGCGACCGGGGGTGGATGTAGTTATAGGGGGGTGGATAATCAAGTAACACAACAACAAACAATGCACTCGCGACTTTAATTCGATGACAATACATCAACTTTTCTGAATACTATAATTCGGAAACTAACAGCAACGAGTACTGGTACGACTACTACTATACTAAAAATCTCATGCAGCGCGCGGCTCAAAAAGCTCGTCTCTCGCTTTCAAAAAACCCATTTCAACAAAAAATGCGACTTCAAAATAATACCAAAATAAATAACTATACGAAAACTAAACAACCATCATCAAGAAATTTTTGGGATACGGACCTGTATTTCTCATCATTTTTAGAAAATTTCTCTGAATTTTCTAAAAATTATGAGAAATACAGTTAATTGGGCTTTCTTCTGATATCAGAAACGAACAAAATTTGCCAAAACTGCAAGATGCGCTATGCTTAGAGTAGGGTAGGTGCTTATCGCTAGTATCATCTAACAGATTCATAAAACTCTTGTGGTGCACTTAAAAATTGCCCAACTTATACTGTATGTACATATTTTTTACAAAACTGAGAAATACAGGTCCGTATCTTAAAAATTCTTTGATGATGGCCAAAAAAGGGTCGAAACGTAATTAAACCATAATGTGTGGTACATTGTTGAATTCAGAATAAAAGGGGCTCATAAAATTTGACATCAGAAAATCAGGACTGTATTTAAAAAAATGAAGTTGATGATGGTTGCTCGAAGACGAAACGTAGAATAAAAAAATTGGCAATGAAATCTTTAATTTCATCAAAAGTTGCTACGAAGAAGTTTCGTCAGTTTCGCTCTAACTTTAATATTAAAGCCAGAAAAAAATATAGTTAAAAATCCATAAATTCAGTTTTTTCAAAATAACTCAAAAACAGAAAATCTTATCAAGGATTTCTAGGCGCCATTTTATTGGTCCTTTAATTACACAACTTTTTTCCCATTTAACCAAATCCGTATCTCTTGTCATTTCCAATATCCCCATACTGGCCCTCCTTATCTTGGATACGTTGTATACATAGGCAACTCCAAAATCGAGAATCAATTAAATGTTTTCAGTAAATTTATTGTAAATAATGAACGATAATGTGTATCCTTTTACATTTCCAATGCTGATTTTCAAGATCATTTAGATATTCTGTTGAAATATCTATTTTATATAGAAATGCGCAGGGAAAAGTTGGGGGGTCAATGGGTATTACTACCCCCCCGTTTCCTCCGTTCGCGCATCGATTTTCTTGATCAAAATTACACAAAAATTGTACCGGTATATAAAAAAACGTTGTGCAAAATTTCAACGGAATATCGTAAAAAACAAAGGAATTATTAATAAAAATATTTTTTTTTTAATTTTAACTTTAACACCCTGTATCTCGAAAGAAAGAAGCCTAAATGAAAAATGGCATAAGGAAAGTCTCATTATTTTCGGCCAGGTAATCTGTGGCTAACGGCTTCATCTACTTTTTTGTAACAACCTGTGTGTAGGGAGATACCCCTGAATAGAATAATGATTATCGCCGCCACTGATACCTGATTTTCTTGATTACTCTCTTCGCCTTGCCCGTAGTTCATTCGTCAGAAAGCACGTGGCTTTGTTTCGTTTGGAATGAAAATCTGACGTTTGTGACGCGCCACTGGCAATTGAGAGCTACTGTGACCTTAAGCTAAACTTCAGTTTAGTTCATTTGTACAACAATGACGTCATAAGTTATAAATAAAAAGCAAAGAAATTTTGGGTCAGCATAACTTCATAGATTAACAAATTTATTCAGTCTTGTGGATACCTGAAAAACAATTTCCTTTCAGGTAACCTAGTAGAAACAGAAAAAGTGTCGATTCTTTACAAAAATGTCTTCTTGCGATTCGGTTAAAACTGAATTGGAGAATTATTGGGGTGAAATAGAGATGGAAGAAAAATGTATAATTGATGAAAAAGAGCCCATAAGAGAATCACATTTTTGTGCAAAGGATGAAAAGGTAGGCTATTTTGAGTGGGCCCATATTTTTTATTGATTTATACAATACAGTGTGCTTGTCCGGAAGTTTTCTGTCGTCTCTTTATAGTAAAAAATGTTATTTTCATTTATACTGGGGACAGACCTATAGGTGAACACTATAATTTTTTGTTAGTGTATTTTGAAATTCCTTCATTTACAGCTGATGTGCCCCGCAGACGAGAGGCCCCACAAATGCGAAATCTGTAACAAAACATTTTGTAAACTCCAAAATTTTAAAGTTCATCAGATGTGCCACGCAGGTGAAAAGCCTCATAAATGTGAAATATGTAAAAAAGCATTCCTTCGTCCCTCACTTCTAAAGTATCATAAGATGTGCCACACAGGCGAGAAGCCCCACGTATGTGAAATATGTAAAAAAGCATTCAGTCGGCTTTCAAATCTGAAGGACCATGTGGCGTGCCACACTCTCGAAATGCCCCACAAATGTGAAGTATGTAAAAAGGCATTCCGTCAGCTCTCACATCTAAAAAGACATGTGATGTGCCACACAGCCGAGAGGCCCTACATATGTGAAATAAGTAAAAAAACATTCCGTCAGATCTCACATCTAAAGAGGCATTTGATTACCCATACAGATGAGAGGCCCCACAAATGTGAAATATGTAAAAAAGCTTTCGGTCATGCATCAACTTTAAAGGACCATCTGAAGTGCCACACAGGCGAAAAGCCCCACAAATGTGAAATATGTAAAAAGGCATTCAGTCGGATTTCAAATCTGAAATCCCATGTGGTGTGCCATACACACGAAATGCCTCACAAATGTGAAATATGTAAAAAAGCTTTCGGTCATGCATCAACTTTAAAGGACCATCTGAAGTGCCACACAGGCGAAAAGCCCCACAAATGTGAAATATGTAAAAAGGCATTCAGTCGGATTTCAAATCTGAAATACCATGTGGCGTGCCATACACAGGAAATGCCCCACAAATGTGAAATATGTAAAAAAAAATTCATTTATATGTCTAATCTAAGAACGCATCTGAAGTGTCACACAGATGATAAGCCCCACAAATGTGAAATATGTCTAAAAGCTTTCAGTTACCTTACAAATTTAAAGAACCATCGGATGAGCCACACGGGCGAAAAGCCCCACAAATGTGAAATATGTAAAAAAGCTTTCGTTAAAGCATCAACTCTAAGAACCATCAAATGTGCCACACAGGCGAAAAGCCCCGCAAATGTGAAATATGTAAAAAAGCTACTTAAGGGTTTGCTTTTTGCAAAAGCCTTTTTAAAAATTTTAATTTGATACAAATTTATTAATAAGCAAAAATACAACATATCAATGTGCTCAAACAATTACAACTGATATTAAAACACTGCACTTTCCACGGTGTCTCTTTCTGCCTACTCAGCAGAATCATATCATGAGAACGTATGTTAACAAATGTTTACACGACATAATTAGCTTTTACTTCGCTTTCATCTTTGAACATTCATCTGAAGTGCCACACAGATGTAAGGCCCTACAAATGTGAAATATGTCTAAAAGCATTCCGTGGCCATTCGCATCTAAATACTCATATGCTGTGCCACACAGGCGAAAAGCCCCACAAATGCGGAATATGTCTGAAGGCTTTCCGTCAACTCCCAAGTTTAAAAAGCCATCTCATGTGTCACACAAGCGAAAAGCCCCACAAATGCGAAATATGCCTGAAAGCATTCCGTCAACTCCCAAACCTGAAGAGCCATCGGAAATGCCACACAGGCGAGAAGCCCCACAAATACATAATGCCAAACACGCAAAAAAGTTTTCTGTCACCTCTCAACTCTGAAGGCTCATCAGATGTGCCACACAGATGAGAGATCCCACAAATGTTAACAAATGTTTACACGACATAATTCCTCCCACGGTAGATTCAAATTGCAGGCTAAGACGAGATTTGAACCATGTCGATGTCCTCTGGTTTCTTGGTATTTCTCGCGCCAACTTCCTGGGATTTTCGAATGTGCAATTTCTTGAGTTTTCTGTAGCAGATAATTATTAGTAATACAAAAATAACAAAGTAGATAACGAAGTTATGATAGTTGATTTTTTCGGGTATCGGCTCCAACTGAATGTTGTTATTGGAGATCGTTCGTTTTGCTTCTTTTAGTTCATCTAACTTGATGTCCTTGAGTTCTAGCGGTGACCTGGTGTAATTTTCCATTAGTATTTTTGTATCTATCTCGAAAAACATTAGGGTGTTTTCGGATCTTGATTCCTTTGAGTAGATCACTTCTTTGTTGAATGTAAACTCGCAGTTATCTGGTAAAACGAGTAAACTTGTGCCAATTATATCCATTATTTCGTTTTGATTTTTGCATTTGATGTGGAGTTGAATTTTCTTCGGACTAACTAATATCCATTTATTGGTGTCTTCTATGTTGAATAGTTGCGGAATGGTGACTGATAGTTCTTCCACATGATAATCGGAAATTTGTTGATTGGAAATTAACCCATGTTCACAATATGCGGGACAGGAAGTGCAAGATATATTAGAAAGCGAAAGCAGTGTAGAGGGGGATAACCTAGGGAGTCCTATAATGAGAGAAGAGTTTGAGATAGCACTAAAAAGTTTAAGGAATAATAAAGCACCAGGTATAGATGGCTTGCAGGCAGAAATCTTAAAGTGCGCAGGTCAAGAGGTAATAGATCGTTTATTTAAACTAGTTAGTCGCATATACCTGACAGGCGAGATTCCAGAAGATTACAAACGGAACATCATAGTAGCTTTGCCAAAAAGAAAAGGCGCGGATAGATGCGAAAATTTTAGAACTATCAGTTTAACTTCCCATGCGTCAAAAATTTTAACTAGAATTGTGCAAAGAAGGATGGAGAAAAAGGCGGAAGAAATATTAGGAGAAGATCAGTTCGGATTTAGACGAAATAGAGGAACGCGCGAGGCCATTCTAGCTTTACGAGTAATTATAGAAAAAACTATAGAAAAGAGAAAGAGCGTCTATATAGGATTTGTAGATTTAGAAAAAGCCTTCGACAACGTAAAATGGGGGAAGATGTTCGAAGTGCTGAGAAAGGTAGGGATGAAATACAGGGACAGAAGAATAATACATAATCTCTACAAAGAGCAAAAGGCAGTTATAGAATGTGAGCAGGAACAAAGGGAAGTAGATATCCGGAAGGGAGTGAGACAGGGATGTGCATTGTCACCTCTAGTTTTCAACTTATATATCGAAGATGCGATTAATATTGTTAAGGAAAGAACAGCCTCAGGGATCAATGTACAGGGCCAAACTATTAACATGCTCAGATTTGCGGATGATATAGCAGTGTTAGCATCTAGCAAAGAAGAATTAGGAGCGGCTTTGAATGAAATGGAAGCAGTTTTGACACAGGGCTTCGGCATGAAAATCAATAAAAAGAAAACTAAAATTTTGGTATGTAGTGGATGTGAAAATAGAACTAAAATGGAAATACAAATTGGAAATGAGAAGATAGAGGAGGTCGCGGATTTCTGCTACTTAGGAAGTAAAATAACTCAAGACGGTAGGAGCACTAAAGATATAAAACAAAGAATGGCGCAGGGCCGAGTTGCGTTTAACAAAAAGAAACAACTGTTATGCTCGAGAACGGTTAATATAGAGACTAGGAAGAGACTCTTAACGTCGTATGTATGGAGTACGGCATTATACGGGTGCGAAACTTGGACAATAGGAGAAGCGGATAGAAAAAGAGTAGAAGCATTTGAAATGTGGTGCTACAGACGCATGATGAAGATACCGTGGATAGATAAGGTTAGCAATAGGGAAGTATTAGAAAGAGTTGGGGAAAAGCGAAAGGTATGGAAAACAATAAAGAGTAGGAGAGATAGGATGGTAGGACACCTTCTAAGACACGAAGGAATAGTTCGTGACATACTAGAGTCAGAGATAGGAATAAAAAGAGGTAGAGGTAGGCCTAGATTAGACTACTGCTCTCAAATAGTTAGGGATGTAGGATGTTCTACTTTTAGGGAAATGCGTAGGTTAGCTCAGGATAGAAAAGAATGGAGGTACGCGTCCAACCAGTCTTCGGACTGAGAACCTTATGATGATGATCACAATTATGAATATTCGATTGTTCAGTTATAGCGAGTTGCCCACAAAAGTAAATACTGTTTGGAATTTCTGAACACTTTAAATTTGTTCGTGCATAATAATTCTTTGAAAGAGCTATGAATTTTGAATTTGGTATTATAGTACGGAATTGGGTTTCATTAATTTGAACTGGTATAGAGTACAAGTGATAATAGTCAAATTTATGAGGGTAATTTATCGGTATATTTAAAATATACACTATTTTATTTTGGCTGATGTAAGAATGAACTTTAATTAAGGATTCATAGAGTAGAATATTTTCGTACGTTATTTCGAAGGGTAATTGTCCTGGAGAAAGCATTTTGTCTAACTTTAATAGGCCTGTAAAAAGATCCTCAGTTTTTATTATACTGGGATGCAGGAGTCCTAATTTAGCGAAGGTTATAGAATTTTCAGAATCTTGTAGAACGATGTAAATAAGTTGATACAGTTTTATGATTTGATTTAATACATTTGAAGTCATTTCAATATTTTCTCTCGTGACTTTTCCTTTGATAAATGTTTCTATTATAAGGATTCGGGATTTAAGGATCAATTGGTTATGGTTTATGTTTTCTACCGTTTTGTTAAATTTGTCGATAATATCTGTAGATATTGAATTTTGAACGCGAATGTGATTTGCCAATTTACCTTGGTTATGTTATAAATTTTCGATTAGCCTGTCGTAACGCATACCATCTTCAGCGTCTAGATTACCGGTGATACTTTTAAATATCGAGCCTATTCCATTGATTAGGCTCCTCTTTTGTCGATTTTGACGTGGAATTATTTCTCTAAATTTTGTTTCTACCATAGCGTGAGTAGTACTTAATATTTTAACGTAGTTACTTAATTCTAAAGAAAATATATGATTGGAAGATATAATTTTCAATAACTCCAGCCTTTGGTTATTTAACCTGTCAGTTTTTTTCAGTAATGGTTCCAAATCATAATAGTGAATTAATTTATGTGTGTATTCTTGAATTTGCGCTGTGCCAAGTTTAACCGGGAGTAACCCTGGATTGGTTCGGAGGTCCCTGATGGTAATTTGAGCGTATGAATACGCGAACCTGAAAATATTATTAATTGTCAGATTCTGATTCTTGGTCGGATGGTTCATCAGCATGAGGTTTTTGTATGTTTCTAAAATGGTACCTAACATTTGGTCTCAAGTCCGTTACTAGCGTTTTTGTATTTTGATCTATTTCCGTAATTTTTGTTTTTGAAGTGAACCTGTCCTTTAATTTATTTCGTTCCGTTATGTTAGGGGGTACTTTCAATCTTACTTCTTGTGATACTGCCAATTGAGGGTTGTCTTTATTTTTTGTGTTTAGTTTTGTTATTACCTTTTCTTTAAAATTCATTAATTTCTGATTAATATGTTGATACAATAATTTTACCTTTTCTCGGTGAGAATCTACGTATGAAGTTAATATTTTATTTTCTACGTTCATGTCCAAAAGATCTTCGTTTGAAAAGTGACCATTTATTACGTCACTTGGTTTCATTTTTGTTACAGAGTGTATGGAGTTGTTGTACCCTAATATTGCATATAACATGTGTGATTTTGTATCATTAGATGGATATGTTTTGCCTAATACCCTGAGGTGTTCGATTAATGTAGAATGTAATCGTTCGATTGCTCCATCGGAGCTTGGGTTACCGGATGCTGTGAAATGAATAGAAATTTTGTGTAATTTTAATAAGTCTTGTAAAATGTTGTTTTTAAATTCGGTACCAAAATCACACATGATTGTTGATGGGATTCCGTGATGGCAAAAGAATAAAAGCAATTTATCGGCTACTTCTATGGTGTTTGCAGTATTGATTTGGTATGCTTGAGCGTACTTGGAGAAAGAATCTATGATCGTCAAGAATTTCTCTTTATTTGCCTGAAAAGTATCTATGTGAATAATTTCGAACGGTTTAGTGGCCGTTGGGGTAATGTTGTAAGGAATTTTAAGAGGATGGCGCTCATATTTTACTGACTGACAAATGTTGCAATTATTAATAAAGTCCTGGATTGTTTTTTTCATGTTCGGCCAATAGTAAATATTTCTTATTCTTTCGGGTGTTTCGTTGATTCCTCTATGATTTGTTTTTGACGTATGGTATTTGTCGATCGTGTCCATAATGTCTTGTTTGTCCACGTCTTTTAGAAATCTATTGCATTTTATAAATTTATAGGATGGCCATTTAAAACTTTGTCTGAGTACTTCGCAAAATTCTTCGTAAATACCTTCTTGTTCGAAATAAATATGGTAAGTTACTTTAGGTACAATGTATTCTTTGATAAAATTTATTATATCATTTTTGAAGTTATTTTTGGAAACCTGCACTTTTATTCTCTGTTTATCGTACTTGAATGTTATAGCTGGCTTAACTGGAGAGTAATTAACTAGTGTAATTATTATCTGATTATGTCCAAAATTGAAAGGTTTATCACAAATTTGGACTTCTATTATTGGGTTTTCTTCAAAGTTGGCGAACCACGCTGATTTTTTGAATGTCCCACGAACAAAACTCGATTGACCGATTAATCGTAAATACGAAAAATTGATTGTGCGGTACAATAATTTTCGATCAATCCTACCCACTGCGCCACTTAAGGGTTTGCTTTTTGCAAAAGCCTTTTTAAAAATTTTAATTTAATACAAATTTATTAATAAGCAAAAATACAACATATCAATGTGCTCAAACAATTACAACTGATATTAAAACACTGCACTTTCCACGGTGTCTCTTTCTGCCTACTCAGCAGAATCATATCATGAGAACGTATGTTAACAAATGTTTACACGACATAATTAGCTTTTACTTCGCTTTCATCTTTGAACATTCATCTGAAGTGCCACACAGATGTAAGGCCCTACAAATGTGAAATATGTCTAAAAGCATTCCGTGGCCATTCACATCTAAATACTCATATGCTGTGCCACACAGGCGAAAAGCCCCACAAATGCGGAATATGTCTGAAGGCTTTCCGTCAACTCCCAAGTTTAAAAAGCCATCTCATGTGTCACACAAGCGAAAAGCCCCACAAATGCGAAACATGCCTGAAAGCATTCCGTCAACTCTCAAACCTGAAGAGCCTTCGGAAATGCCACACAGGCGAGAAGCCCCACAAATAATGCCAAACACGCAAAAAAGTTTTCTGTCACCTCTCAACTCTGAAGGCTCATCAGATGTGCCACACAGATGAGAGATCCCACAAATCTGAAAAATGTAAAGAAAACTTTCACTCGCCCCTTAACTCTAAAGAACCATCAAATGTGCCACACAGGCAAGAAGCCCCACAAATGTGCAACGTGTAAAAAAACATTCAGTCAACTCTCAAATCTAAGAGTCATCGAATGTGCCACACACAATAGGTAATATTATTGTTCTAATAACAATATTGTAAATAAATAAATACTTTTATCTATTCGTGTTTTATTTTATTACTGTTAGCAAAAGGATTGGACTTATATTTAATTATTTAAGTTCAATTGCGGTAAAGTGAGTGACCAGCTCTGTAAGTAATTGTACTTATTTGTTCATACCATACGCTTAATAAACTACAAAATTAATATTTTGATTGCATTCATCAGTTTGGTAGGTATTATTTAATTGTATTGAGCTTTGTTCAAATATTGCATGTTTTGAATGTGTATGGAAAACCGCAGACCAACTGGTTTCGTCCTTCTGGGACTCATCAGTACGGTGCTCTCCCACACACACTCAAACCATGCAATTTAGCTTGCTATATATGCTGCCGCACTCTGGACAGATATCAGCAAGTGACAACTACTTTGAGTAATTATCTAGTATTAATTAGTGGTACGGGACTGTTCGAACAACTTCGAACAAAGACCTGCTTAAAAGCACGTACGTACATGGAGACAAATTAGGATTGTTTCAAAGCCATCTTAGATGGGGTAGCAGTCTGAAACATCTCGTAGTACAAAAAATCTGGATTTAGTTCTATAATTCAATGCCTGGTGGGGTATTTGCCCGAGGAGTATTTGTCGAACGGTCCAGTACCACTAATTAATACTAGATAATTACTCAAAGTAGTTGTCACTTGCTGATATCTGTCCAGAGCGCGGCAGCATATATAGCAAGCTAAATTGCATGGTTTGAGTGTGTGGGGGAGAGCACCGTACTGATGAGTCCCAGAAGGACGAAACCAGTTGGTCTGCGGTTTTCCATACACATTCAAAACATGCAATATTTGAACAAAGACCTGCTTAAAAGCACGTACATGCATGGAGACAAATTAGGATTGTTTCAAAGCCATTTTAGATGGGGTAGCAGTCTGAAACGTCTCGTAGTACAAAAAATCTGGATTTAGTTCTATAATTCAATGCCTGGCGGGGTATTTGCCCGAGGAGTAGTTGTTCGAACGGTCCAGTACCACTAATTGTATTGAGCTAGATATTTTTTAGCTGTGTTCTTTGTCTTTTATAGTCGTGTACGCAGCCCACAAATATCCACGCCACTGGTAATTTACAGTGACATTTACCTTCAGCATGACAAGTTTAGCTCATTCGTACTATTGTTATCGGTTCTGAGTTTGTGGTCAATAAAATGCAACCAGCAAAGTTATAAATAAAAAAGAAGTAACTTTGGATAAATTTCTTTAGACAGCATTGTGGATACCTCAAAAAACTTTCGCTTTTTTCCAGAAAATGTCTTGTGATTCGGTTAAAACTGAATTAGAGAATGATTGGGGTGAAATAGAGATGGAAGAGAAATTTATAATTGATGAAGAGGAGCCCATAAGAGAGTCAAATTTTTGTGCAAAGAATGAAGAGGTAGACTATTTTGAGTGGGCCCATATTTATTGATTTATACAATTAGGGATGCAACGTTTAACCGCCCGTGTGGACACCGCACCTGTTTAGAAGAATGTTTAAACGAAATGCAAATAAAATTTAGATATCAATAAATTTCAGATAAACAAAGGCACGTAAGAGCCCTGGCCATCATTCAACGGAATATGTATTATTTTATGATTCGTAACACAAATTTCAAAGGACGATTGATTTTTTTCTAATTATTCAAGTTTCAAAACAATATTGCAATATTGGTAAGTTAACATTTACTATACGAGTTTAAACCTTTACGAAAAATCGCTAAACCTTACATTCCTAAAGCCCTACTAGGTGAACACTGTATACTTTTTTGTTGTCAGTGTATTTTTAAATTACTTCATTTACAGCTGATGTGCCCCACAGACGAGAGGCCCCACAAATGTGAAATATGTAAAAAACATTCAGTCAGATGTCTAGTCTAAGAACGCATCAGAAGTGCCACACAGGCGAGAAGCCCCACAAATGTGAAATATGTCTAAAAGCATTCCGTAGCCTCTCGCATTTGAAGAACCATCGGATGTGCCACACAGGCGAAAAACCGCACAAATGTGAAATATGTAGAAAGGTGTTCAGTCGACTTGCAAATTTAAAAGCCCATACATTGTGCCACACGAAAGAGAAACCACACACATGTGAAGTATGCAAAAAAGTATTCCGTCACCTAAATAATCTAAAGTGTCACATGATGTGCCACACGGATGAGAAGCCCTATTTTTGCAAAATATGTGAAAGAGCATTTGGTTGTCCCACGAATATAAAAAGTCATATTATGAAGTGCCACAAATGCGAGACAGATACAGAGAAAAGTATTCCGTTAACAAGTACATCTAGTGGATCTTATGATGTACAAATGCGAACTTCGGACCAGAATTTGGCTGAAGACACGCCACTGCTTCAAGAAAAAATCGGGCTCAAGTGAATTTTATTTCGAAATCTAGATTTAAACTTTTTTGCAATCACCTATAAATACGAGGCTCATCCACAAATTAAGTTCCAATTGGTCATAAAAGTTATAAGACTTTTTTTCTTTCGATTGTTTTATTTGTATTTCCTTAAATGTACCTTAAACTACTTCCCTACATAATCACCTCTTAAATTTAAGCATTTATCATAGCGTGGCACAAGTTTTTGTATGCCAGTGTTTGTGAAATTTGCGTCCAACACTCGGTTCAACATTTTCATCCAATTCTGAACCAGAGAATCTTTACTTCTTCATAGTTATTGCATCGCTGTTCTGCTAAAAGTTTCTTAAGTTGGAGAAAGAGATGAAAACCACTTGGTGCAAAATCGGGGCTATAAGGTGGATAACAAAAATTTCCCATTGAAATTTTGTCAAGAGTGCTCGTGTCGAAGCGGCTGCGTGAGGTCGGGCATTGTCATGCAGCAAAAAAATCCCGAACAGGGAAGACCTGACCTTTTGTTCTTTATTCTCTCCAAAAATTTCTGCGCTCCGAACTTTTTTGGCATTTAAAAATTCAATCACGGATTTTCTATACTGCGCTCGTTTTGACTTGACACAATGTCTCAATGTCATACGTTTGCTGTCAACGATATATGAATAATTTGTCTTCCAAGGCCTTCGTATTTAGTACTGAAGGTTTCCTGGCCAGATTTGTCTCAATCGCACCATTTGCTGAACAACTGCCTGGCGCGTTTTATATTTAGCAAATTTAAAAACGAGCCTTATTAAAAATTTGTTTGTTTGTTTGTTTTTTTACTGCAGTGGTTGTTGTGTAGTAAACAAGCGAGATTTGTGGCTCCGAAATTTAATTCAAAAATTGGATCGTTTCCAGCTTTAATTTCGCAAGCTTTGGTGAGATTTCAGATCGAGTAATTAGGAACACATACAAAATACGAAAAACGGAAGAAAGATTGTTAAACAGCCAGAAAAGACGGAAGAAACAGATCAGAGCGTCGTCACTTAAAGTCAAATTTGCATGTGAGTACCGATAGTGTTTATAGAGACCGTGACCACAGACTAATGAAAATAAATAAATTTCTAGCCTGTGCCGTGACCTTCGAGGAGTTGATCCGGCAAGCGGCTCTCTTGTGCGAGCAAAGCTAGGCAACCCAATATTCACCTAAGTGTAAAACGGGAAAAATCTGTAGCAGGCGGTATAGGCAACCCACTCCACGACTTTGTGTCGCGCGGTATCTCCTGGACGGCGACATATCGGGGCGAACTGCTAAAAAAATGTTTGACGAGGGGAAAATGCGTACAGCAACGGACACTGATGAATCTTCAACGGAGGATCAGAAAAGAAAAGCGGAAGATCAAGGAGAAGGATTTAGCAGATGCAAGAAAACTATGAGAACACCTGACAAATTAAAGAGAAAGGAAAGTGGGAACGAAAACAAGGAACTGAAACATTTAATGGAAACAATGATGTCAGAAATAATAGGAATCCGACAAGATCAGAAAGAAAGTCAAGAACAAATACTAGAGATAAAGCAAGAAGTCAAAGAACTAAGGAGAGAGCAACAAGAGTACTGCATTCAGGTGCAAAAACTAGTGAAAGAAAATGCAGAATTAAAGAATGAGATGGCTGTTATGAACAAGAAATTGGAAAAGGTTGAATTAAATTGAACGCAAATTCGAACGCATGGACAGAGAAAAGAGAATTAAAAACCTAGTAATAACAGGACTCCCTATTAAGAACATGCAGGGGATAGAGCTAAAAAATGCCATGGAAGAATTTTTTAACAGACAATTAAACATGATGCTAGACTAGAAGAAGCTTATAAAATAGGAGAAGAACGATGTGTTGTGAAACTGCAGAATATGCAGGATAGAACAGAAGTGCTGAAAACCAAGAGTAAGCTGAGAGATGTAAAAAGCAGCCATAGGGTATATATAGATAGTGACTTAACAGTAAAAGAAAGAGAAATACAGAGAATGATCAGAAAGAGGGCCGAAGAAGAAAGAAAGTCAGGCAAAATAGTGAAAGTTGGATATAAAAAGTTAACATTGAATGGGAAAGTCTGGAAATGGAATGAAACCGACGAAAATTGGATAGATGCTGAAAACGGACCTACAGCTATGGCAGATGGAACAAAAAACTGATTGATCTTCCAAGATTGATTGGTATGATGGACATGGCAAGGAAAAAGGACGGGAAAACGGGAAATAATGGAAATAAAATGGAAAAGGGTAAAAGGGGTGAAATGCAGGAGAATATTTTAATGGGGACATGGAACGTTCGAGGGTTAAATGAAGATGGAGCATTGAAGCAGCTAAATAATGAGTGTTTAAAGTTCAAATTTGATATCGTAGCAGTTCAGGAAACGAAAAAACTTGGGAATGATGTAATAGAATTGAAAGATTATGTATTCTTTAATAGTGGGGGAAAGAACCGGTTGCTGGGAACGGGATTTATAATTAAAAAAAGGCTAAAGCATAGAGTAGTTGAGTTCAGACTGATAACCGATAGGATGTGTTTTCTGCGCCTGAGAGGAAAGTATCAAAAGATAAGTTTGCTGAATATTCACGCACCAACTGAAGAGAAAAGTATGGAAGAAAAAGAAGAATTCTGTAGCACAGTGGAGAAAGAATACAACAGTATCCCTAAATATGATATGAAAATAGTTCTTGGCGATATGAATTCAAAGGTGGGAAGGGAGAAGATATATGTGCCTACAATAGGAAAACACAGCAAACACGCAGTGAGTACAGAAAATGGTAAAATTTTGATAGACTTCGCAAAGGGAAATGGGTTAGTAATTATGAGCACATATTTTGAGAGGAAGAATATTCACAAGGGTACGTGGAGATCTCCAGATGGCCGGTATACCAATCAGATAGACCATGTGCTCATAGAAAGGGAGGAAGCAAGAAGCATTAAGAATGTTAGAAGCTATAGAGGCCCAAATATGAACTCTGATTATTTTATGATAGGGGAGTATTAGAAAGAGTTGGGGAAAGGCGAAAGGTATGGAAAACAATAAAGAGTAGGAGAGATAGGATGGTAGGACACCTTCTAAGACACGAAGGAATAGTTCGCGACATACTAGAGTCAGAGATAGGAATAAAAAGAGGTAGGGGTAGGCCTAGATTAGACTACTGCTCTCAAATAGTTAGGGATGTAGGATGTTCTACTTTTAGGGAAATGCGTAGGTTAGCTCAGGATAGAAAAGAATGGAGGTACGCGTCCAACCAGTCTTCGGACTGAGAACCTTATGATGATGAGGGATAAAAGTTCACCTGAATATACCTGTGTAAAAGAATAAAAGAATAATGCAGAAAAGAGATAGACAGATGATAAGACTGGAAAATGAGGAAGAAAGATTAGAGTATCGACATATATTAATCGAGAAAATTAGTAATATGGAAGAAACGAATAATATAGACAAGTTATGGGAATTACTCAAGAAGGAAATGAAGGAGTGTGCGAAAAAATTTAGTGAAAAACCAAAAAATGCAAAAAAGACATGGTTTGACGATGAATGTAAAGAAGAAGTAGAAAAAAGAAATAAGACACGATTACAAATGATTATAGACGAAACTGAAGAAGCAAAAGCAAAGTATGTAGAACATAAAAAGTACTGTAAGACCTTTTTAAGGAGAAAGAAGAGAAAATACAATGAAGAAATATTAAATGCAGTTGAAGAAAACTTTAAGAATAACGAGGTTAGAGCATTGTATAGTGGAGTAAGGAAAGAAAGACAGGGATATCATCCAAACCCAATATATTACAAGAATAAGAAGGGTGAGCTGATTGCGAACGACGAGGAAGTATTGGAGAGGTGGAGGGAATATTTCGATGAGCTACTTAATGAGGATGGCGTGGAAGTGGAAACTTATGAAATGGAGAAGGAAGAGCAGCTAGATATGTATGAAGAAGAACCACCTGATGTCCGAGAAGTGGAGGAAATTATCAGGAATTTGAAACGAAACAAAAGCCCTGGAAGTGATGAAATTACAGCAGAAATGTTCAAATATGGAGGTAAGGAACTGGCACAAAAGATACACAGATTGATGGAGCAGATATGGATAAAGGAGAGCATGCCGCAAGAATGGGTTGAGGCAATATTATGCCCAATTTACAAGAAAGGTAATAAAATGGAATGTGAAAACTATAGGGGTATAGCTCTTCTCAACTTAGCCTATAAAATATTATCAACAACTATAAAAAAGAAATTAGTGACCAAGATGGATGAGATGGTGGGTGAATACCAATGCGGTTTTAGAGCTGGCAGGGGAGTTGTTGACCAAATATATATATTAAAAGAAATTCAAGCAGAAAGTTACGAACACCAAATAGAGACCAACATACTATTTATAGATTTTAAGCAAGCCTACGATAAGATTATAAGAACTGAATTGTATAAAGCACTTTTAGAACTAGGAGTCAACAAGAAGCTAGTAAATATGATAAGAATGACATTGAATCAAACGGAAGATCGAGTGAGAGTGAAAGGAAAAGTATCAGACAAGTTTGAGGTTAGAGTGGGACTGAGACAGGGGGATCCGCTTTCATCGATTCTGTTTAATTATGCACTAGAAAAAACCCTAAGAGATGCAAATATTAATAGAACAGGATCACTATACTACAATAGGCACCAGTGCCTGGCGTATGCGGACGATATTGCCATACTAACAAGAAGTAAGTACGAGCTGCAAGAGGTATTCAAGAGATTGGAAAAATCAGCGAGGAGATTAGGACTTGAAGTGAATGAAGAGAAAACTAGGTTAAAAGTTTTTCAATATTGCATGTTTCGAATGTGCATGGAAAACCGTAGACCACTGGTTTCGTCCTTTTGGGACTCATCAGTACGGTGCTTTGCCCTACACACCCGAACTACGCAATATTGCTTGCTTTATATATACTTACACGCTTGGTGTAAGTATTAGCAAGAGCTAATTATTTGCCGAATTATGGGGCGGTTTTGAGTGGTACTGGACCGTTCGAACAACTACTCCTCGGGCAAATACCCCGCCAGGCATTGAATTATAGAACTAAATCCAGATTTTATGTACTACGCATTCAGTATGGATCTCGTAGTACATAAAATCTGGATTTAGTTCTATAATTCAATGCCTGGCGGGGTATTTGCCCGAGGAGTAGTTGTTCGAACGGTCCAGTACCACTCAAAACCGCCCCATAATTCGGCAAATAATTAGCTCTTGCTAATACTTACACCAAGCGTGTAAGTATATATAAAGCAAGCAATATTGCGTAGTTCGGGTGTGTAGGGCAAAGCACCGTACTGATGAGTCCCAAAAGGACGAAACCAGTGGTCTACGGTTTTCCATGCACATTCGAAACATGCAATATTGAAAAACTTTTAACATACATTCCTACTGCTGGGAGCAGAAAGTACGTAGAGATCTAAGGATGTTCCAAGCCCAACGATATTGTTGGGGTAGCATTCAGTATGGATCTCGTAGTACATAAAATCTGGATTTAGTTCTATAATTCAATGCCTGGTGGGGTATTTGCCCGAGGAGTAGTTGTTCGAACGGTCCAGTACCACTCAAGAAAAAACTAGGTTTATGAATTGGTCAGATGGCATTTTCAAAGAGGGAAAACACATAATAATAATGAGCAACCAGGGAAGAAAGTACAATTTTGAAGAGGTGGATAGATTCAAGTACTTGGGCGTAATTATAACAAGGACACCGGGAAGTAGTGAGGAAATACAAACAAGAATTATGGCAGGAAACAAGAGCCTCAATGCACTCAGCCGTCTCTTTAAGAACAAAGCTACATCAAGGAATTGTAACGGGGCCACTTTAAATTCGGTTTCTAGAACTTAGGGGCTAGAAATAAATGCAATATTTATTTAAGAAAAGTTACAAGTTGCATAAAATTGAGAGATATTGTGAAATTCAGAGTTTTTAAGGAAGGATGACTCATACAAATTTCCACAGTGGAATCATTGCGTTTTATTAAGCAAAGTAGGCACAGCTGCACGAGAACACTAAAAGGTTTAGGGAAAGTAATAGGGCGATTTGTAGTCATAATTGTCATATCAAACGAAACAAGAAAGGCAACTAATGGGAAAACCAGACAGACTGGCGGAAGCCACAACCACGTTCTTAGGTCTAAAACCGATTTAACAGCACGCATTTGAAGTAAGGATGATTAACCAAATTCATTTCATAAAAGGGCTATTGTCACGAATGATACTTAGTGAATTGCAGAAACAAATACATAAATCACCAGGGTCAGGGGGAAATGACGTTATTCTGTTTCCCAAGGTAAACACATTTGTAGCCTATCGGAAATAAGCAACTAATCAGGATTTCCATGGGCATTACGCCACAGCCTATCCGGGAAAGCAAACAGCCATGTTTTCCATGGAAATGGTGGTTAAGCGTATCAGGGAAAAGCACGCCTATTTTCCATGGGCAGTGTCATGCAAAGTTATCAAAAGGGAAGGCAGAGAGAGTTGAAGAGTTAGTTAGTTAGTTGGAGTGGAGTTGAAAAAAACAAGCAGTGAGATTGAGTGGAGAGTATTAGCAAGTGCAAAAGACGGCTAGGAGCCGGGGCAAAAAGCCCCGGTCATCGGCCAAGCTCTCAAGTTGGGCATTTTGAAATATCCCAGTGGAAAAGTCAGTAGTTTCAAAGGGTCTAAATTCAAGTAACGGGCAGAGTAAAATTAATTGGGGTTTAAATAAAGTAGTATTGCAACAGTCGGTAAAAGTGATTATGGTGGCTCCAGAAGTAAATCAAGCATAGAAAATAGAGGTGCTTAGATTGGCAGAGGTGTCTGGTTAGTCACGGAACAAGGGTGCTAAATGCAAGGGTGATCAAAATTCACGAGACATGGTGGTTGGGGCTAAGAAAAGTGGTAAACATTTCCTCTCCTCCTCACATGAGGCAAGTTAATATTGTAACATAGGTAAGCGGAATTTGATGAAATAATTGGATGTATAATATGCATTGTTTATATTATATTATTGTGTATGGATTGTACTGTGTTATAATGATGTCAAACGTGCCGATTGAGTTATTAGTGTTACAGTAGTGAATTGGTATAAGGATCAGTAACTTAAGGGTATTTCTAGTTCATAATTTGCACAGGGTTGTAATAGGAAATTGTATAAAGCATGTGGCACAATCGCTGGTGACATTTTATGGTGGATCTATGTTTATGAAGGAATAAATTGGTGTTCAGGGTTAATGCTTTTTATTGGGTCAGACCGTCAATTATCACAACCCACCTAAAAAGAGAAATAAGATACAACTGAGGCATTTAACATCACTGGTCGTGGTTCTGTCGATCATAGACCAAGATCCCACAAAGGTAAGGAATTTTTCTTTTGTTCTCAGTGTGCACAGACGAAATTCACCTGGCTGGTGTCATCCTGACGTTTCATTATTGTTATTTTCACATTTTACACAGGGTTTTGTCAGGTGAGCCCCGTCTGGCGTCACAGAATCTAAAGATACGTGTGTACAAGACAGTGATTCGACCAATCGTGGTGTTTGCTAGTGAGGTTTGGACCCTGAGACAGACAGAAATAATGAAATTGGAAGTGTGGGAGCGAAAAGTCCTTCGAAGAATCTTTGGTGGCAAGAAAAACAACGACCTGTGGGAGAGAAGAACGAACCAGAATCTTAGGGAACTGTATAACGAGACGAGTATAACGGGAATAATAAAATCACAGAGAGTAAGATGGTTAGGGCACATAATGAGGATGCCAGAGGAGAGACTTCCGAAGAGGCTGCTGACGTGGGGCATTGGAGGAAGGAAAAGAAGGGGGAGACCGAGAGAGAGATGGAAGAGTGAAGTGGAAGAAGATTTAAGAAAGATGAGAATTACTGACTGGAAAAAGAAAACATTGAATAAGAAAAAATGGAAGGAAATAGTCAATAAAGCCTTGGGCCTTCTAGGCTCGTAGAGCTAATGTATATACAAATATTAATTTATCGACTGAATATATGAAATGAACTCATTACTATTTCATATATTCAGTCGATAAATTAATATTTGTATAATTACCTAGGCTAGGTTTCTCTTACTGACAATTTATCCTACCAGGATCATTTGTCTGTACGAAGCACTCAAATAAGTGCGACTACTGCATCAGATCCAAAAAGTGGGTTGTTGTTGGTGAATTATGAGATTCTTAATAATTGTTATTCCATCTTCCTTCGCTACCTATATAAGGCCTTTCTCTCACGATTAATGTGTCGCGGTGCGGATAGCTCAATTGGTTAGAGCAGTCGCCATGAATGCGAAAGATCTGGGTTCGAATCCCGGTCGGCGCCTGCTTCACATTTTTCGTGAGAGAGAGCCTCCAGTGTAGTTCTCTTGACTGCTATGCCGTTAAAACTCAATGCTAATGTATATATTTACAACGTGTCCTATAAAGTTCTCTATATATGGGAAACTTTTTTATTATCCGTTTGTGAAAAAATAATATTCTTCATAAAAAGCTCTGAATTGCTCAAAAATCAAAATGCACTCGCAACATTCCAAAAATATCGGATAATATACAAGGGAGATAAAAAAATAATAATTTGACTGAAGAGTAAAGTACCCTTATTTTTGAAAATAATGAAAAATGTTATTCGGGAAAGTTATTCAGTATAAAGAGTTATGGACTATTATGAAATAACAGCCGCCTATGATCAAATTTATGTTTCGTGAATTTAAAGCAAGAACAGCAATTTGCATTGAGAGAAAAGGTGGATATTTTGAGGCAATAGTTTAGGAAGTGCTCTAATTTAAATTTAAGTTAATTTAAAATAATTTTAGTTCTTTATTAGATATTAACACGTTTGTAATTTAGAAAAATAAATTTGATCATAGGTGGCTGTTATTTCATAATAGTCCATAACTTTTTATACTGAATAACTTTCCCGAATAACATTTTTCATTATTTTCAAAAATAAGGGTACTTTACTCTTCAGTCAAATTATTATTTTTTTATCTCCCTTGTATATTATCCGATATTTTTGGAATGTTGCGAGTGCATTTTGATTTTTGAGCAATTCAGAGCTTTTTATGAAGAATATTTTTTTTAATAAACGGATAATAAAAAAGTTTCCCATACAGGGTGGTCCAGTTTATATCATCAGGATTTCACCAACCGAAAGTTTATCAAAAAATAAAGGTAGTTTGTCTAATAAAACATGGTCGAATTTTGCTTCCTTTTTGTTGTACAGGGTGTTAAAGAAAATAAATTATTTTATATAATCTGCTATAAATCATTAATAGAAAAGGGTAGCCTTCTGAAATTTTGCATAGATCATTTCTTTTGTATTCTCTATTAAATAGTGGTTGTAATTATTTTATTTAGAACACAGAGGCGTGCATACGGGTTTCCTCAAAAATACTTTATTTAATACAACGTACGCCACTGGTTTTTTTTAGAACACCAAATACAAAGACGATTTCTCATTCAATTTAGAAACCTTTTTGTATCTTACAATTTTTTGATAACTCAACTCAAAACAAAAAAAAAACATTAAAAAGTATCATGTGACCAATTACTGAATTGA
Source organism: Xestobium rufovillosum (assembly GCA_963966045.1). Classification (NCBI taxonomy): domain Eukaryota; kingdom Metazoa; phylum Arthropoda; class Insecta; order Coleoptera; family Ptinidae; genus Xestobium; species Xestobium rufovillosum. Next base: position 29,984,017 of record OZ014500.1, read on the forward strand.
TTTACTTAAAGGAAAAACAACATTAAGCTTAGCTGAAATATCAACTAGACAAGAATCACAATTAAGTAATGTAAGAACTGTTCGAAAGAGGAACCATTTTGCTGGATGCACAATTGGCAGCGTCTTATGATTGAATGGTTTAAGTTTAGTAAAACATTGTTATTAATTATTAAATAAAAAATTACTTCGCGTACTACCAATAAGTATAACAAAATTATTTTATTTAACCGGTTTCAAGATCTACAAACGATCCCATCATCAGAAATGTTTAAGAAAAATTGTAAACAAATTATTATGACAGTTGACAAGGAAACTAAAATTGACAAATTATAATGATATCCATGAAATAAGATAACTAGATAACTGAATTTCAGTATTTAATCATGGATTTCTACCAAATAGTGAAAAGTGAAAATATTAACTACATTGTTATTAATATTTGCACGAGCATTCTGAATTCTAAGGAGCAGTTACTCCCCCGTAGGCACCTGGGTCGCATAGACGGTATCTTTGAGATAACCCCACAGATAAAGATCTAAGGGCGCTAAATCTACGACCCATCCATCGTCCCTCAAAATGTCTATCAAGCCAGTGACGAACATTTCCACCTAAATTAGCTGGGCACCCATCAAGTTCGTAGTTGTGGTAGTTAACTATTCCTCTTCGAGTAAAACATGACTAGTCTATCCATAAAATATTGTTTATGAAATTCTGATCATTTTGAACAGCCATCGTCCAAAAGCCATTGATCACAAGGAGGCTGTGATTAGGCTTTCACATTTTGCACTTTGGCTGAACTTGTTACTGTCAATCGGTGATCTGTGCTATAAGTAAATAACTTACGTTTAAGTTATAAAATTTGTGTACGTATGGTTAAAGTATTAAAATCTAAAATGCCCTTTCGTTTTTCAAATCAAGAATATGCTGACATGCATTACGTTTACGGATTTTGCGATGGAAACTCAGCTGCTGCAGCTCGAGAATATCACTTGCGATTTCCAAATAGACGACAACCACAACATAATGTATTTGCAAATGTGCACCATCAATTTGTTACTCAAGGATTGAAATTTGTACCTAGAAATCCCAATCATCGTATCGCCAACGAGGTAATCAGAAACAATCGCATCTTGCTTGAATTTGACAGAGATCCTAGAACAAGTCAGAGAAGAGTTTCTAGAACTCTAAAGAATTCCAAAAACTACTATTTTACGAGTATTAAGACGGGATCATAGACGACCTTTTCATCTACAACCAGTTCAGGGCTTGCAGCCAGGGGATGAAGATCGCAGAATGAGATTTTGTCAATGGCTTTTGGACTCTGTTCAAAATGATGAGAATTTTATAAACAATATTTTATGGACAGACGAGTCATGTTTTACTCGAAGAGGAATAGTTAACTTTCACAATCAGCATGTGTGGGCACATGAAAACCCTCATGAAATCAGGCCACGAAATTTTCAAAATGAGTTCAGTATTAATGTTTGGATCGGGATTTACAATGGTAATCTCTTTGGCCCTTACATACTACCGCACCGCCTTAATTCCGTAAACTTCTTAGAGTTCTTGGAGGCAGAGAGTCCCAATATGTGGGATGAAATTCCTCTTAATATGCGTAGACAAGTTTGGTTCCAACTTGATGGATGCCCAGCTCATTTTGGCCGAAATGTTCGTCACTGGCTTGATAGACATTTTGAGGGACGATGGATTGGTCGTGGGGGACCCGTTGCTTGGCCTCCGCGATCTCCAGATTTAACGCCTTTAGATTTTTATCTTTGGGGTTATCTTAAAGACACCGTCTATGCGACCCCGGTGCCTACGCGGGAGGAACTGCTCCTTAGAATTCAGAATGCTTGTGCAAATATTAATAACAATGTTTTACTAAACTTAAACCACTCAATCATAAGACGCTGCCAATTGTGCATCCAGCAAAATGGTTCCTCTTTCGAACAGTTCTTACATTAATTCAATTGGGATTCTTGTCTAGTTGATATGTCAGCTAAGCTTAATGTTGTTTTTCCTTTAAAAGTAAATAAATTCAGTAATTGGTCACATGATACTTTTTAATGTTTTTTTTTTGTTTTGAGTCGAGTTATCAAAAAATTGTAAGATACAAAAAGGTTTCTAAATTGAATGAGAAATCGTCTTTGTATTTGGTGTTCTAAAAAAAACCAGTGGCGTACGTTGTATTAAATAAAGTATTTTTGAGGAAACCCGTATGCACGCCTCTGTGTTCTAAATAAAATAATTACAACCACTATTTAATAGAGAATACAAAAGAAATGATCTATGCAAAATTTCAGAAGGCTACCCTTTTCTATTAATGATTTATAGCAGATTATATAAAATAATTTATTTTCTTTAACACCCTGTACATCAAAAAGGAAGCAAAATTCGACCATGTTTTATTAGACAAACTACCTTTATTTTTTGATAAACTTTCGGTTGGTGAAATCCTGATGATATAAACTGGACCACCCTGTATGTAGAGAACTTTATAGGACACGTTGTATATTAAAAATTTGAAACGTGCGACAGAGCCGCCGCCGCTGGTAATGACAGCTTCTGTGACTGAGCGAGACCAGTTTACGAGTAGTTCATCTGTACAAAAGTAAAACTAATTCTCAATTTGACGACAATAAAAAGTGGACAGTGGAGTAATTTTGGGTCTGCATAGCTTCAAAGATTAATATATTTCTTCAGATAGCCTTGTGGGTTCCTAAAAATGTCTTCTTTCGATTCGGTTAAAACCGAATTAGAGAACGATTGGGGTGAAATAGAGATGGAAGAGAAATTTATAATTGATGAAGAAGAGCCCATAAGAGTCGCATTTTTTTGCAAAATATGAAAAGGTAGGCTATTTTGAGGGGGCGCATATTTTTTGATTTATACAATACAGTGTGTTCTTCCAGAAGTTTTCTGTCATATCTTTATATATTAAAAAATGTCTAATTATTTAAAATTATTTTCATTTATTCTGGGGGGGCAGGCATTTATTAAGAACATTTTTTACTATGGATCGCAATAAAGGTATGAGGGAAAAAGCCCAGCTAGGTGAACACTGTATAATTTCTTGTAGCCAGTTGCCAAATGTATTTTGAATTTACTTCATTTACAGCTGATGTGTCCCACAGACGAGGAGTTTCGTGAACTCCAAAATTTAAAAGATCAACGGACGTGCCACATAGGGGAAAAGTCTCATAAACGTGAAGTAGGTAAAAAAGCATTCTCTCAGCTCTCGTCTCGAAAGAAACAACGAGCTTGCTACACAGGCGAACAGCCCTACAAGTGTAAAATATGTGAAAAAGCATTCCTCCATCCCTCGACTCTAAAGAATCATCAGATGTGCCACACAGGCGAGAAACCCTACAAATGTGAAATATGTAAAAGAGCATTTTGTAACGTCTCAAATCTAAAGAATCATCTGATGTGCCACACCGGTGAGAAGCCTTACAACTGTGAAATATGTAAAAGGGCATTCTGTCACCTCTCATCTCTAAAGCGCCATCAGATGGGCCACACAGGCGAGAAGCCCCACATATGTGGAATATGTGAAAAAGCATTTCGTAACATCTCACACCTAAAGAACCATTTGATGTGCCACACAGGCGAAAAGCCCCACAAATGTGAAATATGTAAACAAGCATTCCGCCAGTTCTCAACTCTAAAGCGCCATCAGATGTGCCACACGGAGGAGAAACCCCAGATATGTGAAATATGTAAGAAGGAGTTCCGTAAGCTCTCATTTCTAAAGCGCCATCAGAAGTGCCATACGGACAAGAAACCCCACATATGCGAAATATGTAAGAAGGCGTTCCGTAAGCCCTCATCTCTAAAGCGCCATCGGATGTGCCACACGGTTGAGAAACCCCACAATTGTGAAATATGTAAAAGAACATTCTGTGAGCTCTCAACTCTAAAGGACCATCTGAAGTGCCACACAGGCGAGAAGCCCCATACATGTAAAATATGTAAAAAGGCATACTTACAGAGCCATGTGATGTGCCACACAGGTGAGAAGACCCACATATGTGAAATATGTAAGAAGGCGTTCCCTAATCTCTCATCTCTAAAGCGCCATCAGATGTGCCATGCAGATGAGAGGCCCCACAAATGTGAAATATGTAAAAGAGCATTTCGTGACCTTTCAAATTTGAAAAGCCATGTGATGTGCCACACAGGCAAGAAGCCCCAGAAATGTGAAATATGTCTGAAAGCATTCCGTCACCTCTCATCTCTAAAGCGCCATCAGATGTGCCACACAAGCGAAAAACCCCGCATATGATGTGTCGCAGACTAAATGGAAAAGTTAGCAAAATGACATTACAAAGAACTGTTTCCTTTTGTTAAGTTTTATTTTCATTATTGCCTTATGATTATTTAGTATTCATAGGCTACGTACTTAGGTAAAATATATAGTATAGTTAGTACACATAATAAAGTGTGACCACGTTATCTTGGCGAGCTAAAATAATGTAACAACCGACACTGTCTTATAAAGGTGGTACAAGTTAAAACTATGGTCAGTGGTGGCGTAGAGAATGGCGACTATTCATTGTTAAATATTTTCTTAGAATTGAACCTTTTATTTACTCGTCATTATTATTAAGTACGAAATGCTTTTTATATATTTTATTCTCAATAAATCAATTTTTTGTGTGAATTGCTGGCAATAATTAAATAAATCAACACTATTATAATTGACGTTTGTCGGAAGTTATATGTAAAAATAGATATAAAACGGTGGCATAAATTATTTGTGATTGAAATTTTAAATAATAATCTGAGGATTAAGATGTAAGAGACTGTGGTTAAATAATCAATTCAAGAATCAATTGTACCCCTAACCACATAAATTTTGAAATACTATATACGCATTTCGGCAGCTAAGCTGCCATCTTCAGTAGCAGGGAAAAACCTATAGTAATAAAAACAAAAATGGCAATAACATCAATGCAAAAAAAAAAAAAAAACAATTATATATATGACAATAATAATAACAACAATAATGATGTGAAACAATGATAGTGACAACAACAATAATATAGGTCAGGTACCTTCTGCTCACCACTCCGAAAGAATCGAAGTGCACTCGATCAGCTCTCAAGCTAGAATGAACTCCGCACGGAGACAATCCCCAATATATACTTAAAGTGACGTAGCACTGACGTTACTTGTGACATCAACATTAATCACACTAGGATAGAAAATTCAATATCCGGGCATACGCTCATTTTTATACCACTCTATTCTTATTTTCACTATCACAAATGTACAAAAAGGTTGCCATTGCCATCTTTACTGCAGTTTCAATTAAAATATCCTATCTTCAGGATAATTGACTTGAATGAAACAAAAATAGAAAATGAATCCCATATTACCAAATAACCTCGCAGGTCCATGGCTTATATGGGCTAGCAAATAACTACAGTAAACTGCAATAAAGAAGACCTTGACCCCTGCACCCTTTCATTTTTCTGGTTAAACCCTGCACGCCTACACATTAACGACATCTAACAATACGGAATCAGAAATTGGACCTAAATCTGAATTAATAAGTTTACCTTCATACTTGCGAATAAACATACTCTCATAAGCGTCTAATTCCCTATTGTCCGATACCGATCTCATAAGCCGAAGATCCTTCTCATGTACAGGATGGCCGGTATCAAAGATATGTTGGGCAACACTTGACTTCTCAATTCCATTATATCTAAAATGTGCCATATGTTCCTTAAACCTAGTGACGATTGTACGCCTTGTTTGCCCAATATAACTCTTGTCACAACTACTACACTTTATTTCATAAATTCCCGACTTCTGCTTGTCCTCTACTTTATCCTTGGGATTTCCCAACAGCTGCTTGATGGTATTCTTAGCGGTATATGCTACACATAAATTTTGCGACTTAAAAAAAAACCTATTCTTAAGTCGCAAAATTTATGTGTAGCATATACCGCTAAGAATACCATCAAGCAGCTGTTGGGAAATCCCAAGGATAAAGTAGAGGACAAGCAGAAGTAGGGAATTTATGAAATAAAGTGTAGTAGTTGTGACAAGAGTTATATTGGGCAAACAAGGCGTACAATCGTCACTAGGTTTAAGGAACATATGGCACATTTTAGATATAATAGAATTGAGAAGTCAAGTGTTGCCCAACATATCTTTGATACCGGCCACCCTGTACATGAGAAGGATCTTCGGCTTATGAGGTCGGTATCGGACAATAGGGAATTAGACGCTTATGAGAGTATGTTTATTCGCAAGTATGAAGGTAAACTTATTAATTCAGATTTAGGTCCAATTTCTGATTCCGTATTGTTAGATGTCGTTAATGTGTAGGCGTGCAGGGTTTAACCAGAAAAATGTAAGTGTGCAGGGGTCAAGGTCTTCTTTATTGCAGTTTACTGTAGTTATTTGCTAGCCCACATAAGCCATGGACCTTCGAGGTTATTTGGTAATATGGGATTCATTTTCTATTTTTGTTTCATTCAAGTCAATTATCCTGAAGATAGGATATTTTAATTGAAACTGCAGTAAAGATGGCAATGGCAACCTTTTTTGTACATTTGTGATAGTGAAAATAAGAATAGAGTGGTATAAGAATGAGCGTAAGCCCGGATATTGAATTTTCTGTCCTAGTGTGATTAATGTTGACGTCACAAGTAACGTCAGTGCTACGTCACTTTAAGTATATATTGGCTTAAAGGGCCAGGGTCTTAACTTTGATGGTGGTTTAGATGCCTAAAACGTTCGCTGTGAGAAAAATAAAAAAATACGGGTCAAATATTTTACGAGAATCGTCGGGAAAATATGATTTTTAAAAATTGTGTAACGACCCCATTGCAAAAACTCCAATGCCTGGATAACGGCATACAACAATCGCCGCCACTGACAATGTTCTTAACTACTTACTTATATGTTCATCTGTTAGTTCATTGATTCTGTGTACAAGGATAACGAGATAAGAGACGAAACCGAATTTTGCGCGTTATAATTTGGTGCTCGGATATTTAAAAAAATACATTTTATATGCAGCGGGTCACCAAATGACGTGTACCTTAATAATGTTTTATTGCAAAAAAAATCTATCGCGCTCTTAGCTGTAGAAATCCTGGTTGGCTTTTTAATTTATATTTCAAAGTTTTAAGGCAAGAAATGTTGAAAATATTTGTCGGAATAACGGAGTATAACACTCGCCACCACTGGCAATGGTCATGGCTACTTGACATAAGATGCTCGAGTAGTTCGATGGTCGTCTAAGCTGACAGTTACCTCATGTTGTTTTGTAGGTTAATATTTTTTTTAATACAGAATTTGTGGCTTTTTTCTAGAAAATGTCTTTTTGCGATTCAGTTAAAGCTGAACTAGAAAATGATGCAATGATATAGAAATAGAAGAAAAATTTATAATTGATCAAGAGGAGTCGATAAAAGAGTCAGATTTTTGCATAGAGGAGGAAAAGGTAGGCAATTTTGGAGGAATTTTTGCAATATCCTTTCTCAAAAATTCGATCATGGCTGAGTATAAATAATGGTTTGCTATTGCGCACATGTTGAGAACCGCTGGGTGCACCATGTCACGTCATCGAGTGGAAAATGTGGCGCGGAATTTAAATCCTGGTTCAGTTGCTGCTTGATCTAGGCATAACATACCTCGTAACATACCTAGGGTGATTCAGAACGGGCGTGCCAAATTAAAATGGGTGCTAGAGGAACTCCAAATAAGACGAAAAGTTTATATGAACAAATGTTCTAAAGTAACTACTATCAAAGATACAGGGTGTAAAAGTTTTAATATTTTTTTATTATCTTAGTAACTAGGAAAGTTATTGAGTTGAAATTTAAGGTGTCGTTTTCATTTGCCAAGTTCTAATTTTCCAAAAACATTTGCTCTGCTAGCCCCATCAGTAGCGTTGCTACAGGGTAGGCCGTTTATTTATTTCCCCAATCCAATGTTACGCCACTTTTGAATGCAGATGATATTAATGTATTTGAAATCTACGTTCAATTTGGGAAGAAATTGGTATCTTCAAAATTTTTCGTAAAATGCTTACTTTTTGAATGAAATAGCTTTTTGTGAAATCGTGCACTTGCACTGAAATTTTACATAATGCAATAATGGCTTCACCGATATGCAAGGAAAGTGAAAATTGAAAAAAATTGTTTATTAAGAATATCACTAACAAAAATAACAAGGAGAACGAGAAAACACATCAATTATTACATTACGATATTAAAAAAATATTAAAATTTGAAAATTGAGATGGATAGGTTAGCATTAGACGTAGTAGGTATCAGTGAAGTGCGATGGCCAGAAGCTGGAGACTTCTGGAGCGGAGATTTTAGAGTAATACACACAGGATCTGTAGGAGGAAATTCGGGAGTAGGAATTGTTATGCGGAAAAAAGTAGGGCAGAGTGTAGAAAATTTCTTACAGCAAAGTGACAGGGTAGTTATGGTTAGGTTAGATTCGAAACCTGTAAAAACAGTAATAATACAGGTATATATGCCCACTTCTAACTACAGTGATGAGGCCGTAGAGGCAGTTTATAGTGATATTGAATATGTGCTAGATTTTGTGAGAGGGCACGAAAATTTAATAATTACAGGAGATTTCAATGCAGTCGTAGGCACAGGGCGAGAGGGCGGAATAGTTGGCCCCTTTGGATTAGGCAATAGGAACGATAGGGGAGTTAGACTGATAGAGTTCTGCGATAAACATAACTTAACGGTCGCGAACACTCTATTTCACCATCATGTTAGGAGATGCTATACGTGGAAGATGCCAGGAGACTTAGGGAGATATCAAATAGATTACATTCTCGTTAGGCAAAGATTTAGAAATCAAGTTAGGGATTGTAGAAGTTATCCAGGAGCAGATATAGATAGTGATCACAACATAGTCGTTATGAAAGCCAATCTTAAATTTAAGATTTTGAAAAAAAGAAGCGGAAGAAGGTATCTTGACCCAGAGAAACTAAAAGATGATGATATGCGCAATAAGTTCGAGAAAAAGACAAACGAAGCACTAAAGGGCACGGGTGGAAATATTGTTAGGGACATAGAGGCAGAATGGAATTGCATTAAAAATAGTTTAGTTTCCTCAGCTAGGGATATTTTGGGTCATAAACAGAATGAAAGTAGGAAACCCTGGATAACAAAACATATTGTGAGTCTAATAGAGGAAAGGCGAAAATATAAAAATAGGTTAGATGAAATAGAGAAACAAAGATATAAGGCGATCAAGTGGGAAATTATTCGGAAATGTAGGAAAGCGAAAGAGCAATGGATCGATAATAAATGCAAAGAAGTGGAAGATAAGTTCGAAGTAGGAAAGACTGATGAAGCATATAAAATAATCAGGAGAAATTTGAGAGAAATTGGATCTAGTACCAAAAACATTAGAAATGAGGCAGGAGATATCCTAATCGGAAGTGGGGAGAAGGCAGATAGGTGGAAAGAATATTTAGGAAACTTATATGCGGGACAGGAAGTGCAAGATATATTAGAAAGCGAAAGCAGTGTAGAGGGGGATAACCTAGGGAGTCCTATAATGAGAGAAGAGTTTGAGATAGCACTAAAAAGTTTAAGGAATAATAAAGCACCAGGTATAGATGGCTTGCAGGCAGAAATCTTAAAGTGCGCAGGTCAAGAGGTAATGGATCGTTTATTTAAATTAGTTAGTCACATATACCTGACAGGCGAGATTCCAAAAAGAAAAGGCGCGGATAGATGCGAAAATTTTAGAACTATCAGTTTAACTTCCCATGCGTCAAAAATTTTAACTAGAATTGTGCAAAGAAGGATGGAGAAAAAGGCGGAAGAAATATTAGGAGAAGATCAGTTCGGATTTAGACGAAATAGAGGAACGCGCGAGGCCATTCTAGCTTTACGAGTAATTATAGAAAAAACGATAAAAAAGAGAAAGAGCGTCTATATAGGATTTGTAGATTTAGAAAAAGCCTTCGACAACGTAAAATGGGGGAAGATGTTCGAAGTGCTGAGAAAGGTAGGGATGAAATACAGGGACAGAAGAATAATACATAATCTCTACAAAGAGCAAAAGGCAGTTATAGAATGTGAGCAGGAACAAAGGGAAGTAGATATCCGGAAGGGAGTGAGACAGGGATGTGCATTGTCACCTCTAGTTTTCAACTTATATATCGAAGATGCGATTAATATTGTTAAGGAAAGAACAGCCTCAGGGATCAATGTACAGGGCCAAACTATTAACATGCTCAGATTTGCGGATGATATAGCAGTGTTAGCATCTAGCAAAGAAGAATTAGGAGCGGCTTTGAATGAAATGGAAGCAGTTTTGACACAGGGCTTCGGCATGAAAATCAATAAAAAGAAAACTAAAATTTTGGTATGTAGGGGATGTGAAAATAGAACTAAAATGGAAATACAAATTGGAAATGAGAAGATAGAGGAGGTCGCGGATTTCTGCTACTTAGGAAGTAAAATAACTCAAGACGGTAGGAGCACTAAAGATATAAAACAAAGAATGGCGCAGGGCCTAGTTGCGTTTAACAAAAAGAAACAACTGTTATGCTCGAGAACGGTTAATATAGAGACTAGGACGAGACTCTTAACGTCGTATGTATGGAGTACGGCATTATACGGGTGCGAAACTTGGACAATAGGAGAAGCGGATAGAAAAAGAGTAGAAGCGTTTGAAATGTGGTGCTACAGACGCATGATGAAGATACCGTGGATAGATAAGGTTAGCAATAGGGAAGTATTAGAAAGAGTTGGAGAAAAGCGAAAGGTATGGAAAACAATAAAGAGTAGGAGAGATAGGATGGTAGGACACCTTCTAAGACACGAAGGAATAGTTCGTGACATACTAGAGTCAGAGATAGGAATAAAAAGAGGTAGGGGTAGGCCTAGATTAGACTACTGCTCTCAAATACTTAGGGATGTAGGATGTTCTACTTTTAGGGAAATGCGTAGGTTAGCTCAGGATAGAAAAGAATGGAGGTACGCGTCCAACCAGTCTTCGGACTGAGAACCTTATGATGATGATGAAACCCTGTATCTTTGTTAGTAGTCACTTTAGAACATATGTTCATATAAACTTTTCGTCTTATTTGGAGTTCCTCTAGCACCCATTTTAATTTGGCACGCCCTTTCTGAATCACCCTGTAGAAAAGTAAAGATCCATGCATTTTTTCAATCTTAATACAGATATTCCTTATTTCAAAAAATATATGGTTTGTTCTTGTGATAATTGGCGCAACCTTTTACAAAACACTTCATTGTGCAAATATTCCAATTATTTTCTGACGTTAGTTTTAAAATTTTGACAAATGTCAATATAACGTACGTTTGTATTCTAATAAACCAGTGGCACTAAAATTCCACCTGCGCAGTTCAGTATGTGTTTAGTCTGTTTAAAGAGCAAACCATTATCTATACTCAACCATGAAATTCGATTAGTCAAATTTTTGTCAAATTTTGCAGAAAATGCCCTTTTGCGATTCTGTTAAAACTGAATTAGAGAATGATTGCGGTGAAATAGAGGTGGAAGAGAAATATATAATTGACGAAGAGGGGTTGATAAAAAAGTCAGATCTTAGGCCAGGTTTTTGCATAGAGGATAAAAAGGTAGGCAATGAGATTAAACGTTGTCTGTCGTACCGCCTATATGATTATTAAATACTTGATATTTGCCAACCGAAACCGCCGCTAGTGCATAATCGTAAAAACTGCCTGGCAGCGAGCACCTGCTGCTCTTAAAGTTCAGTCAGGTGCAGAGTTCTTTAGCGTATGATTTAACTGCTTACACATAAACAAACCACAGCACCTATAACTTAGCAACAGCAACATTCCTGAGAGTCTCTGCAATATGTAGTTTGTAATAATAATAAAAACAGGACTTTTGTATAAAGTAAATGATATAAAAAGTAATTATGAAAATAAGAATGCAATTGCTTCTTCTCCACTTCTTCTTCTTCATGTGTCGTGACTTGTGGTATTTAGAAATGCACGTTTTTCCGCGCAAGTGGCACTTGGAAGGATCCTTACCCATTATGTGATCGCATGTGTCGTTTCAGTTGTCCTGATTGACGAAAATTCTTTCTGCACATATGGCACTGGTGCGGTTTCTCTCCCGTGTGAATCAACATATATGGTCCCTTAAATATGACGATGAACTAACTATTTTCGAACAAATTGAACAAGCGTGCGATTCCTTCTTCTCCACTTCTCTTTCGTCGTGAGTTTTCATGTGTCGTGACATATCGTCTCCGGAAGCAGAGGCTTTTCCGCACAAGTGTTTTTTGAGGTGTTGCGTTTGTCGAAAACTCTTTCCGCATATCTGGCACTGATGCGGCCTCTCTCCCGTGTGAATCAACATATGTACGTTTAAGCAAAACCGCGAACTAAGCATTTTTGAACAAATTGAACGAGTATAAGATTTTCTTGTTTCGCAATCTAGTTTATTATGAATGTTCTTCAGGGAGGGAGAATTTACGTATATTGGAGAAAGAGGGGCCTCGGTTATTGATTATGTCATTGGGAATATGGAAGCTTGGGAAAAGGTAGAAAGTCTGAGGGTGGGAGATAGCGTGGACTCGGACCATTGCCCCGTAGAATTAAAGGAAGAACGCAACAAGGTGGAAAGAAAAAGGGGTAAAGAGGAAAGAACCGTGACAGATTGGTCAGGAGAAGGAATACAGGAGTACAGAAAGAACATCAGTGGGAAAGAAATCAGAGAAGAAAATACAGATGAGATGGTGAAGGAGATGGAACAGATAATAAGGAGAGTAGCAAGATGGAAAATAATCGAAAAGGATGTAAGGGGAGGGGGAAGGGAAAATAAATGGTGGGACAGGGAGTGTGGAGATAGAAAGAAAGAAGTAAGGAAAGCAATGAGGAGGTGCAGAAGAGGAAACATGAGCTTGGAAGAGTACAAGATAGAAAAAACGGCGTACAAGAACTTATGTGAAAGGAAAAAGGAAGAGGCAAGAATCAAGCTATTGCAGGAAATAGAAAAGGTGAAGTCAGAAAAAGAAGTATGGAATATAATAGAGAGACGAAGCAAGGAAGAGAGATAGATGAAAGAATTACAATGGATGATTGGAAGAGGCATTTTATGAAGGTACTTGGGGGGACGGAGCGGGAGAGAGAAAATGATAATAGTGACATGAATGAAGACACAAATGGAGAGGTACAAGTGGAGACGATTAAACTGGAGGAAATCAGGGAAGTGGTAAACAGATTGAAAGGGGGAAAAGCTGCAGGGGTGGACGAACTACAAAATGAAGTATGGATACATGGAGGTGAGGAGACACTGGAAATGATAAGGAAGATATGCAGTGGTATATGGGAAGGCAAAGGTTTTCCAGAAAGGTGGAGGGAGGGACTGATAGTGCCAATAAGAAAGAAAGGAGATGGGAGGAAAACAGCAGATTACAGAGGAGTGACACTGATACCAACAGCATATAAAATATATGCATCAGTATTGGCAAACAAGTTAGAAGAAGAATATAATACCAGAGGGACAAACGGGATTCAGGAAGGCAAAAGGTACGATGGAAAATATTTACACACTGAATCACGTAATAGGAAGAGAAACGAAGAAAAAGGGAGGGAAAATAATAGCATGCTTCATAGATCTGGTGACAGCGTTTGACAGGATTAACAGAAAAAAATTGTTTGAGTTGTTGGAAAGAAAGAATATAACAAGGAATTTGAGAGAAAGAATACAGGAAATATATATTGGAACAAGAAACAGGGTAAGGGTGGGAGGACGGCTAGGTGAAGTATTTTGGACGGAGAGAGGAGTCAGGCAGGGGTGTCCCCTGAGCCCGTACTTGTTTAACATCTTCCTGTCAGATTTAGAAGAAGTAATGAGAAAGGGGCAGGCAGGAGGAGTGATAATAGGGAAAAAGAAATATTGGACACTAGCATATGCGGATGATGTAGTCCTCTTGGCAAAGGAAGAGAAAGAACTAAAGGAGATGCTGAGAAGAATAGAAAGATATATGGAGAAGAAAGAGCTAGTAGTGAACACAGAGAAGACGAAAATTGAGATTTAGGAAAGGGGGGGGGGGAGAAGTCGCATAGAGAAGTGGGAGTGGAAGGGGGAAGAGTTGGAGGAGGTGGGGGAGTTTAAATATCTAGGATTCATCTTACAAAAGAATGGGGGCCAAGAGAAGCATGTAAGAGAGAGAGTAAGAAAGGCAACAATAGCAATGAAGCAGGTATGGGGAATGGGGAAGAGAAATTTTGGGGGCGACTGGAAAAGAAGAGTAAAGTTGTTTGATGCATTGGTGAGCAGCGTAGCCATGTATGGAGCGGAAATTTGGGGGTGGGAAGAGAGAGAGAGAAGATAGAGGGAATCCAGGAAAAGTACATAAGGTGGACACTGGGCTTGGATTGGGTAACGCCAGGGTACATGGTAAGAGACGAAACAAACAGAGAAAAACTAAGAACTAGGGCAGGAAAGAAATATGAAGAAAAGTTAAGAGGCGGGGGCGGTAATGAGTTAGCCAGGCAGTGTTGGGAAGAGGTACGGAAGGGAGGAAGAGAAAAATCGAAATGGGAGGAGATCGAAATGGGAGGAGAGGCGAGAGAAATTTTACCAGGAGCGTGGCTATGCAGCAGAAGTGGAGAACCTGAGAACAGCAGGATGGAACATGGTGAGGGAAGTAGAGGAGAGAGACAGACAAATACAAGTGCAGGATAAAGAAGAGAAGATAAGACAATCGAGATATAACAGCAAATATAAGGAAATAAGAACAGCGGGACTGCCGAGATATCTGCGAAGTAGGGGAAGGGAAGAGAAGATAATAAGGGTGGCAAGGTTTAGATTGGGAAATGAGATGAGAGGTGGGAGGTATTGGGAAAGCGATGACAGAAGATTGTGCAGGGCATGTGGGGCGGAGGAGGAGACATGGGACCATGTGTTAGAAAGGTGCTGGTGGAGAGGGAACGCGGAACGGGTCGGAGTGGAGATGATACTGGAGGAAGGCGGAAGAGGTGAGAAGTGGATGGAATGGATACAGAGGGGGAGAAAGGAGAGGGAGAGTTAAATAGGCTTAAATGGGAATTGTGAGAAGGAGTTTATTTATTTATTTCTTGCTTGTTCCATTCATTTATGTTTATTTATTTGTTTGGTATGAACTGTAATCCCAAATGGAAATCAATAAATCTATTATCTATCTATGAATGTTCTTCACGTGATTTGACATATTGCTTTTGCTAGACGACGCTGCTCCACACAAATGACACTTGAACGGTTTTTCCCCGGTATGAGACATCCTATGCATTTTGAGGTATCCTATTTGTCGAAAACTCTTTCCGCACATCTCGCACTGATGTGGACTCTCTCCCGTGTGAATCAACATAAATGTTTGCTTAAATCCCACAGTGAACTAAGGATTTTCAAACAAATTGAACAAGCGTGTGATTCCTTCTTCTTCACTTTTTTTTCTCCGTGGATTTTCATGTGTTTCGACAAATTTCCTCTACAAGCAGAGGCTTTTCCGCACAAGTGACACTTAAAAGGTTTTTCCCCGGTATGAGACATCACTTGTCTTTTGAGTTGGGTGCGTGTTTTAAAACGTTTTTTTACACACTTGACACTCGTGTCTTTTGTCTGAATCGGTAATCACGTGCTGAGTTAAATTATCAAATCTTTTGAAGCATTTTCTTCTTCCTCTTCGTTCTGCAGAAAAAAACGCAAATAATCAGCAGAAAAATCAGTTTTTTCTTGCAACAGTAACTTCTAAAATATTCTTAAAATTGTGGTAAAACTTTTGTGACATTCATTTGTAGTGTTGCCTACCTCCTCGCTCCTCATAGAAATCTGGCGGGGCATTTGGTGATCCCCCAACATCGATGATAAATTTTTCTTCCATCTCTATTGCACTCTGTTCGTTTTTAATTTCAGTCTTAACAAGATCGGAACAAGACATTTTTTGCAAGAGAGAAATTATATGAGTATTATAAAATACAGCACGTGAAAAATAAGGGAGAAACCAGGAAACTACGAAACCACAGAACACCTAAATACGAAACCCAAACTGACAATATAAAAATTGTACATCCATACAATTACAACTAAAAATATATGTGTAGTTCTCTCGACTGCTATGCCGATAAAACTCATTACTATATTCATATCTACAGTCGCTAAATTAATATTTGTATATATACATATATATATAGATAGATTAGAACATTAAAAACGATATAAATATATCGATATATATGGCTGCATTTTTCGATATTTTGAATATATCGATATATTCTTGCCATCCCTATTACGGAGTTTGATTCTGAGTAGTTCATTCTTTCACATTCGCGTTCTCAAAAATAATGGCAAATAAGCGGGAAGGAAAGTAGTGAATTAGATTATTAATATTATTATTGTACCTCTTATTACTCTAACTTCTAACGTCAGTATAGTTTCCTAATATTCGATATTATGTAATTCTTTTTCCTCCTGCCCATAATTTCTTCGATTCTCTGGAAAGTGTAACCTCAAAAAGTAAAAATTATACCCTGGGTGTGCCTGCAGAACCGAACACTCGGGTTTCGTAAATCATAAACTAGAGAGCATTGGAGGACGCTAAGAGATAGACTGCACCACCCCACTCACTGTAAGATATTGTTGATTCCATTTTAAGTTTGTTAAATAATCTTTTCATGTATTAACAAATTTCTTTCAAGTAACCTTGTAGAAACTAAAAATTCTCACTTTCCAGAAAATGTCTTTTTGCGATACGGTTAAAACTGAATTAGACAATGATTGGGGCGAAGTAGAGACGGAAGAAAAATTTATAATTGATCAACAGACGTCAATAAAAGAGTCAGATTTTTTCGTAGATGATAAAAAGGTAAAAAGGCAATTTTGGAATTTTGACGCACACGAGGGATTTTTACGATATAATTTCTCACAAATTTGATTAGTATCCAGCTATCAAACGTATATCAAATATATTTTGTTCATTTTCAGATAGAGGCTTTCTCTGATATAAATAACGAAGCAATAAAAAGTGAATCAACAGAAGCACTTAAAATAAACAGAGAAAATATTGCAGGCGCATTCAGATGTCCTAATTGTCCGAAAGTATTCAACTGCTTGTATAACTTGAAAACTCATTCAACGATACATACAGTTGAAAAACTGTATAAGTGCAGGACATGTCAAAGAGAATTCCGTAACCTTTTATATCTAAGGTGTCATTTGATGTCCCACACAGGTGAAAAGCCCCACAAGTGTGAAATATGTCTAAAAGCATTCAGTCAACTCTCGGCTCTAAAGGATCATTTGAGGTGCCACACAGATTTAAAGCCCTACAAATGTGAAATATGTCTAAAAGCATTCCGTCACATCTCACATCTAAATAATCATGGAATGTGCCACACAGGCGAGAAGCCCCACAAATGTGAAATATGTAAAAAGGCATTCAGTCAGATTTCAACTCTAAAAACACATCTGAAGTGCCACACAGGGGAAAAGCCCCTCAAGTGTGAAAAATGTCCAAAAGCATTCCGCCACGCCACAACTCTAAATAACCATCGGGTGTGCCACACAGGTGAAAAGCCCCACAAATGTGACAAATGTAAAAGAGCTTTCAATCGGCTCTCAAATCTAAAAACTCATCAGATGTGCCACACAGACGAAAAGCCCCACGAATGTGAAATATGCAAAAAAGAATTCAGATACCTCTCAACTCTAAAAACCCATCTCAAGTGCCACACAGGGGAGAAGCCCCTCAAATGTGAAATATGTCCAAAAGCATTCCGCCACGCCACAACTCTAAATAACCATCGGATGTACCACACAGGCGAGAAGCCCCACAAATGTGACATATGTAAAAGAGCTTTCGGTCGGCTTTCGACTCTAAGAACCCATCTGGTGTGCCACACAGACGAAAAGCCCCACGAATGTGAAATATGTCTGAAAACATTCCGTCAACTGCCGGGTCTGAAGAGACATCAGAAATGCCACATATACGAAAAGCCCCACAAATGATGTGTTCCATTTCCACTCAAATCTAAAGCAGCATATAAAGAAGTGCCACAAATGATGGTTAATATATAAAAATACCTTCTGTTAGTAGGGGGATCTAGCTAGCCATTAGGCCGGGTCGAAAAATTCGATTTTGGAAATCTTAAAGTGGCTAGTGCGGAAAAGTTGCGTTTTGCTATAAAAATGAAGTGTGCAAAAGCTTTTCGATTTTGGACGACGTCTTCATTTGCCACTGGGGCCATATATAATTTGAAAGTGAAAAAAAGGTCGAGTTCCACCTCCAACCCTAACATTTTTCAGTTTTTCTTAGTTTCTTGTCATAATTTCACTTTATTATTACACAGCAAATTTAGATTTCGTTTCAAAATCCGGCATTACCATCCGGGATTGAACCCAGGAATGCACAAAACCATCCCTGGCAGTAAATCCAAAAACCGCAGATGAAGCTTCTGCCACGAGTTTTACGCCTCTTTCAACTGCTTGAGTATGACAAGGTAATTTTGGGATTTTGTCTACAAATATTCTCTCGTCGTCGATTATCAGTTGAAGATCGCCATCAGATGCCAATTTTCTTAGAGGGGGTTCGGTTATGTTTAAAAGTTTCCAATCAACCAATTCGGTATAAAAAGAGGCTTCAACATTAATAGAAGGAACTTGAAAAGTACGTATGTACTTGTCCTTTATTGGAATTTCCCACTGTTTCAAAATAATTTTGACTCCTCTTTGCTTTATATCTCTGCTAGTATCTGCAATAATTGCCAATAGAATATTTTCTGGGTGACTAAAGTAAGCGTTGCGTTCAATAACAGGATAAATGACGTCTTTGAATTGTTTGCTCAAATACCTGGACAAATGAATCGTTTTCCATACGTTTTGCACACCATTTTGGCAAAGATATTTCAACTTGATGGTAAACCACATGGGAGCATAAACCTTCATAACAAATACAGCCAACGTTTTAAGATTTTCGGTTGGATCGCTAGTGGCAATATATAAACTTAAAATTCTGTTAGCTACAGTCAGCCATCTTGAAAGGGCGAGTTTACCCGGACTTCTTTTACACAGCTCTTCATGAACATGCCCATTTTTTATTGCTTGACATATGTCCCACAAATATTTCTGGTCTGAACTTAGATCATCAACAATCCGTTTTTCAATTGTGGAAAATTCACTTTCAATTTTCTTGAAAATATCAATTACTGGTAGATTCTTGCAAGATGCTAACTGCTTACCAATTGGGCCCGAATAGCTGACAGGTCCTGTTGTACGACCAGTGAACAAGTGACCTTAACAGTAGGCGATAGACATAATTGTTTCTTTATGAGGGTAGGGAAGGGGAGGGTAGGTGAGGCGTCTCGGATTTCTGTAGCTAACAATAGTCCGTATATTGGTACAAATAATGGGAGTTATGGTGTGTTTTTCTACAATGTTTCAATTTGTTTAGAGGGTAGGGGATGAACCATCAAGGATGAATTCAACCCCTGGTTGTGACTTCTTTTAACT
This sequence comes from Xestobium rufovillosum, assembly GCA_963966045.1. Lineage (NCBI taxonomy): Eukaryota > Metazoa > Arthropoda > Insecta > Coleoptera > Ptinidae > Xestobium > Xestobium rufovillosum. Next base: position 30,003,511 of record OZ014500.1, read on the forward strand.
CTTCACTACTAATTATTATTTTTATGGACAAAAAGTATTAAAAATAGGGAACGGAATTAATTTGAGTTTCAGGGGTAAAGAACAATTTTCAGGTCTCCAGTGGCGGATCAAGATGACGTCGGATCGAAAATGGATTTTTGCAGTAAATTTTTTAAACCAAAACGCAACTTTTTCACACTAGCCACTAACGAAATTTTAAAAAAAATAAAATTCGGCCTGTTTCGACCCGGCCTACTGGCCATATGAAGAAGAACACAGACAAGAGGCAGTCTTCAGATTATGTAAGTACAAATTGCAACGATGTTTTCTGGTTGGACGTCAATTATGCAACGATATCGGATCGGTATCGGTGAAAGTATACAACGACACTTCCTAGTGACGCTCTGCAGCCAGATATACAGCGCGCTCTTTCGATTTCGGTATCTGGTACGCTCTGTATATCTAGACTAATCGGATCGTTATCTTTGTAACGATATAACGGGGTTGCATCTGGTCAGGTCAGGATCGTCGATAATACCCTTTGCTCAATAGTCGAAGAATGGAGGGTTCGTTATTGCTTACTAAACGGTGAATTATAAAACATAAACAAATTAAAATGGTTTCTATTAATATAACTATTTACATTTTAAACGGAATATGATACGGATATTTACAGGAAAATATATACATGAAAAATAAATGAGAAATTCTAGTATTCAAATCAGGACGGTACTGTAACCGGTTTCTCGAGTGAGTAGCGCACGAGATCTGGGCTGGATGCCTAGCTCGTGGACTATACCATCGGGATCAGCAATCACTTGAATACGGGTAGTCTCGTCGTATGATTAACTGTTCCGGATACTTGCGGTTTCGTAATAGCACCTATAGTGCGACCGGTCAGGGTTTCAGGTGGGGGATGTGCGTTAGAACACCTATGGTGTAATCCCTTGCGAGACAGGTTTATTATTTGACGTGCACAAGCTTTATAACTGACGGGACCACCCCAGGACATATGCAGATTATTGTAAGAACCATCCGCTGCACATCGACAAGGCTGTGTAATCCGCCGCAATGAATGCAAACTATGTCGGTTCTTACTTTCCTGCACCTGTACTGGTAAATGGACCTACCTAATTAAGTCAGCTACGCTTCCGCTACAAGTCAAGTAACTCCGGTCTTGTTAACCTAATTATTGGTAGCCCTTCGGCTTCGATAATTAAGTACTAGCGATGAAGACTTGGGTATTTATTCTTCGAGAATAAATCGGATACGGGAATGAACAGAAAATCACACGCCGTGAATTAAACTCATTCAAGCGGACTGTCGGTTAATATTTATCGGACGCGGGTGGAGAGAATTCTTCTTCGCAAACCGGTGAAGAAGATTCTTCCTGGACCTCTGCTGTGTGGCTCCTTTTATAGCCACCCGAATAGGTTCGGCGGTCGGCGGTCAGGCTCGCCTTCCTACCATAGAAGCGCGTGATGTGCCACCACCACTCTTCTCGTGCTCTTGTTTATTTACAATCGTGACGTAGCGGCTTGCGTTTCTCTCTTCATCTGGATATGCCACGGCTCTCGCTTCGTGACACGGTTGCAATAGAGAGAACAATTATGAATGCTAATCCAAGTCTGTTGGATGTAACCAGCATTCCAATTATGCATTGTTACAAAATATTGTTTACAATATATATGTACTTTATTTTAATAAAGGGATAAATCAGTTATCAAATTCGATATTTTATTCGAATCTAACTCTTGTGTTCGCACCTATCTCATCAGAAATATGGATAGGTACTCCACTGTCTAATAATTTTTTGTGCGAAAATACCTAGCAGACTCTTGGATGTATAACACGGTCATTTTCTTAATTGAGAGTACGCATTTTAAAGCAAGTTAGGAATAAATTGGTATATTCCGATAACGTCATTTATAGCTCGCCGCCACTGACACTCAAGTAGTTCATCTTTTTTATTGGTTTTCTCGTTTTCTGTTCTGTCCTAAACAAAAACTAGCTGCTAGTCTCTGAAATTAACTGTAATACGTATTAATCTGTACTGAATAATGCAGTTCATGAATTAACCTAATAAGTAATCTGGTAATCCAGTTGAAACAGAGTGCGTTAGGAAAACCCTTTTTGCTAATCAGAATGATAAAAACTTGTTTGAATGGCAATTCACGGTAGCTGCCGCCACTGAACTGAAGAAGTTTAAATGATTTTCTGTGTAGTTCATTTCTCCTAATTGTTTGATGTGCGGATAACAAACAGCATACAACAATCGTCACCACTGACTTTCTTGTGCTAATCTGTAGTTCCTTGATTCCATGATATAAGACTAAGGACCACTGATCTCAGGATCAGTGCTAAGGACATATACATATCTACTAAACCGAACAAAAATCCTTCCATTTTGCACTTATTGATCCAATATTAAAAACATACATTTTTCTCATCTTTAATATAAGTAGGTAGTATTTTATCGATTAGTCTGTGTTTTCGGCGGATACACATTACTTTAAAATTACTGCTTATCCAATACGTATAATCCTTGTCTATCATATATAATGTATATAAACAAGGGTATAATGAAGTATTTTTCAAGTAATTTAAGAGCAGATTTATTATTTGTAGCAAGCAATCTTTCAATTTATTCAAGGCAATAAAACAGTTTTGAACCATTTCTCGCTTTTATAGTGCACTATAGTTGTTTTCAGTTATTTTGGCTCGTACGTCAATATGACAGTATGGGTCAAATATGTATTGCATTCCAGCAATTCTCAACAAGTAGAATTTATGATTATTTGAAAGAAGGCACCATAGATTAATAAATTGCTGGAAAATGCATGCACTTATCTATGTATGTAATTCCCAAAGTAGTTTAACGATTCAATCAGTATAATAATTACTATATTTTCGGGAGTTTCATTGGAATATAGCGACGCAGATAAATTACAGAAGTTCAATTTTAGCTAAATGAACAAAACTTAATGCAGACAATAACTAAAGTGATGCTAAATAAGTGGTCGGTAATACGTAAACAAGTATAATATAAATAAAATACAATAATACATGTTACCTAACTGAAATAATGAACTGAAGAAAGTTGAAAAGAAAATTAATTTGAAACATTTACGAAAGAAAAAATTTATAAAAAAGAATTCTAATTAATTGTCGTAATAACTACATATTAGGATCTTAAAAAAGTTCAAAAAATGTATCGTCTTCATCTTCAGAATCTTCAGATGAATCATTCAAGTTTATTATAAGCGGTTCAACTTCATCAAAGCGCACTTCACGTTCCCAGTCTTCCTCCACAATTTTTTCCGTGCAATTTATACAATTTTTCCAAACATCTGGGGTGACTTGGTCTAAAGCTTTTTGCCACATATCTAAAACTTGTTTGTCTCCAAAACCAACTTCTCCAATATGCAGGTCATAATATTGTTTGCAAATATCCCACACCAACTCTATTGGATTATACTGACAGTGGTAGGGTGGCAGTCTTAGGACTTGATGACCATGCTCTTGGAGCATTTCGTCTATAGCGTACCTTGGCTGTTGTTTATTCTCTTTACATAAATTTAGAAGTTCAATTTTCAAAGCCGTTTCCGAAAATGGCACATTTTTAGTTACAAGCCAATCTTTTAATTTTGATTTATTCCAGGATGCATGGGGAACTGGCTCTACTAAGAAGCTATGGTATGATGCATTATTATTACCACTAGCGACGGTTCCTCAAGGTTTGGTATTAGTTTTTCTAAATCCCACTTTTTGAACGATTTCTGATCCATTGAATCATGGTAGTCCGCCGATTTTGATTTTGTAGAGAACAGCAGCGATGCATTCGGTACAAAACCATGCCTAGTTCCTGAATAAGTACAAGAAATCGCTTCCCATTTGAAGCATGGCCTTTCTTACAGCTTTTAATGCTTTCATCTTGCCATGTGCGCTTACTTCCTCCTTTAGCAAAAATCCATGTTTCGTCGAGAAACACAAATTGTCTGGAATGTTCGCTTTTCATATTTTGTATGTATTCTCGTAAAAACGCAATGCGCTTGCTTGCAATGTGAGGTTGCTCACGAAAACGGCGATTATTCTCCGTTTTGAAACAAAACCCCAAGTTCTTTAAAATACGCCACATACTCGTATTAGATACATCTATGACACCCCTTTGCTTTGCTAATTCATTCAGCGTTTGAATTGTAATGTGTTTCTTGTCTTCTCTCATCATATAAAACGTGTTGCGAATTTCGCATTTTATTTCTTCACTTACATCGTCACTCTTAAACTTTCGCCTGTTATGCGATTTTCCGGGGGTAGTAAAAGGATCACCAGATGTAGATTCTGCTTTGATACGACCTATGGTTCTTAAACTTATTTTCAACGCGGCAGAAACTCTCTCGTTCACAGAAGAAAATGGAATCAAAGGTCCTTTATTTTCTGCTTCTGTCTTAAAATACTCCATAAGATCTAGTACAAATTGCCTGCACTGTTTTGTTATAGTACACCCAGGCATTTTAGTTTAGTATTTCAATATTAAAATTGTTAGAAAGAAATATTGGAAATTACTAATTTGACAGTTAATGAAATAAACTTGACGTTACAATTTATGAAATGCCAAAAAACATTTTTGTGCGTTCTGTTTCCAAGGAATTAAGATTGCACGTGCGTTAGCTGCCAAAGTAATAAAATTTATACATATTTTGATTGATACGTATGGCGTTTATTGCATCAACATACATTCAATACAAAAACCATTGTGATTTGAACGAAAACATCATAAACATGAGGCGTTGCTTAGTGCATACACACGCCAAGATAGCTGAAATGAACTATAGATAATAACATACTCGCCGCCACTGGCAATTGCATTTGCTTGAGGCGTTTCGTAGTTCATTGTTCATTCTTCCTGTTCCTCGTATCCTCGTTATACCGTAGTCTACGGTTATACTAAACAGGAAGGAGGTTTATTGGGTTAGGTATCGATAATTATTATCGGCGATAATTTATCGCTGTAGCAGCAGAACAACAACTTTTTAATTTCCTGTGTGCATTTATTTTGTCCGAGTAAGTATTCAGTTTCTTATATGTTCTATCTGCTTTACCCCAATAAATCTTTTCACAGATTATCAAATTATTATTATTATTATTTATTTGGACAAAATAGTGTGCGAGAAAAATTTTCTCATATTTACACAGCCTTACAACTAACGAAATACAAAACAAAACAAAATAAAATAAAATAAAACAAAACAAAACAAAACAAAATGTGAGGTACATCAGTATCGAGTGTCAAGACTAATACAAGATTAAGCAAAGTATACTATGCATATACCGCGTGTCCCGGGAATTCTGAAGCATCCTGTTTAACATGGGAAATTTGAAAATTGCGATTTGTATGTCCCCAAAGTGGTTTAAGAATATTCCGAGTATCAGGACACATACAATGTGCACCAGAGAACGTTTTCGTGCAATAATTTTCAAAGTTTGACGAAAAATATCAATAATATTTCCAAAAATATAACGCGTGGGAATCAAATTAGTTTAAATGTTACTGTAAAGACAATAAAAACCGCGTCGCAATGGTTGAGTGAGTTTAGTCGCTGCACCTGTTACATTGCATCTAGCGGATGGTGGTTCAAATCCAACAGCGCCGCGGTAGCGGTTTTTCTTACTTGTATTTTTATTTAGAATGAACGGCGATTGATTTCCATCAGAAGATGCATAATTAAACGTTTTATAATTTTTAGTTAAACTGGAAATTAACCTATCAGAAAATTATTCACATTATTAAAAGGCTGTAACATTGGAACAGAAAATTAGTTATTTATTTACTTAAAGGTTTTAAAACTTTGTTCATTTTAATTTGCAACAATAACTGCATTTATTTGCGGGCATTGATAACAGCTACTAGGCAATCATCGTGTCTGAAATCAACCCTCGAATAAATATTTGTGGCGGTCCTGAAAAGGACCGATTGGGATGGTTTGCAAGTGCCAAACAGCTCTCCATTTTGCACCATTTTGCCCAGCCTATTGTAATATTCCCGACGCACATTCGCTGATTCGCTAGCTGTCGGTAAGTACTTTCAAGTAAAAATTCCCTCCGTAAATTCTCCATTATTTGCAAATAACACAAAGCACAAACACAAGGTATCGTTCCAATGCTACAGCCTTTTAATAATGTGAATAATTTTCTAATAAGTCCATATCCAGTTTAATTAAAAATTATAAAACGTTTAATTAGGTATATTTACTGATAGAAATCAATCGTCGTTCATTCAAAATAACAATACAAGTAAAAAAAACGCTACCGCCGCGCAGTTGGATTTGAACCACCATCCGCTAAATGCAATGAAACAAAATCAAATCAAACTTTATTATAAATGTTCAACATCACAATGACAGATAATGTACATAACTAAGAATATTATATACACATGCCTTAAAACTATTTTATTTTATTTACAGCTCCTACCGATAACCGGTAACTACATGCTAACATATTCATATTTAAATTTAAAATAATTAACAACGTGTTCTAACTTAACATTTACAATATTTCTATAGCTATAATAAAATAATAGGAAAACAATAAGAAAAACCTATTTGAAACAATGCATTTTGTGTGAATCAAGATGCTACCGTGCGCATTTGTTTTGGGCTATCCTGCAGGGGCCGTTGTAATTTTATACCTGTTTTCTCAGTTTGGTTCGTCAAAAATTGGTAAATGTTGGTATGGTAGTTTGTGTTTTATATGCTCGTGTACGTTGTTCCGTCTCATTGTTGTGATTTGTTGCGTCAGTCTGTTATTGTTTAGCTGTTGTTTGTAAAATTTTTGAGCTGTTTGATTTATATAATCTTGAATCGGTTCTATTTCTGCTACTTCGTGTAAGTGATCTATTCGTGTAAAGCGGTCAGAGTCTGTAATAAGTCTTAGGCATTTATTTTGAAAAACTTGTAGAGGCCTGCAGGCTGTTTTTGATATTTTACACCATACGGGGGCTGCATAGGTGATTAAGGGTCTTATGAGCGTCAGGTAAAGCAGTCGTTTGTTGTTTTGTGTGAGTCCGCGATTTATCATCAGGGGATAGATTATTCTCATGGCAGAATAAGCTTTTCTGATGGTTTGGTAGATGTGTGGTTGGAAAGTCAGTCTTTTGTCTAAGTGAACTCCAAGGTATTTCACCGTGTTTTGGCCTTGGATTATAGAGCCACCTACTCTTAAAGGTGAGAAAATGTTTATGTCCGTGAACTTTTTCGTAAATGTGATTGTCTCAGTTTTCGTCGAGTTTAATTGTATTTTCCATTTGTCGTAGTATTTCTGTAATAAGTTAATATGTAATTGTGTTTGTTTGTTCGCTACCTCTGCGCTAAATGAGTGGGCGTAGATAGCCGTGTCATCAGCGAAGAGCGCGGTTTAAGTTTGTTTGAAAATGGGTATGTCGTTTATGTAGTAGTTAAATAATTTTGGTCCGAGCACGGAGCCTTGTGGGACTCCAGCTTTTATTGTTTTTCTGTCCGAGAAAGTGTTTTGTATTTTTACTTTGAATGTTCTGTTTGTAAGGTAAGAATGTAAAAGTGTGATTAAATATGGTGGAAGTTGCAGCTGTATAAGTTTGTATATTAGTCCGTCCGTCCAAACTGTGTCAAAAGCTTTTTGTATGTCTAAAAGAACCATTACTGTGCTTTGTTCTTTATTATAGGCAGTTATTACGTCTGTTACGATTCTCGTCACTTGTTGAACTGTACTGTGTCCTTGTCGGAATCCGAACTGATGGTCCGATGTTAGCTTTAGTTTGCGGTCAATTTTTGTTATTCTGTCAAGTATTATTCGTTCAGTTAGTTTAGCTAAGCTGTTTAGAAGACTTATTGGGCGGTAGCTGTTTGGGTTTGTGTCATTTTTATTGGGTTTTGGTATGGGTACTATAATGGCTGTTTTCCATTTAGTCGGGAAGTACTGAAGTCTGATTATTGCGTTGATTATGTATGAAAGTTGTACTATTGCTTTTTTGGATAGGTTTTTTAGAACTACATTTTCAATTTTGTCAGGACCAGGAGCCTTTTTGCAGTTTAGTCTTTTGATATGTGTTACTATTTCTTTAGGGCTAGTCAAGATTGTATTTAGTATGGGCGGAGAAATGATTTGTTTTGGAGTATTAATGAATTGGTGTACTTCTAGTTTAATTTCGCTTTGTTCGTCTGTGTCGCGTTCATCTAATATGTGTACCTTTCTAAAAGTTTCTGCTATTGCGTCTGCCTTTTCTTTGTCGGTAAGTAAGATTTTGTCATCGTAAGTCAATGGGGGCATTGTCTTATAATTTTTCTTTAAAGAATTCACTGTCTGCCATAAAGAGTTGTCCTTTATGTTAAGTGCTTGTAGTTTTCTTGTCCATTTTTCGTTTCGTTCAGTCGCGATTTCTGTACGTATTTGTCGGGTTAGTTGTTTGAGTGCATGTCGGATGCAATGAAACACACCGACTAAACTCACTCAACCATTGCGACAAGGCTGTTACTGTCTTTACAGTAACATTTAAACTAAGTTGATTCCCACGCGTAATATTTTTGGAAATATTATTGATATTTTTTGTCACACTTTGAAAATTATTGCACGAAAACATTCTCTGGTGCACATTATATGTGTCCTGATACTCGGAATATTCTTAAAACACTTTGGGGACATACAAATCGCAAGTTTCAAATTTCCCATGTTAAACAGGATGCTTGAGAATTCCCGGGACACACGGTATAAAAGGATCTAACTAATTTAAATAATTGCACTTTAGGTATTGCTTCAGTGTTCTCCTAAATATTTCCAATTTTTCAATATTCCTTATGCTTGGAGGCAGTTTGTTCTATGTCATGACGCCATTTCTCAGGACATCAGATTTAACCTTATTATTTGAGAAACTGTTTAGGTGGATATTTTTACTCGTTCTTGTATTATGATCATGTATGCTGCTGTTGGTTTCCAATGTGATGTTGATGTTTATTACGCCTTTCCGGATCTTTCAGGTAACTGTAGAAACTGAAACATTCCCATCTTACAGAAAATGTCTTTTTGCGATTCTCTTAAAACTGAATTAGAGAATGAGTGGGGTGAAATAGAGATGGAAGAGAAATTTATAATTGATCAAGAGGAGTCCGTAAGAGAGTCCGATATTTGGCCAGATTCTTGCATAGAGGACAAAAAGGTAGGCAGTTTGTAAATTTTGATGCACACGAGGGATTTTTGCAATATAATTTCTCACAAATTTGATTAGTATCCAGCTATCAAATGTTTATCAAATACATTTCATTTTCAGATAGAGGCTTTCTCTGATATAAATAACAAAGCAATAAAAAGTGAACCACCGACAGAAACGCTTCAAATAAACAGAGAAAAAATATTGTAGGCAAATTCAAGTGCCCTAATTGTCCGAAAGTATTCAACCGCATGTATAACTTGAAAACTCATTTAACAATACACACAGATGAGAAGTCCCACAAATGCGAAAAATGTCTAAAAACATTCAGTCAACTCTCAAATCTAAAGAAACATCAGATATGCCACACAGGCGAAAAGCCCCACAAATGTGAGATATGTAAAAAAGTATTCCGTCGATTATCACATCTAAAAACCCATCGGATGTCCCACACAGGCGAGAAGCCCCACAAATGTGAAATATGTAAAAAAGTATTCCGTTCAATATCACATCTAAAAACCCATCTGAAGTGCCACACAGGCGAGAAGCCCCACAAATGTGAAATATGTCCAAAGGCATTCAGTCACCTCTCAACTCTAAAAAACCATCGGATGTGCCACACAGGTGACAAACCCCACAAATGTGATATATGTAAAAGAGCATTCGTTCACCTCTCAGATCTAAAGAAACATCAGATGTGCCACACAGGCGAAAAGCCCCACAAATGTGAAATATGTCTAAAAGCATTCAGTCAACTCTCAAATCTAACGACTCATCGGATGTCCCACACAGGTGAAAAGCCCCACAAATGTGAGATGTGTAAAAAAGTATTCCGTCGGATATCACATCTAAAAACCCATCGGATGTCCCACACAGGCGAGAAGCCCCACAAATGTGAAATATGTAAAAAAGTATTCCGTTCAATATCACATCTAAAAATCCATCTGAAGTGCCACACAGGCGAGAAGCCCCACAAATGTGAAATATGTCCAAAGGCATTCAGTCACCTCTCAACTCTAAAAACCCATCGGATGTGCCACACAGGCGACAAACCCCACAAATGTGATATAGGTAAAAGAGCATTCGTTCACCTCTCAGATCTAAAGAAACATCAGATGTGCCACACAGGCGAAAAGCCCCACAAATGTGAAACATGTAAAAAAGCATTCAGTCAAATATTAAATCTAAAAACCCATCTGAAGTGCCACACAGGCGAGTAGCCTCTCAAATGTGGAAAATGCCCAGATGCATTCCGTCACATTATAACTCTAAAAAACCATCGAATGTACCACGCAGGCGATAACCCCCACAAATGTGAAATATGTAAAAGAGCATTCAATCTCCTCTCAGATCTCAAGAAACATCAGATGTGCCACACAGGCGAAAATCCCTACAAATGTGAAATGTGTCTTAACGCATTCAGTGACCTCACAACTCTAAAAAACCATCGGCTGTGCCACAGGCGAAAAGCCCCACAAATGTGAAATATGTCTAAAAGCATTCAGACACCTCTCTACTCTAAAAAGGCATCAGATGTGCCACACACGCCAAAAGCCCCAAATGTGAAGTATGTCTAAAAACATTCAGTCAACTCTCAAATCTACACTATCATTTGAAGTGCCACACAGGCGACAAGCCACACAAGTGTGAGTGTCTCACAGATGAACAGCCCCACAAATGATAAATATGTCTAAAAGCATTCTGTCACATTTCACATCTAAATAACCATCTGGTGTGCCATATAGAAAAGAAGCACCACAAATGTGAAATATGTAGAAAAGAGTTCGGCTTTCACTCAAGCATCATTAATAGTTATATATAAATATACCCTTCTGGTAGCAAGTGTATTTTGCTGATCATAATATGAAGAGAAGCACAAAACCTTCGAAAAACCTACTTCACCACATTAGCTTTGTTTGTTATTCAGTGTTGGTGTAGTTCAGAACAGACACTGCAGTGGAGCGAGGGCAGGCAGTGTAGTCTACAAATTTGCACTGTTACCAAACATGCTGGTGTAGTTTGATGCCAGTTTGACGTTATATTGACATTTTTAAACCCCTCCACCAACCAAATCCCGCTTTATGGCTTTACACTCGTTACACCTCCTCTCGACCAGGTGTAGTTAGTGCATCCCGGAGTACACTGCACTGTTATACCAAACAACTTACACAAGTTGCACTTGTGGGGTGACAAACAGTCTCGTGCAGGAAAGTGCAGTTTAGGTTGCACCAGTGGTGGATAACAAACAAAGCTATTATGTCGTGTGAAAACATTGCCTCCTCAGATTATGCAGGTATATTGTAAAATAAAGAGATAAAGTAGTTATGAAATTTGGTGTTTTATTGAAAGTCTCTGTTTAGTGACTGACTTAAGAAGAAATTAATGTGTCCAAATAATAATTATATTATATAATACTCGCCGCCACTGGCAAATGATAATGCCCCAAGTCACTTGAGTAGTTCATTCTTCCGGGTTCAAAATTGTCAAAAGTTTAGGAAGAAGCTTGAACATAACAGTGGCGGCTCGTGACTTGGGGAATAGGTGAAGCAGCTTCGCCGCTCCACACCCAACCCTTGCGTCCATCAACAAATAAAATTACATTGTTAGTAATAATACTTTTTTACCCACAATCGGTCTGTAATCAGAGACTAATATAGAGCACCGTGAAAAGAGGATCTAAATCTAAATAGTATTTTACCGCCCCACTGCGGTAAAAATACTTTATTGCCCTAAGGACGTTTGTTTGCAAAATTGAATGAGTCAACAAAAACTGCTTGTGGCGCAGCTTCTTTTATTTTCGCTTGAAGACCATGTAATTGCCCTGACGTCGTGCTTGCACCATCAAAACATTGTCCAATAAGTTTTGTTTTATAGCCAAATTTTTCGAGGCACCTTGATACAAGGTTAAACAATGTTTCGGCAATCCTGCTGGAACCGACATCATAAAATCCTAAAGAATCTTTCCGCCAACTGTCCGTCGGGATTAACACGTCTAATTACAATGCTACACTAAGATTTTTGGACAATATCTGTGGAATCATCCACATAAACAGAAAAAACAATCTTTTATTTCCCTTTCGATATGCTCGTCCATAGGTATATTGCGAAATGCAGTCAATTATGTATTTCATTTTGAATAGTCTTAGAATTGGCAGTAAACACGGGTGTGATTTTTTATAGTGCTCTTGAATGTCTATGCGGCTTATCGATACATAGAATTCTAACAGTTCTTTACAGTTTCCGCGATTAATTCAAAACACATCTTGGCAACTTCCCCGAAATGATAGATCTTGTTTACCCAAGTAAAAAACTGCAAGAATTCAATAACCTGCAGCTGCATAAAACGTTAAGCTACTCATTTTCATTGAAATGTTTAATATACCCCTACACGGCCTATAATTTTCTTTTAAGAAAGCATCCTCAATAATACTTACATTCTTCTTCAACTTTGAGAAACCAAATGCACGTATGTATATGTGCTCAGAAGATCCTTCATGTTTATCATTAAAACCGCTCTTATTCGACACACCTGATTTAACACTAATAATTAAACACGGCATACAAAAAACTTATTCAAATAGTAACTGCCACACAACTACTCGAATTCGGAGTACCTACCACCCCTTTTTAAAATTTCGATTGTACACTTTGTTTTTATTTTTGTTACCACCTAAAACTGGCACATGTTTTTCACAACTTAAAAAATCTTTCTTCCACCGTGAATAAACACATACGAGATCACAAAACGCATCGCAGTGCTCAGCGCATGATTTCCAAGATACAAGTTTCCATCAACAAAACGCATACCACGTGACATGTAGAAACTGAGGGTATCGCTTCACATATGCTAGAATAACAATATCTCCTAGCCTTGTTTATATACATAAGATAGACAAGGCTCCTAGCTAGGTTACCATGGCAACCACGATTACACACGATTATTAGGCTGAAGCAAACAATACTCTATATGTTGGACGCGTGCACGGTGCCGTCAACGCGTAGAACTTGGGAGTTGCTGTTTTACATGAGCGCGGAGCGGCGGAGAGAAATTATAGGACGTCGGATGAACATAAGCTAAAAAGATTAATTCTAAAGGTGATATTTTATAATTTTAATAATATAAAAGGAATTAATTTTGAGATCAAAATAATATTTGACGAAAAAAATTAAAAATAATATTGGAGAAAAGAAAAGTTATTCCGGAAATTTTAGGTGAAGCAACGCTTCACCTGCGTCATGGGACGAGCTGCCACTGGAACATAATGAACTTTAATTGTTTTTATTCCATTAATGTCAGTATAAGCAATGAAATTAAGAAAGTCACTCCGTAGTACTATTGTGTTAGGTACAGAAATCTGGATGGTCATAAATAATACAACTTTGAGGCAATTGGGTACGTATTTGCGATAACAAGTTATAAAATAAATAAAACAATAAACATACCAATTCCACGGTGTAGGTCAGTACCTGAACTAAACGGCTTTGCTTCTAGTAATTAACCTGCGGATGTATTTGACAATTTGGCTTAGCGATGCGTCCACATGCAAATAAAGATAATATCTACTTTACTGATCTGATACGAGTAAGACATTTTAGATATAAACTCACCGGGGGTTCCGCACCCAAACCATTAGCAGTTTAACCTCGGTTACCAGGGTTGTTCGGAAGGTCCGTATTTAGCTGATCTGGTATATGATGAAAATGGAGTTGCGTGCACGATGAAATTCCTATAGGCATAAAAGGGTTAGTGTGCCACAGGTTCTACCACTGCCTATGGTCACGTAGATGTTTTAAATCGTCTCCGATCGCCCAGGGGAGCTCCGCGGGTGCACCCCCAGGTACAGGCCACCGGCTCGTCACCGGTGGTGTCAAGGGGGGAAACCCTTAACCAACGCAAGGCCCCCACCAGGTATTCGATACGTATCGTCCAGAGAAGGTACTCTCTATTCCTGCGTCTTGTCTAGAATGACGCTCAATAAAAGCCCTTCCTCGGCTAAATAATAAGGCGGCAACTTAGCACGCACAACTATGTCATACAATGTGGCCAATAACAGTACAGTACAATCTCGAGTGTAATTAATAACACACTCACAACAACCCCATATTGTGTATACATGTCTCAAATCATAAACAACCTGTTCAAATGTGTAATCCCATATTATGCATATACATGTTTCACCAACAGTTTTATATCCAAAATGACAAAGCATACACTCGCACAGGTCTACATTACACATACACAAGTCACTACGAGTACGCACCTAACTAGTAACTATTTTAAATATCAAGCATAATTATTATTGTCCAATACACCGCTAGCGGCTGTGGAAACCCGACTGTCCCTCTCCCTCGACCCCCGTACCTTTTTAAGTGTGAACTCTGTTACCCCTCAGTATTAAGTATCAACATCTGGGTAATTTACGATAACAGCGTTTCCAAGATTTTTAAGAGACTCTGAGAACGCCAGTTTGAAACAACAGAGAGCAAAAAAATAAGTATATAAAAAATATTTTCCTTACAATTGCAATCGCGATTCAGGTTGATCCATACTTACATGTATAACATTTTTTTTTCTTTTATTTCCCTAGTTGTATTTCGCAGCTGTTATTAGGTTCCCTTTACTTGGTTTAATTGTCCTTATATTCACGATTTCCGATATAGATTCAATATTTTGACTTGGTTGTTGTCGCGTTGAATGTTTATGTACCTAAAATGGTTTTCTTGCTTAATACCTCTATTCAATTAGGTTTGTTTGTTTACTTACCTTTGGGCCCGTCCCGCTTTTCTACCTCTTTATTATGGCTAGTTCCCATCTTTTGTATTGGAGGTTCCACTATATTTTCCGCATTTACCTTCTGTGGGTGACATCTGACCGCGGCACTGGGTATTAATCTGTCAGGTTTCGGTTGATAATTCTCCTTCATGAGCGTGCATATGGGGGTTCATGTCTTTTCTTCATATGCTTTTCTTGCTGGTTCTGTGGCTTCGGTTCATTTTCGTCCACCTGAATAGGTTATATTGATTTATGGTTTAAGTGTATCCGTTCTGTTTGGCTTTGATTTAGGATTCTTTGAGTCGTACCCTCTTCTAATGTGCCGCCCCCCTTCTATGACGCCTCTGATTTCTTTTCACACGCAGGTGGGTTCCGTTCGCTTTCGAGTTTCGGACATTGACATGCATGTTGGTGATCGACGGAATTTTTATATTCCATTAGAGCCTTTGTGCGTTCTTCAATTTGTGGGATTTATTCGATCATCAGCGTTAGGAATCGTCTATATTGGGTTCTACGTTGTGTATGCCGTTTGTGTTTAGACGATTCCTCGGATTCTTCTGGATTTTCGTGCACGTGTCCGTTCCCGAGGTTTCGAAAACCCTCTCAAAGGTGAGCCATCCTCTAGTTTTATTCATTTCTATAGCTTTCCCTGTCTTTCTTGGTACTATTTGGTGTCTACTCTTTATATATTTTTTAGGGTTTTATCCGGGGGAGTACTGACTCCGACCACCCCCGCTCCTGGTGTGCTTCTTACAGCCAGAAGTACGTGGCATAAAGCCGTAGCGGCCCTCCGTGCCCATGCTAGAATTTACCGCCAGGACCTGGACGACAGTGATTCCAGGATTATATAAAATCTAAGGTTAGACCAGTCCTTACTGTTCCTGCTAATTGGTTCCGTGTCGCGGGAGCTAAGAGCTCCGCTGTCCAGTGTAGCCCGTCGCGGCGTATCGTGACATAAAACTTTCCATTTTCCCATTTATTATTTTGTTTTGTACCTTCGCATTGTAGGCAAATTCAGGTGCCCTAATTGTCCGAAAGTATTTATTTATTATTTTGTTTTGTACCTTCGCATCTAACTTAGTCATTTTGAGTATTATACATAATTATATTTTGTACCTCTTTCATTATCACTCAGTAAGAATAATTTATTCATTCCTTATTTAGCTATTAATTATTATTAATTTTGTAACGTCGTAATCGCCGTGCTTGGGTCGCGTTTTGATTATAGTTTTTGGTACGGGTGTACGGGAGCGCCTGCGTGCATCGAAGCTTCGACCGCCTTGCGTCCTTGCGTCATCGCGTCTTGTCTAATTTACGGGTTTGACCCCTGCACCCAGACTTGGGTCACGGCATTGCGTCGACTTATCTTATTTTGTTCACTGCTTCACAGCTCATTAGTTCCTACTTCATTGATTGTGTTTTCTAGCTACTTGGTTTTGATAAGTAATATTTTGCGTATTTTTTGCGTTATATTGTACATGTACTTTTTTTTCCCTTATGTAAGAACCTTGTGCTGGTTCACATTGTTAATGAATATATTGGGTAAGTTCAACTTATCTGCCCGTGTTTCTTTTAGTCCCGCTATTATAGGTACCTCACTTTCTTATCTTTTCGTGATTTTAGTTATAAGTAGATTGGAGGCGGTGATTAAGAAAATCACGTGGCGCCCGCAGTATTATCCTTTTGAGTATCTTAGCCCACCCCTACTCTCCGTATGTGCTAGCCGCTGCCTCTATCTTTCAGGACCTTTGATAGTTTAATTTTCAGTTTTGTAACGTGTCCTTTTGGCACGTTATACATGTTAATATTTTCTTTAAGAAAGGCCTTAAAAATTCACTTTACAGAAAATTTCACTGCGATTTAGTTGAAAATGAACTAGTCAGACCTTGGGCAATTTATAATGATATAAAATTGTCGCCGCCACTGTGGCAGTGATCTTTATCACTGATCAATTACCTGAGTAGTTCAATCATCCACGCTCACGTTGTAAACAAGGCAACAAGTTAGGAAATTGCAGAAACTGAACAATTTCCGTCTCGCAGAAAATGTCTTTTTGCGATTCTGTTAAACCTGAATTAGAGAATGAGTGGAAGAGAAATTCATAAATGATCAAAAGGTGAAGTTAAAAAATCCCGATTTTCACTCAGATTTTTACATAGAGGAGGAAAAGGTAGGCAATTTTGGAATTTTTACAATATAATTTGTTAATTTCTCAATAATTTTATTAGTTTCCAGCTATCAAACACATATCAAAAATATTTCAAAGGCGCCACACAGGTGAGAAACTCCACAAATGTGAAATATGTAAAAAAGCATTCAGGCACATCTCAAATCTGAACATCCATCTGAAGTGTCACACAGGCGAGAAGCCCCACAAATGCGAAATACGTAAAAAAACTTTCAGCCTGCTCTCAAATCTAAAGAGGCATCAGATGTGCCACACAGGCGAGAAGCCCCACAAATGTGAAATATGTAAAAAAGCATTCCGTCAGCTCTCACATCTACAAATGCACGTGTTGCGCCACACAGGCGAGAAGCCCTATCAATGTGAAATATGCCTAAAAGCATTCCGTCAGCTCCCACAGCTAAGGGGCCATCTGAAGTGCCATACAGACGAATAGCCCCACAAATGTGAAATATGTCGAAAAGCATTCAAATACAAAGATACATTTTTTTCCACTTAGTGAACATACTCCAATTGAAAGGTTTATAGCGAAATATTTTTTCTTCTAAACAGTTTTTTTTTATTGAAACAATAAAACCTAAAAATCACAATTTTTTACCAACTTGCTTCTTTAGTTTCGTTTAAAATGTGAAAGAATGAACATGAATGCTGATGTGCTTGGTAGACCACGAAGGCGTAGAGTGTACCTAACAGAAATTCAGATTTCTAGGTCCATAATTCTCTTTCAAGAGGGCCACTCAAAATGGCAAGAAGCCCAAATTTTAAATGTCAGTAGATCTGCCAATAGAGTTTAATCGCACATTTCTACTTTTTTCTGTACGAATCAAACAGATTATAACAAATTGTACTAAATTTTGTAGTTTGTAGATGATTTGCTTTTCTAGAAAGCCCAAAAGTCCTGTAATTATATTTCATGCTTCCCTCAGATTATGCGAGTACATATATTGTAAAATAAAGAAATAAATTAGTTATATCAGAGATATTTCTTTAATTACTTAATCAAGTACCAAAATATTTTGTAGCTATTTATTGATATTCATGCTCATATTGTTATGTTTGTTACTAGTTCAGGCCGAAACTCTCTAATTTAAATAATAAATAAGAATAAAGAAAACAAGATAGGCAAATTCGGATGCCCTAATTGTCCTAAAGTGTACAAATGTGAAATATGTAAAAAAACTTAGGCAGCTCTCAAATCTAAACAAGTATCAAATGTGCCACACAGACGAGAAGCCCACTTTTCAGCAATCATATAATACTCGCTGCCACTGGCAATTAATTTGACCTACGATCTACAAAGTTAGATGCTTGAGTAGTTTTTTTTTTTTTTTTTTATTTGATGCTTTTATTATTATAAACTCTCAGAATACATGGATTCTACATGAGTTCCATAATTAACTTATACTAAATTCGACTTAGTCCTAACATTTTATTGTTCTATCATTATTATTGTTACACTTATCTATTATCTGTAAACTACTACGCAAACTGAAACATAAAATAAAATAAAATAAAATAGAATACCAACATTTAACAATGTCTTTACTCAAGTGTTACATCCTTAAACAAATTGCACTTAACGTTTTCCTATCAGGTACTTGTACATTTCAGTCTTAAAATTCTGCAAGTTTTCTATTTGTTTTATCCTGTCAGGTATTTTGTTATAAATTGCAGTGGCTTTATGTGTGACTGAATTCTGTGTTTTCTTCAGTCTATGGTGCTCTTTATGGTAGTTGTTAGCTTGTCTTCTAATGTAATTGTGTATGTCTTGATTACGTGTCAGTATTATGTCTTCCTGTATGTAATTAAATTGAATTTTTTGAATTAACTTCACTGATTCTTGTTCGATTATCTCTGTAACATTTAAAAATCTGGTGTGGGTGTATACATCTGCAGTAGGTGTTAGTCGATGCAAGTTATATAGTATTTTAATAGCTCTATTTTGAGTCCTTTGTAGTTTCTGTATGTCGGTAGTCCCTGCTCCACCCCAAATAGTAGCCATGTAGACTAGATGTGAATTTATGTGAGCATGGTATATGGTACGTCTTGATTTATTGTCTAATATATTTCTGATTCTGAACATTTGTCCCATGACTCGTTTAATCTTACTGTTTATATGATTTATGTGACTTTTGAAATTTAAATTCGTGTCTATTATAATACCTAAGTATTTGAAATTCTCCTCCCTAACAATCTTAACGCCATTTATCTCTATATTATCTGATATTGCTGCTAATTTCCCCATATTTACATAACTACATTTCTTCTCATTCAACTTCATTTTATTGCACTTGCACCAAGTTTCTATAGTCTGAATATCGGCTTTCATGTCACATATAGTTCCCTGTTCAGTTCCTTTATAGAATATAATTGCATCATCAGCATATAATGTAATTTTTACTTTAAGGTTGACCATACTTAAATCATTTACATAAATTAGGAATAGTGTGGGTCCCAGGATAGATCCTTGTGGAACACCATGTTGAATTTTTCCATGTCTACTATCTATATTATTCACTCTTGTGTATTGTGTTCTATCATCTAAATAGTCTACAAATATTTTTTTTACTGGGCCTACTATACCTATCATTTCCAATTTATCTAATAATATCTTGTGATTTACTATATCAAATGCCTTTTTGAAGTCTAATATTAGGCATCTTGCAGCACATTTGAGGTCCATGCTGTGGTATAGATCTTGCATTAAGTTAATAACCGCTGTTTCTGTGCTCTTTCCATGAGTGAAGCCATTCTGTGTGTTACTTATAAAACCTATTTCATTTAAATAATGTGTTAGTCTATTTAACAGAACTTTTTCATAGATTTTTGAAAAACTTGACAAGACAGATACTGGTCTATAATTACTTCTGTCAACTTTGCTTCCTTCCTTATATACTGGAGTTACTTTAGCTATCTTAAGTTCCAATGGAAATGTTCCGTTTTCTAATTCATTGTTTATAATATCTTTTAATACTACTGCCAGTAGATGTTTAAACCTTTTAATTAAATTTATTTTTATATCATCATACCCAGGTGCAGCATTTGATTTCAACGATTCTATTATTGCCAAAACTTCTTCTTCTGATACCTTTGTTAGCTTCATGGACCTATCTGACCTCCATTTCAAAGTTTTTGTGTTGCTGGTGGGTATCCCTTGCACTATTTTAACTGCTATGGTTGTGAAGAAAGAATTGAATGAATTGCTTATTTCTCTTTGATCTTCTATAATATTTTTTTGTTCATCTTCTAGTTTTTTACATTCTGCAGCAGCTTTTTTGGTATCGCCTTGCGCATTTTCTTTAACTATATCCCAGAACTTCTTGGCTGAATTATCTGTATTATTTATTTGGTGTAAAAAATATTTTTTCTTATTATAATGCATTAGCTGTCTTACTTCTTTTTTCTTTTCCAATTCTCTTTTTATATATGCATTGAGAGAATGTTTACAATACTGCTTGTACAATTTGTCCCTTTCTTTAATTTTGGTTGCTAGTTCTTTTGTAAACCATCCAGCATTTACATTTTCTGCACATCGCTTTTCTTCGATTCTTGTAGTTGCTATTGTTTCTTGCTTTATTATTCTTCCTAGGGATAAAAAACTCATTTGCTCTTTGCTTTCCAATAATCTTTGTTTCAGTTTAGTCTCTAGCAGATCATAGTTTGTAATCCTTAGCATATATTTTTGTTTTTGCTTTTTTATAATTGTAGGCAGTTTTACACTTATTTTCAAGATTTTATGATCTGATAAAAAGTGTTCCTCCAATTCATAATTTATAGTTTCTTTTCCAATATCAGTTATAATATGATCAATTAGTGTTGCTTGCTGCCCTATTCCTATTCTTGTTTCATTACCTGAAGTAGTTTTATTAACAATTTGGAAACCACAACCAGTGATGGCATTTATGTATTCTTTCGTACTTGTGTTTGACCTAAGTAAATTTATATTTGCATCTCCTATTAACAATAATTTGTTTTTTGTGTGCAGGCAGTCTTCCAGTGCTTCTAGGAAAGTTGCTTCACTGTTTGATGGTTGCCGATAGAACACCCCAATATTTATTTTTAAGTTTTGTATTTTAATGATTAAAATTTCGTTATTATTATCATTTGTGCTGTAAGTTACAGAGTAATTAAAAGTTTGTTTTACATAAATCGCCAAGCCTCCACCCCTGCCAATTCTTCAAGAATGTGAGCTTTTATACCCCTTTATACCCATGTATTTCACTTCCGATTCATATAGCCACGTTTCATTTAGCAGTATTATGTCTGGTTTCATTTCACAGGATAGTAATTCTAACTCTTCAACCTTATTTCTTAGACTACGAATGTTTATATACAAAATATTGATATCCATAAAAAAGAAATGTTTGCTTATTCTTACCTAAATAATTCCTAACACCTACTTAAATTTTATTTCTGCATCGCTGATGCTTCGTCTAAGAGTTCTTGAACTTTCCTTACACTTTGAAGTATTATAGCGTCCGTGTCTTCTCTTTTCCTTGCATATATTTGCCCATTCTTGCACCATACGTATCGATACCCTGCTCCTTTCAATCTCCTACTGTTACGAAATATTTCCTGTACTTCTTTACCGAGGTCTTCATTGAAATATACAATATTGTTTGTCCCATGCAATCCTGCTTCATTTACAAATATAGTTTTCTTCTTCTTCACCTCCATGATGTCATTTTTAACATTTTTACTTTTTAGCTGGACCATTATTGGTGCAGCCTCTCTTTTGCTAACTCTGTAGGTCTCTATAACATCTCCATCCTTCAATTTAACATCGACATATTTCAGAATCTGTTGGACTACTTTCTCAGTTTCCTCTGCTGGTTGTGACGGTATTCCAGCAATTACTATGTTACTTTCCCTTTTTTCATATTCCATCGTGTTTATTTTTACTTTCAAATCATTAATTTCCTTCAACAATTCTTGCTCTGAAAAATAATAGGAAACAAGGGGAAAAGTTGGGAATTATTAATATTATTGTTCCTCTTATTACTCTTAACGCCAGTATCACTTCTTAATATTCGATATTATGTAATTGTTTTTCTTTCTGCCCATAATTTCGTCGATTCTCTGAAAAGTGTAACCTCAAAAAGTAAAAATTATATCGTGGGTGTGCCTGCAGACCCGAACACTCTGGTTTCCTAAACTAGAGAGCATTGGACGACGCTAAGGCAGGGCGTATACAGAGGCGCAGGGCGCAGAACACATGGCGTAGGATGCAGGTGGCAGGTGCAGGAGGCAGGGCATAGGACACGTGGTACAGCGTATACAGAAAACAGCTATCCGCAGTCGCATACCTTCGAACCTCTTCCATCTTCCTTCAAGCACTGCACACAGAAAACTGTGGCCCGACTACAACGTTGCGCAGGTCAATGCACGAGCAGTCCCGCGTCTTAGTATACGCCTGGCAATTGAAATATACCTGATACAGTTTCTGCGTACTGTGTCCTACGTCCTGTGTTCTACGCCCTGCGTCTCTGTATTCGCCGGGCCTTAGAGATAGACTGCACCACCCCACTCACTGTGAGATATTGTTGATTTCATTTTAAATTTGTTAAATAATCTTTTCATGTATTAACAAATTTCTTTCAAGTAACTTTGTAGAAACTAAAAATTCTCACTGCAGATACGGTTAAAACTGAATTAGACAATGATTGGGGTGAAGTAGAGACGGAAGAAAAATTTATAATTGATCAACAGAAGTCAATGAGTTAGATTTTTTCGTAGATGATAAAAAGGTATGTAATTTTGGAATTTTGATGCACACGAGGGTTTTTTACAAGGGAGTGACTACTGCTCCGGCCGCCGGGTCATCAAATTTTCAAGAGGCACAGTCGGACATGCGCGATGTGCATTACGGGCACCATGTCGGACCGTCTTTCAGCTCCTTTTCTTGGACGGTCTGACAGAAACTTCATATTTTGTACGGTCAGACAGTATACCTTATCTGCCGTATACTATCTTCCTCTCCTTGTACGCACGGTCCGGCTCAACGCTAAAGAAAGTGTTATCCTGTGCAGCCTAAACGGGTGGACCAATAATTCTGTTTAACATCTTGAAATGTTCGTCTCGGTTATTCAATGAACACTATGAAAATTTTGAAAATGCAAAATCGTCGTTCCAGTGAAAAACCTAAAAGCAGGACGTTTCTAATTCTTGTGCCAAACTGAGTGGATGGGAAGAACACGTCCGATTTTCACCGGTTAATATCATTTAATTTTGTACATTTGAAGTGAACTGGTTTGGCCCTCCTTGTTAAATGCAAAGAAAATAGATAGTAGACGCATTTTTTTTCAAAATGTGCAAATTTCATTTAACTTGAATCAGTGCATAAATGATAATATATGTATGTATTTTCTTTTGTCGAGGTAGGTAAGCATAATGGGCAATTAAGGTGTCATATAAGAGTAAATAATAAATATACATAGCAGCAGATACAAAAATTTTATATTTAGAAAGACAAACACGTAACAATATTTTTATTTATAATATGCCAAAAATTTCACGATGCTTTAACTTAACAGTAGGTAGGGTGTCCCGTTTTTAAACAGACAAACTTAAATATGTGACAGAACTCGAAATTCTAAGAAGAAAAGTTTATATAAATATATGTCGAAACATTCTTCCTGAGGGCGCTACTCCCTTCCAAACAGGGACTTCAAAAAATTTTTTTGTATGAACGCGCACTACAAAATAGTATAGTGAATATGAATACGTGCACGGAGTACCTATCTCCAAACAGTGCTAAACACACAGAATGTCGCAAAGGAAAATTATCGCCCTGCTCATGGTGTTTACGAGGAAGTCAGTATGTGCTCCTGCAGTCAAATTTCTTTTAAACTGAGATTTATCGATGGGAACAAGCCAGATACAGCGAATGCTCCGAATTCAACAAACTCGTGTGTGTTCTGTTCTTTCATGCACGTTTGGTTCGTTCTGTGTGTTCGTTCCATCTTGTTCAACTAAATATCCAGCATTATACGTACTTTTGAGACCAAGTGGTTATGTTTATTAGATAATGAAGATACAACAAATTCTCTACCGGAATCATCTATAATAATGCGCACATGTGCTGGACATAGCTGTTCTTTTCTTAAAGTCCTAAAAACAAAACACAAAACCTGTTACGAACATTTCTACTAAAAAAATAAAAGGGAAATGGGTATGTGTATTACTTACATGGATCTCCTTATACCTTTTCCACGACTTTTAAATTTCCTTCCTCCATGTACACAAGCCCAATGCACAGAATAAAATTGTAATTGTGGATCTAAATATCTTTTCACCTTGTGTCTAGCGGCATCTACGGTCCTTGATTCGGGTACATAGAATTGAACAAAATTAGACACAGATGTAGCTTGCAATTCATCGCGAAATTTCTTTAAATTGATAAATTTCGTACCAAGTTCAATTCCTAAGTTGACCTCTATCATATCTGCGTTCATCGCTGTAAAAATATACATTTATACATTGGTTTGCCAGTATATAATTTGAAAAATCTGCAAAGAAGTACCAAACTTACCTCTATACAACAAAAGAAAAAATCAGAATGGGCGGCAAATGGAACAATGGAACTTGACGTTTGATATTGCGTTATGCACATGTCCGACCGTGCCTCTTGAAAATTTGATAATCCGGCGGCCGGAGCAGTAGTCACTCCCTTTTTACAATATAATTTCTCACAAATTTGATTCGTATCCAGCCATCAAACATATATCAAGTATATTTCATTTTCAGATAGAGGCTGTCTCTAATATAAATAAAGCAATAAAAAATGAACAAACAGAAATGCTTCAAATAAAGGAAGAAAATATTATGGGTGTATTCAGATGTCCTAATTGTCCGAAAGTATTCAACCGCATGAATAACTTGAAAACTCATTCAACAATACACACAGATGAGAAGCCCCACAAATGTGAAATATGTCTAAAAGCATTCAGACACCTCTCAACTCTAAAAGACATCAGATGTGCCACACAGAGGAGAAGCCCCACAAATGTGAAATATGTCTAAAAGCATTCAGTCACCTCTCAACTCTAAAGATGCATCTGAAATGTCACACAGGCGAAACACCCCACAAATGTGAAATATGTAAAAAAGCATTCAGTCTCCTCTCATCTCTAAAGAGCCATCTGAAGTGCCACACAGGCGAGAAGCCCCACAAATGTGAAATATGTAAAAAGGCGTTCAGTCACCTCTCAACTCTAAAGACGCATCTGAAGTGCCACACAGGCGAGAAGCCCTTCAAATGTGAAAAATGTCCAAGAGCATTCCGTCAAATCACAACTCTAAATAACCATCGGACGTGCCACACGGGCGAGAAGCCCTGCAAATGCGAAATGTGTAAAAAGGCATTCCGTACGCCCTCACAACTAAAGAAGCATGTGATGTGCCACACAGTCGAGAGGCTCCACAAGTGTGAAATATGTAAAAAAACATTTCGTCAGCTCTTACATCTAAAGAAGCATATGATTACCCACACAAACGAGAGGCCCCACAAATGTGAAATATGCAAAAAAGCATTCAGTGAACTCTCAGCTTTAAAACGCCATCAGATGTGCCACTCGAAAGAGATGCCCCACAAATGTAAAATATGCAAAAAAGCATTCGATCACCTCACAAAGCTACAGAGACATCGAATATGCCACACAAGCGAAAAGCCTCACATATGTGAAATATGTCTAAAATTATTCCGTACACTTGCAACGAACTTTCCCTCGTGCGTCCTGGGACACACTGTATACTAGATTATTTCGGGTCGTTCGCTTATGAACGATCAAATTGTTGCATCTCGGTCGGTCGGTTGGAAAACTTATTCGTCGAAAGATATATACCCTTCGCTTCAGTTGAAGAAGGGCTGGGTTCTCTATTGCTATACGGAGCGATTCTCTCCTGGACGGTTTTCTGGTAACTGACTGTCGTCCCGTGGGATGACTTATACTGTGTACTCGGTATCTGGTTAAGGTTGCCGCACAGGTGTGCAACAAGGTGATGTGCAAATCGGGGATATACGTAACAGCCACTCTCGGCGATCCCTTAATCAGATGGCCATTAATTGTTACGTAAACAGGTGTATAATTGGTCCGAAATTCAACCGGACGGGATGTTCAATCGCTCACTGCATCGGTCGAAGGCAGACGTGCTATTCTCACAGCATATGCTATTTACACTGCATGTTTCAATCTGCTTTCGGCTTGTGCGAATTTATGGTTTGAACATCCACGGCTACCCGTAGAATTTAAGAACTAGCCTTCACCAGCCTATTATACCTCTACACCGGACCAACTAACGTATATTTAATTATTGACAGCCTCACAGCTTCAATCATTAAATAACTTCTTTTAATTACAGTAGCACAGCTAATCACTTCGCACGACGTAAGTCAGGTAGTCAGTTACTCGCGATAATACTGGAAGTTACTCGGAGAATGTCTGGTATGAGAATGCAGGATGAATGCCGGTCGGATGGATGATGAGTGAATGTCCCGTGAATGTCCGCGACACCTTGTTTTATTAAATCTTCCACCATTATCATTAGTTACGTAAAACTTGATAACAAAATCATCTAGAAGTGCTTGCAAGTATAAATTATGAAGGTACCTACAAAAACATGTAGCAATCATATGCGATTTTTTTTCGGAAATCAACCATAAGTAGTTAGATACCCCAGTTCTCATGAGCACTGCTACATAAAACCACAAATATTTCAAAAACAAATGACTTTAGAGATATTTAAAAAGATAATCTTTTTTGTAGTATTTTAATTAGAGAATCTAAAAATAAAACGATATTTCCAAAAAACCTAACATCAAACTTTTTATTAACAAAAAGGTATTACACGACCCCTTTTCCTACGCCACTGAATTGTCGTATTACACTTAAAATATTGCTGGATTATTTGGAGTTTTGAGTAGCACTTGCCCATAAAAATTTAGATTTCTCAGGCTGCTTTAGTTACAGATATAGCTAAATAACTGATACGCCAGTCGACATTATAACACCCTGTATTTTGGAAAGGAAGCGTTTCCGTACAAAACCATATAAAGGTTTTAGTGTTATTTTAACGTTCTCCACAAACTCCTAAATTTATGGTAGGTACTCAGTTTAGAAACACCTTGTAGATATACAAGTGAGTCGTAATTAGGTGTAAAAAATTTAGCCAAAGCTTCTTCAGGTCAAAACAAAGCAATTAAGTGAATATACCTCAGTACCAAAATGCTTCCTTTTCGAAAAAAATTTATTCAAAGATCCAAATGTGCATCAAAGGTGGAGCAGTAAAAATTTGAATTTTTATGATCAATTGGCCATGATTTGATGGCAGATTCGTTACAGAATGGTTAAATAAGGTACTTTCCAAAAATAAACGTACATTGTTCTTCAACTCCCAGTATCTTCTTAAGGAAGCATTTTGGTACTAAGGTATATTCAGCTGATTGCTTTCTTTTGGCCTACAAAAATTCAGTTGAATTTTTTACACCTAATTATGACTCGCCCTGTATATAAAAAAACCTTCTGTTAGCAAGTCGATCTAGCTGGTTATATAAAGAAGAACACAGACTAACTTAATTCCACTTACCACTCCCCTTACTACAATCTAATCGATATGATGCAGGTTTTGGTCTTTTTCTGCAACAGAAAATCAAATTGTGACTTTGAAGCTGATAAATTGGTCTTTAAAATAAAATCTACATCATTTACCTACACTAACGCTAAATAAAGTTCTGCAATTTTAAAATATGTACATGCTTTCATTATTAAGAAAAAAATAATTAAACAGAGTAAGTCATTTTTATGCAAAATAAATAATTTCCCCTAAATGCCAAAAATTGCCGCTTATTTCTTTGTTTTAAAATTAAATATTAGCAATAGCAAATTTATTAAAACTTTGAGTGACGTTGTAATCGCCGCCACTGGTAATTCTCTGGACCCTTGACACTTATTTGAGTGAGTAGTTCATTCTTCCTCGTTCACATCTTCACCATTGTATCAAAAACTCAAAAGCACAGATTTAAAAATATATATAGATATCTAGTTAGCATCAGAAACAGACTTGGGTATACAGGCCGCCATGTTGAGTTCCCTTTTGATTGGTTGCCGCCGACCAATAACGGAGCTGCTGCTTTCCGCTTTCATTGGAGGATTAACTTCACGCGCCAACGAAATTGAATGGAATAAAGCCAGGCATATTTCCAAAAAAATTATCAAGTTAAATATTATTATGTAGTATGAAATAATGCAAACAGTTACTGGTAACAATTTTATTAAGTATAATAGTGAAAAAATTAGTATTTTTAAACATTTATCTTAGAGTACAGCAATAGCACTAAATTTATTTATGTAAATAAGATCATTTGAGATTGAGAATTATTCTGCAAAACCAGTTTATTCAATACATGATACACCTAGGTACCGAGGTGTCATAGATTAGTCTATGGAGGTGTTGAATTACAGACCAGTAGTTTCACAGGCACTAGTGTGGGCAGCTCAAGTTTTGTTCTTTATGCAAAATGTGTAGTTGTTCATATTAGCTGTTATTTATGTTTTGATGTCATTAGTGAGAGATTGTTCTTTTGTGTGAATATTGAAATCAGCTTACGATCACCTGCTATTTTCGGAAGTGGGCATTCATAATACTCAGCTGTAATTAGACAAATTATTTTATCAGATACGTTTCGGTTTTGAACGAAAGTTTGTTGTCAGCCAATAAAAACGCGACACCGTAGGTGTAGTTTTGAAATAGGTACTGTCGGGCAAGAAAATTAAGTTTGCAAAATGTACAGAACATATTCGTTGATTGATTAAAAATGTCTCTGCGCTTCTGCCAATTAATGTCAACCACTCCTTGCCTACAGCTTTTTTTGGAATTCTAAAAGAAAAGTTTATTTACACTTATCGACCAATGCAATGGCTAGATTCCTAGAAACATTTAGGTATTTACCACCTATATTCATATAGTTATATATGATCTATGGCTACTGATTAGATACTGGCCAAAAACAATTTAGCTGAAAAGTTATATTTCTCCCTTTGGTATTCTTATGAGCATTTTTCCAACCCAATACATGATGAAAACAAACTTTTGAAATGCACCCTGTCAACCACTGCTAATTATGTTTTGTAATAAAATGTATCTGCACAATGAAATTAATAAAATCTATATATTAAGCACCAAGTTTAATTTGTTAAAACAATAGAATTGTAGACAAACGACGAACGTCAAATCAAAACTGGCCAGTGTTGTTCCTACAGTAAAAATTCTTGTACTGGATAATGGGGGAATATTGTACTAAAAGTAACTAAACTGTACTCTAGTGTCTACTGTTTGTAAACCGTAGATTCTTCAGCGCAGGGTGGGGAGTTAATTTTTATCCCAACTAGGTTTAGCCAATGCAACGTTTTAGCATGTTCTAGCATTCCCTTGATTTCATTATAGTAATCGCGAATTTTCTTTAAAAAAATACCTTTCGTGACGGGAAACCGGAACAACCCATTGAATGCAAAATTCTGCAAATTACAATAAACTTTAGAGGAAAAAAAGAAAAAGGATTCGCTTGGATTCGAACAAAAACTCCCTGCACGTTTTGGTACTGAGCCAAACCTACTACTTGCATAGTAAGTAGTAAGAAGTTTAAGTCTACTAACTACTAAGTCGCTTGAAAGTGGAAGTGGTCTATTTGGCAAAACCTAATTGGGATATCAATAAACGCCAGTGTGGAACGTGGCAGGGGACGGCTTTAGAAGCCCCTCCAAAGGTGACTAATAGGGTCATGATTTTTAAAAATCCCGTTGTTGTGTGACAATTTGTCTTTCAATTTCTTACTTAGGAGAGGAAGATTCTTTCGAAAAAGATCATTTCCCTTCCATAATATACCAACACTGAGCACCCTTTAAGAAAAAATATAAAATTCATCTTCTGTAGTGTATTAATTATTAATACATATGTGTTTTTCTGTTTCAACTGTGTTTTATTATGTGAATTTATATTTTTTCGGGGATGCAGTCGTGGTAGGTAAATAAAAACTCTTTGTCTTTTCAAGCTTTCGAAAATTTTTAAGGTCTTCTTCAGGAACTACAAAAATGTAACAGTGGTTTTGTAGTTCCTGAATAACGGACGTGTATATCGTATGCATGTGAATTAGGCTTTAAACAGGTCACAGCTAACCATTGAATGTAGCCAACAGTTGCCACCCACAGAACACCAAATACTGATAAATTTGACATCATCTGTGAGCCCATGAGTGTGTCCTGTTTTACCAACTTACTGTAAAATTTTAAACTTCATAGAGCATAAAAAATTATTTGCATTGTTTGCGGAAATACGACCAAATTGTACTGAAATTTAAATTGAGGTACTTGTGTACTTCTATTTAGTCAATTGTACTAAAATAGTACAATTGTATGGTCTGGAACAACCCTGAAACTGGCTCACAAAAACACAATTGACATTATTTGACAAACAGTTACGACACAACAATACTGAGTTCCCCACTAGGCACTAGACAAAAATCACTAAAAAGGAGATCATCATGGCGGACAATATACCCAAACCATTTTATTATATCCCCACTACCGCATGTTAGATATCCAGATTCTTTTGGGAAATCCGTGCTCAAAAGTGACGAGCAGAAAGGTTAGTTATCGTTAATTGATGTTTTTCTTATTACAATTACAACGTTAGTATAACTTCTCAATGTCCAATATTATGTAATAGAGTTGTTGGTTTGATATTCTCGGGATGGGTGGGGTCAGCTCCCGTATAGGATACTTTTTTTCTCCTGTTTCGCCACGTCAGCTAAGTGGTATGTTTAAAAATGCATTCTGTCCGCTTTAGTTTCATAATTTATTTTTAAACTTCCAAAACGATAAATGTGTTGACATTCTGTAATACGCACGACCGACCGTGTTGGAACAAAATTTAATGTAACGGTCGCACGGAGCATTTGACAATATTTACTTAGTTACGTTCTCATGCAACATTCTTTCTGCCACTTATTTGAATAAATTTATAATTTTTTTATAAACTTCCCGTATTTTTAATAATGGTATAAAACTTGTAACGGACCCTACCCCACCCTTGCAAGTTTCTGCTCACCTGACTATCTACCTGCTCAGCGCTGCTTAATTAACCTAATTAAAATTTACGTAAATACCTGTCGAAGTGGCCACGTGATCGTCTATTACCTACGTTGTGTATTACCTATGCCATTACAGACCCCATTACTTTGATAAGAAAGAATCACAAGCGAGGATGTTAATAATAGACACAAATAAAGTTGAGAAATCAAGATTTATTCATATATTTGGTAGTATTCAATTATCATTAATCATTTTCGTACAAAATCAGATTGATTACCATCTGCAGTCATCATCAATAAAAAGTGTTTAATAAATTATTCTCTATCGAGATGTAAACGTTATTTATTATAATTTATTACTGACAACAATCAAATAGCTGTCGTTAAAGCTTTGTGTTATTGTTTATTGGCGTTTTCCGTAACGGTTATCGCTCTTTTGTTGGGCGTTCTCCTCAACGGTTATCGCCTTCTTTTTGTTGGGCGTTCTCCTTAACGGTTATCGCCTTCTTTTTGTTGTTTGCGTTATCCTTAACGGTTATCGCCTTTGGTCAAATATAGAACAATTTATAATTATGCATTTGTTTAGCTAAGAGACTTGAAGTCAGTAACAAGAAGTGTGACCCTTTGGCCAGTGTTGAGAATTCACGACGTTAAGTACACTTTGTATTATAATGCAGTTACATGAAACATACAAAATAATAAAATTGTATTCAGACATACCTGATATAATCACTTTACACTGATATTTATATTAAAAAGGAATATGTATATATAATTATTTTATTTGGTGGAAACAATTTTAAAGACGCGACCATTTTTCTCAAGGCCCAAAAACTTCTGTCCCTTGCCTAACTAATCTTCCCCGCGTCTCCCTACACTGCCGTCTCGAGTCTCCCTCCTGAACCTACTTTTGTTTATGTCTGCATTCCAGTGAACGCAACTTTATAAGTATACAGTCTGTCCCAAAAGTAACCTATTGAAATAAAATACAGATTTTAACGTATAATTACTGGATTTCCTAATAATGGGGATTACAATAACAAATACTAAAATTAGCTAACTTAATTACTGGAATGTCTTCAGTATTTACCAACGAGATAGCAGAGAATAATTTACATTATAAGACAACTAGAACAAGCACTCTCTGAGATCTCGCCGCTCGAAGGGAAACCTTTTTCAATTTCTCTTATATTTTGCGAAAACCTCTTGGGAAAACCCCATTTATCTTTATTAGGAGAAAACCTTCAAGTGAAGTCATCAGTGTCTAAGAACTTAACCCTTTCTTTGCTTTTGGCTATCTATTTTACGAAACGAACTAGGCAACCCACCGTGCATTCTTAAAGCTTGGTTATGCAACCAAACATACACAAGTTGAGTAGACTGCGATCCCTTTCAAACTCGCAAAAACGAATAAATGGAATACATAAAATACTTCAGTTGTGACTTTTGTTGAATTCCAGGTACTTATCTGAATTTTAATTTTGATAAATTTCTAAATTCAAATGTCTTTATCTCTACAGTCGTGGAACTAGTAGGGTGACAAAATGCCATACTTACCTATTTTGCCACAGCGTGTAAAAATCTTCTCTTCAAACGTCAGAAAAACATGACATTTCGCGACTGTATACATGAACTTAAAGTTCAACTTTACTGCTAAGGCAGTAAAAGTTACGTTTGCTGCTGCTCACAGCTGACGAATTTCCTGATGTTTTCGGCGACATCTGGATATTTTACGGTTTATTTTGAGTAACGAAAAATTACAAATTAGAAATGTCATGTTTTTCTGACGTTTGAAGAAAATAGCTAATTTTGAATTTTTAACCTACTTTCAACGTTTGAAGAAAAAAATAGCTTCTTTTATTCGGAGGAAAAGTGTTTTTGTGATTCGTCTGTGTTGTCAGCCTATACAGACTTATTACTAAAAAATGACACTTTTCCTCCTTATAAAACATACTATTACATTACATTTCATGCTATCTTGAGATTATGCAGGCATGTTGTAAAATGAAGATATACATTAGTTATGAAATTCGATATTTTATTGAAACCCACTTTTCCGCAACTAACCTATGAAGAAATTAGGGACCTAAGTGGCGCGTCACAAACGTCAGATTTTCATTCCAAACAAAACAAAGTCACGTGCTTTCTGACGTTTTAACCTAATCTCCGAAATATAATTATAGTCGTTTTCAAGTTTTTCCACGTAAGCCCAACACACAAATTGAAAATAAATTGTTTTCACTGCAAAACGTCTATAATTATATTGCAAAAACTAGTTTAAGACGTTGTAAATAATATGGGTTGTATTTAACCGAGCACCAAAATAATATTGATTTGATTGATAAACGTCAAATGGCACGTGCTTTTGTTTTGTTTGGAATGAAAATCTGACGTATGACGGAGGCACTTAGGTCCCGAATTAAGATTTAGGGCGTTTAGGGGCAGTGATAATACCCGCTACCACTGGCTGTTAGTTTGATCTACCCAGTTTGATGCTTGAGTAGTTCGTTCTACGTTCATGTTCTCAAATCATAAACGAGGGTGGAAGTTAGGGATTATTAATATTATTGTTCCTCTTATTACTCTAACGTCAGTATGACTGCTTAATATTCGATATTATGTAATTGTTTTCCCTCCTGCTCATAATTTCGTCGATTCTCTGGAAAGTCTAACCTCAAAAGGTAGAAATTATATCCTGGGTGTGCCTGCAGAACCGAACACTGAGGTTTCCTAGACTAAAGAGCTTTGGACGACGCTGAAAGATGGACTGCACCCCACCCACTGTGAGATATTGTCTATTCCATTTTAAGTTTGTTAAATAATTTTTCCATAGATTTTTATTGTGTATTTACGTCGAGGTGTTTAATTACTGACACAGATTACTTTTAAACACTTTATTTTCTATCAAAGTACAGACCAGCTTAACAGTTACCATTCTCTAGCTGACGACAGATGACAACTCCTCAAAAAAACCCTGTTGCCAACCTAACAACAACTAACAAACATAACATCTCTCCTCTCTAAAATTGTTCATAGGGGAACCTGGGGTAAAAAAACATGGGGTAATAAGACCCTTATTTTTTTGTGTGAAAAAAAAGAAAAAAGAAAAATTACACATGTTTTGTATTGTCATAAGTACCGTCAGAATAATTCGTAGCGCCCTATCTTGACGTTCTTTAATTTTCTTTCAAAAACAAATTCAGGCCACTGGTGTATGCTCTCACAAGTTCAGAAGTGGGATATATGGAAGCGGATCTTTTTAAAAACTGAACGCTTGTGGCTTCTAATTTATGACTTTTCCTTCAGTTAAAGGTCTATAATGAATGTTTATTTTAGTGACAAATTATCAGGTGGTATTATTTTTATCAGAAAAAATACGTTCTTTTTACCCCACAAACTTCAGTTTTTGGGGTAATAAGAACGTAGGTATTCGGGTAATAAGAACTTCGAGAAATAGGAGTGGACAATTATTTTATTTGTTTCTGGGGAAGAATTAGTGAAAAATTCGCTCAAGACAGTAAAAAAGTGATAGAAAGTAGATTTTGTGACTGTAAGTTACAGTTCAGTGAGAAACAATAAAGAAGTGATAAAAGACTAAACTTTGTGAGGTTATAAAAAACAAAAAGTGCAATGCCGAGAACATACAAGAAGAAAAGTAAAGACGATGGAGGCAGAGTTAATTATGATAAAGGTGCAATGGATTCTGCAATTGAAGCGGTTCGAATTGGAAGACTGAATCAAAAAGATGCGGCCTCTTTTTACGGAGTACCAAGATCCACCTTAACCAAAAAACTTAGTGGCAAGTTGAATCCAGAAGTTACAAAAGGTGGTCGAAAAACTGATTTGACAACAGCTAATGAGATTCAACTGAAGGAATATTTGAAAGTGCTTGGACATTATGGAGAGGGACTGACTAAGGAGGAAACGAAAGACTTAGTCCAACAATTCGTAAGACAAAATAAACTTAAAACTAGGTTCAAGGATGACCGTCCAAGTGATGATTGGTTCTATGGTTTTCTCCAACGTCATCCAGACCTCTCAAAAAGAAAGGGCGAACAACTTTCTACAAAGAGACTCAAGGGAGCTGATCCATTCGTCGTCTACAAATTTTACGAGGATTTAAAAAAACTGTATCAAGACAGTGGTTATACAGATGATGATGGTAATGTTGTGTATAATTGTGACGAAAGTGGCTTTTACCATGACCCTAAAGACGCATATGTAATAGCAGAAAAAGGTACTAAAAGAGTATCCCTCAATGTCGGAGGTAGTGGACGAGAAATGACATCAGTGTTGGCATGTGGTTCAGCTGCAGGACAGAAGTTACCGCCTTTCATAATTTTTAAGGGAAAGTATGGTCAGTCGACATGGTACACCAATAAAGCATTTCCTGGAACAGTGCTCACTGCCTCGGAGAAAGGCTGGATGGAAGGTTCCATTTTTGGAGCGTGGTTCAATCGTATTTTTATTAAACATATTCCATCGTTAGAAGACCGACAGGGAAAACCAATCACTTTAATCTTTGATGAATGTAGAAGCCATACGAAAGATTCTGTTATGGTACTAGTAGCAGAAAAATGCATTGAACAAAAAATAAATCTCGTGAAACTTCCGCCAAACCTAACACACGAAATGCAACCGTTAGATAAAACGTGTTTTAGGCCCATTAAAGCAGGATGGAATGAAGTTATTTTGACATGGCAAAGGCAAAATCGTTCAAGACAAACATTACCAAAAGACTCGTTTGTTGAATGTCTTTCAAAAGTATGGGCCAGCAATTTCACTTCTGCTAACCTTCGCTCAGGGTTTTTGTCATGTGGACTTTTTCCTGTTGATAAGGGCCGTTTCCCTAAGACCATTTTCTTGCCAACCGCACTGAAGCGATTTGAAGAACATTTCGCAGACATTCTGAATTTATCCGGCACAGAGGAACAAGGCAACACCCATGAGAACACTAACCATAATGTAGACGAAGTTGATGATAACGAAGATGGAAGAAACGAAAGTCAACCTGATTCTGTTAGTTCCCACCAAGAGACACTACCAGAGCTACCACAAGAGAGACCAAGCACTTCAAAGCAGATCCATTCGACTTCTGAGAGAAGTGGCCAGTTCCAAACATTCATAAAGAGCAAACTAATGGGAGCTGACAAACCACATACCTCTACTTGCACTGACGTTCAGCCTACAGAAACAATAGAGGAATTCCAATCATTTATAAGAGAGGCGGTTATCGGAAGGAGTAAACCAGTAGTTTTTGAAAAACCAAAAAGGAAGCGAGTGTCTACTCATTATGGAGAAATTATGACAATGGAGGAAATAAAAGAAAAGGTCTCTAAGCTAGGTAGCAAAGGTGACAGCAAAACTGCGAAAAAGAAGAAAAAAGTTGAGAAAAGAGAAGAAAATTCAGTTAAAAGTAAGATAGAAAAGCCTAAAAATAATGAAACAAAATCGAAAAGAAAAATAAAACACTATGCTCCTTCAGATACTGAGGAAGAAGATATTGATGAGTCAGATTTGTGCGAAAATTCATCAGACAGCCCTATGGAATTTGAAGATTCTTTAGATGAGGATTCACCATTAATAGAGATAACCAAAAAGAAAGCACAAGAAGAAAAAAATAGCAATGGTATATTGCTTAAAGCAGACCTTTATTACGCTGTTTATTTCCAAAACCCCGATAACTATTATATAGGCCGCATTAATAAAATTAATAACGACGGAACATGCCTTATGAAATTTTTACATGAAGGATTAAATTGCATGTTCACCTGGAATTACCATGCTGCCGAAGAATCTGTTCGCCGGGACTTTATATTCTACGGCCCAATAAAAATGGGCGCTTATCCATTTCATTTATTACATAACCTGGATTTAATTAGAACATCATATAAAACATTCAAAAGGCAAATTAAAGATGCTAAAAATTAGCAAAACAGTTTATTTTGTATTTTTTTAATAGAAAAATCAGGGAATTCTCAGTTGCATTTTTTTCTGTTCTGCGTTATATAATATGTATTGTCAAAAGTGAAGTTGTATTTTTTATTTAACAAAACGATCAATAAATATGTTTCAGTTATGTGTTTTTCTATCTACATTATGTCTTGTCACAAATATGCACCTCAAAAATGGGTAAAGATCCAATATTGCCTATAAAAAGCTAAATTCTTAGAAAATTTCGCTCTTAAAATGTCACGATGCTGTAACTTTTATTTTTTGCTATAAGTATTCAAAATATTTTTATATTCTAAAACCTTAACATTAATTCTAATGGGCCCCTTAATGATTTCACCATATTGTTGTTAATTTTTGCATAACAAATTGCTAAGGCATGATCAACTAAATAACATAAGGATTTATAAGAAATTGAATATCTCTTAAACGGTTTGTCTGAGAGCGCGCTATTTTGTTATAGGGGTAACAAGAACAATACAGATATGTTCTTATTCCCCCAACCTTGTTCACATAAAGCCGCGTCCAGATATGAGCACCGAACGTGTAATGTAACATGTCAAGCAAAAATTCGCTAGGTGTGGACGTGCTCGCGAGCACGTCGCGTAACATCAATTCGGGGCTCGCACCAATCCATCGGTTGTCGGTTTTTGCCGCGAACACAAAGGCATTCGTAGGTATATTCGCAGCAAATAAATGTTCGCGCTCGCGGTCCGTCCAAAATGTGTATGTTACGTTA
This sequence comes from Xestobium rufovillosum, assembly GCA_963966045.1. NCBI lineage: Eukaryota > Metazoa > Arthropoda > Insecta > Coleoptera > Ptinidae > Xestobium > Xestobium rufovillosum. The sequence continues at coordinate 30,041,403 of OZ014500.1, forward strand.
CTCGTTACATTACACGTTGCATTACACGTTCGGTGCTCATATCTGGACGCGGCTTAAGAAACGTACAGCATTCAAAAGCTGAGTTCTTATTCCCCCAACCGGGGTAACAAGAACATCATCGTGGGGTAATAAGAACTTGTATTTTTTTCTTAGAAAAAACTGGGGTAAGTAGATGCCATTTTTTTTCTCGTATTAGAAATGTTACATTATATTGCCTTTCCATGCAAAAATTGCTAACATGTATGGTTTTCTGATTATTTGTGGTCAAAGTCAAACCATCGGAATTTTTAACCTTATTACCCCAGGTTCCCCTACTTAAATTTCTTTTATAAATTTAGTTTTGTAGGTGGTTTTATAACCCTACCTGATTTTCGGATGGGTATAGGATTTAATTGATTAGGATTTGGTTTCTCTGGGGATGTGGTAGGAATAGCCGTTGTAATAATCTGATCGTCTTCTCCAGACGATTCTTCAACTTCTGCCGATCCCTTCATTTCTTGGTTGTCCGTTCTTTCAGTTGTGACAATACGATCTTTAAAGTTATGTCCATTTTTGTTATTTCTAACTCCCTCTCTGGTACGCATGTCTTCTGTGACTACATTTCCCTTGGCTTGTGGTTCTTTTAGTATACGATTTGATTCCTGTATTGGGACATAGTTCTCTTTCCATTCCTCTTGCTCAACTTCTCTTAAATCATCGGTATGTACTAATTTAATTCTATCTTTAATTAGAATCAAATATGTATTTTCTCCTACCACCTTCATCACTTTTCCTATTATCCAAATTTTCTCTGTTGTTAAGTACACTCTTACTTTCTCTCCTTCAACAAACGCTTTTCTCCTTCCTCTTATGCTCTCTTTGGTGTTGCGCTCTTCTGAGGTCCTAACTCCCCTTTTACTTCCAGACAAGAACACTGGTTTCAACATTGTTAACTTTGTACGTGGCTTTTGCTTAAACATAGCATCCGCAGGGCTTATGCCTGTCACACTACTTGGTGTTGTTCTATAGTTAAATAAAAAATTATCTAACCTATGTTCTAGGGAAAGTTTCACATTATGTTTGGTTTCATATAGTGCTTGTTTTCTTAAAGCTTGTTTCAATGTACTTGCATACTTTTCCGCACTCCCGTTCGACTGCGGGTGATAGGGTGGTGTGTGCGTTAACAAAATTTCATTTCTTCTACAAAATTTATGAAATTCCTCTGAATTGAATGGAGGCCCATTATCGGCCACTAATTGCTCAGGTAGACCATACCTGGCCACAACAGATCTTATTTTTTCGATTGTTTTTCTGCCTTTGTTCCATGCATTACAAATGCTTCCACCCATTTAGAGGTAGTGTCAACAATTAATAATAGCTTACTCACTTTTTCCTCGATGTCAGAATCCAAGTGGGGCCACCACACGTTTCCCCTTGCTAACATCTTCATCCGTACCACCCCTGGATGCTGATCATGTAAAATGTCCAATAACGCTGCCCGTAGTGAGACTCTGGAATTACTACTCGATTCTCCCACATAATACATTGGTTTTCCACACTTAATTTATTTCTTCTTCGGTAATATGGAATAAGAGTTTCATGAGGTGATTTGTTGGGCCACCCACACATTATGTAATTTAAAACTTTAGGCAGTACACTATCTTTCTTCGTTTCTTCTACAATATCTTCCGCTCTTAAGGGTAATTCTGGTAATATAGAAAATGAATACACTTCTTCACCTGTGCCCTCTGGTTGGGGTAATCTTGATATACAGTTTGCATTGGTTAAATCCACTCCCTTCTTATATTTGATTTCGTAGTTATACGCACTTAACAGTAATGCCCATCTTTGTATCCGATAATGTGCCATTACGGGTATTCCACTCCTGTTTCCAAAAATAGTTTTTAATGGAAGATGATCGGTCAATAACTGAAATTTTCGCCCAAAAATATACTTGTGGAATCGTTTAATTGCGAATATGATGGCTAAGGCTTCCTTGTGTGTTTGTGAATAGCCTTTTTCTGCTTTAGTTAGTGTAGCACTAGCAAACATGATTGGGTGTTCCACTCCCTCTATGGTATGACTTAAAAGACTGCCCCCACAGCATAATTGGAGGCATCTGCTGCAATGACTAAGGGTTTTTTTGGATCATAATGACATAATGTTTTGCTATCTACAAGAAGCTTCTTACTATCTTCAAACGTGTTACTATGTTGTTTAGTCCACTTAAATGGCACTTTGTGACCAAGTAACTCTACTTCATCTTTGAAGAAAACACTCTTTACTAAATTAACTCTTATGTTATATTTCGCAAATCTCTTTAACACTTCTTCAGTTCTTTTTATACAATCTTCTAAATCTGTACCCCCAATAACACAATCGTCTATATAATTCGCGAGGGGTGGCTCACGACGGTATTATGGTGTACACCTTTCCAATATTATAATACCAGTACTGTAGTTATTCTACAAATATTACAGGTATTATTCGTATTACCTCCAAATTTTTGGTATTATTCAATAGTACGGGTATTATTTCGTAGTCCCAGTATTACATAAGGATTGGTATTATTTCAAGTATTATGAGTATTACGGAGCTATTATTGGTATTATTTCAGGAATTATCAGTATTACAGGGATATTATACAAAAATAATTAGTATTATTCCAGTATTTGGTATTATTTGACGGTAATAATTAAAAAAAAAACAAAAGTGCATGGACAAAGTGGAACTCCCCCCTAAAGAAAGTTATAGACAAATTCAGTCTATCTGAATTCTTGGAATTATTACCAGCATTTATTGACGTTACTTGAGTTGTAACTTTCTACTTTCAGTACCTAATGATGGTACTTCAGTAGGATATCGAGAACCATGGATGCCGAGATATCTGAGGGAACCCTCAAATTAGGTATTTTCAATTATTGTTGAAGCAGCTTAGGACCAAAGCCAAATGTTATAATCTGAAAGGGTTCTTCTCCGGCAGCACCTCCGGAAGTACCTCTTGCACTTTTCTCGTATCACTCTTCGTTTCCAAGCTATAAATAAAAAGGCGTTCAAATTGCTCAAATTTTGTTGAAAAACGAAATTTATGGTGTCTGACTGTATTATGTGTCCCAGGTATCGTCTATTCTTCCGGTTTAATAGAGAACTTGTCGACGTAGAAGTTTCTTCTATCTAAGCTTTAGTATGTCACAAAATTTTCCTCGATTATCTTAGTTATATGGATTGTTGGAAGAGTGGCGCTCCTAAATCTGAATTTTTGGAGTTATTACCAGCATTTATTGACGTTCAGTAAGATATCGAGAACCACGGGTGCCGAGATATCCGAAGCAACCGCCTAAATGAGGGATTTTCCCTGCTTGCTGAAGCAGCTTAGGACCAAAGTCAAATGTTACTCGTATGTACTTGCTCGAAATAAATCTAAGTCGAAAATGCACACTTTTTTGATCTGACTCTCTGGTAGCAGTTGTGGGTGATACGAACAGTAATGTCATAAAATTATACAGGGTGTCCCACGCTAGCGTATTTCCTCCATAACTCAACAGGAGTAGTTGTAGATAGGTATCGAAAATTGGTTTAAATGAAAGTTGCATCCAATCAACTTCCCTCACATTATAAAATTATTTCGACTATACAGGATGCCCCATTTCTTCTGCACAGCACCTAACTCTCGAACTAACTTTGTTTTCTTCAATGGAACACCCTGTATTTGGATCGAATTTTGGAAATGTTTGTTGAATTTAAGGGCAACTTTGTTAACCATAAATTGGGTCTAAGTCTTACGGTTTTGACATTATTAGACGTTAAAAATAGTAATTTTTCAAATTTCATCAATTATAGCTTAGAAACAGTACGAGATAAAGAAAAATGACTTACATGTCCCTATCCCAGTTTTGAATTCTCTATCTAATGGGTCTGAAAAATACTGCCTCCTGATTGGTCAAAAAATGAGAAAATGTTGGCAATTACGAAGCAGGAAGCAGTATTTTCCAGACCCATTAGAAATTAGATAGAGAATTAAAAACTAGGACAGGGAGTCATTTTTCTTTATCTCGTACCGATTCCAAGTTATAACTAACTTATGAAACTTGAAACTTGAAACTTGAAACCGTAAGACTTAAACCAAAGTGAATAAGAGAAGTGTCTCCACTTGATAGCTGTTGCAGCAGAAGAGCGGGCTACGCAACTGTAATACTGGCATTGGTGCCGTGTGCAGCAAACTGGGCCATTCGTTCGGGCGTACCGCTTGGCCATATGCAATAATACATATCGTTTTAGTGTTCAGGAAGTACTCTGGTTAAAGTGATAGCTGTTGCAGCAGAAGAGCGGGCTACGCAACTGTAATACTGGCATTGGTGCCGTGTGCAGCAAACTGGGCCATTCGTTCGGGCGTACCGCTTGGCCATATGCAATAATACATATCGTTTTAGTGTTCAGGAAGTACTCTGGTTAAAGTGAATAAAGGGGCGTAAATGCTGTATCCCAAAATATAATTTCGTACGGAAAAACAGCATTTTTCTCCATTTCAAAACAAGCAAAATTAGCAGCTAAATGGCCTCGGGCAATTGCTCGATAGGGCTCCGTTTTTGAAAAACATTTTGATTTGAAGGAAACAAATAGAAACAAAATGTAATTAAAGCGGGTACTGCAAAACAAAGTTGGTACTATAAGGAAGTAATAATTGATTCTGTTATTTATTTTACCTGGCTGGATTATTTGTAAAATCTGTCATCAATTACCAATTGTATTACATGCTTATCTTAGCTTGAAAACAACCAGTTGGACCCCGAAAATATTTCAGACGAAGTCACTTTAACAAGGGAAACACTAACTTGGGCATCCCAGTTCTTACATATTGTTTATTAAGAAAACTAGAACGTTTTTTCCCAAGCATATTGATACCAGAGATGCTTACGACCTAACTATATGATTTCTTAAGTAAAAGTAACAGTAGTAGGTACTTTAAAATATGAATGTAAATCTCACGAATCAATATGTGTTGGCGTCATTGGGTCATAATTACATATTGTTAAGAATGCAATTTTATTCTAAGCAGCAAAATGCACTATCCCAAAGGACTTGTACCTTGACACAGTTCTAGTAATACTGGGACGGGTGGGATGGCTTGCGCGCTTCAATGATATAAAGAGCCGAACCATAGGTTTAACCATTTGGAGGGGTTTTTATTTGAGAAGCCAGACTAAATCAAGTCCCTGAAAGGGGGCAGCAGCTCTTTCAGTAATCATAGTGGCAGAGATCGTGAGGGTCGGTATGACACTGTGATACACACTACTGCGATGTGGAAGGCAACGGGAAACCACCACATTATTTTATCCCTAGTACAGCGTACTTTAATTTATGATGATGGCACCTTCTGGAGTAAAATATTCCGGAGGTAAAATAGTCCCACATTCGGATCTCCAGGCGGGGACTGCTTCGGGGGGAGTCATCAGAAATGATAAGTGTAACATCTCACGAGTCGGAGCGTGGAATGTTAGAAGCATGAAACAAGTAGGGAAGTTAGAGAATTTGAAAATTGAGATGGATAGGTTAGCATTAGACGTAGTAGGTATCAGTGAAGTGCGATGGCCAGAAGCTGGAGACTTCTGGAGCGGAGATTTTAGAGTAATACACACAGGATCTGTAGGAGGATATTCGGGAGTAGGAATTGTTATGCGGAAAAAAGTAGGACAGAGTGTAGAAAATTTCTTACAGCAAAGTGACAGGGTAGTTATGGTTAGGTTAGATTCAAAACCTGTAAAAACAGTAATAATACAGGTATATATGCCCACTTCTAACTACAGTGATGAGGCCGTAGAGGCAGTTTATAGTGATATTGAATATGTGCTAGATTTTGTGAGAGGGCACGAAAATTTAATAATTACAGGAGATTTCAATGCAGTCGTAGGCACAGGGCGAGAGGGCGGAATAGTTGGCCCCTTTGGATTAGGCAATAGGAACGATAGGGGAGTTAGACTGATAGAGTTCTGCGATAAACATAACTTAACGGTCGCGAACACTCTATTTCACCATCATGTTAGGAGATGCTATACGTGGAAGATGCCAGGAGACTTAGGGAGATATCAAATAGATTACATTCTCGTTAGGCGAAGATTTAGAAATCAAGTTAGGGATTGTAGAAGTTATCCAGGAGCAGATATAGATAGTGATCACAACATAGTCGTTATGAAAGCCAATCTTAAATTTAAGATTTTGAAAAAAAGAAGCGGAAGAAGGTATCTTGACCCAGAGAAACTAAAAGATGATGATATGCGCAATAAGTTCGAGAAAAAGACAAACGAAGCACTAAAGGGCACGGGTGGAAATATTGTTAGGGACATAGAGGCAGAATGGAATTGCATTAAAAATAGTTTAGTTTCCTCAGCTAGGGATATTTTGGGTCATAAACAGAATGAAAGTAGGAAACCCTGGATAACAAAACATATTGTGAGTCTAATAGAGGAAAGGCGAAAATATAAAAATAGGTTAGATGAAACAGGGAAACAAAGATATAAGGCGATCAAGTGGGAAATTATTCGGGAATGTAGGAAAGCGAAAGAGCAATGGATCGATAATAAATGCAAAGAAGTGGAAGATAAATTCGAAGTAGGAAAGACTGATGAAGCATATAAAATAATTAGGAGAAATTTTAGAGAAATTGGATCTAGTGCCAAAAACATTAGAAATGAGGCAGGAGATATCCTAATCGGAAGCAGGGAGAAGGCAGATAGGTGGAAAGAATATTTAGGAAACTTATATGCGGGACAGGAAGTGCAAGATATATTAGAAAGCGAAAGCAGTGTAGAGGGGGATAACCTAGGGAGTCCTATAATGAGAGAAGAGTTTGAGATAGCACTAAAAAGTTTAAGGAATAATAAAGCACCAGGTATAGATGGCTTGCAGGCAGAAATCTTAAAGTGCGCAGGTCAAGAGGTAATAGATCGTTTATTTAAACTAGTTAGTCGCATATACCTGACAGGCGAGATTCCAGAAGATTACAAACGGAACATCATAGTAGCTTTGCCAAAAAGGAAAGGCGCGGATAGATGCGAAAATTTTAGAACTATCAGTTTAACTTCCCATGCGTCAAAAATTTTAACTAGAATTGTGCAAAGAAGGATGGAGAAAAAGGCGGAAGAAATATTAGGAGAAGATCAGTTCGGATTTAGACGAAATAGAGGAACGCGCGAGGCCATTCTAGCTTTACGAGTAATTATAGAAAAAACGATAGAAAAGAGAAAGAGCGTCTATATAGGATTTGTAGATTTAGAAAAAGCCTTCGACAACGTAAAATGGGGGAAGATGTTCGAAGTGCTGAGAAAGGTAGGGATAAAATACAGGGACAGAAGAATAATACATAATCTCTACAAAGAGCAAAAGGCAGTTATAGAATGTGAGCAGGAACAAAGGGAAGTAGATATCCGGAAGGGAGTGAGACAGGGATGTGCATTGTCACCTCTAGTTTTCAACTTATATATCGAAGATGCGATTAATATTGTTAAGGAAAGAACAGCCTCAGGGATCAATGTACAGGGCCAAACTATTAACATGCTCAGATTTGCGGATGATATAGCAGTGTTAGCATCTAGCAAAGAAGAATTAGGAGCGGCTTTGAATGAAATGGAAGCAGTTTTGACACAGGGCTTCGGCATGAAAATCAATAAAAAGAAAACTAAAATTTTGGTATGTAGGGGATGTGAAAATAGAACTAAAATGGAAATACAAATTGGAAATGAGAAGATAGAGGAGGTCGCGGATTTCTGCTACTTAGGAAGTAAAATAACTCAAGACGGTAGGAGCACTAAAGATATAAAACAAAGAATGGCGCAGGGCCGAGTTGCGTTTAACAAAAAGAAACAACTGTTATGCTCGAGAACGGTTAATATAGAGACTAGGAAGAGACTCTTAACGTCGTATGTATGGAGTACGGCATTATACGGGTGCGAAACTTGGACAATAGGAGAAGCGGATAGAAAAAGAGTAGAAGCGTTTGAAATGTGGTGCTACAGACGCATGATGAAGATACCGTGGATAGATAAGGTTAGCAATAGGGAAGTATTAGAAAGAGTGGGGAAAAGCGAAAGATATGGAAAACAATAAAGAGTAGGAGAGATAGGATGGTAGGACACCTTCTAAGACACGAAGGAATAGTTCGTGACATACTAGAGTCAGAGATAGGAATAAAAAGAGGTAGGGGTAGGCCTAGATTAGACTACTGCTCTCAAATAGTTAGGGATGTAGGATGTTCTACTTTTAGGGAAATGCGTAGGTTAGCTCAGGATAGAAAAGAATGGAGGTACGCGTCCAACCAGTCTTCGGACTGAGAACCTTATGATGAGCAAAATGCAGGCCTCAAAAAACAGAACTGAGAAAATAAGGAATTGTCAAGATTATATTCAAAATAAATATACTTTTGTAAGAGCTGCTGAATTTACTTTACGGCCTGACTTTAAATAATTGAAATACAGTGAATCCTATGTGAATATTGAAGTATAAGTTGACCGCTTTTTGTTGAAACCGAGGAATTTCTATAATTTTACATAAGTGGTTAACCTGTCTATGTTGACCACCGTCAAACGTGTATCTTTTTCACTATAAATCCATTTTTTGATAATGTAATGAAATCAATGCATCATACACAATACATTCGACATCGGTATAATCGCGCGGACGTTCGGCCCAGTTCCCCCACTCCAGTCGCCTAGAAACATTACATTTGCGTAGCTCAGTATCCACACGGAGTGGAGGCACTTCTCTTATTCACTTTGACTTAAACCCAATGTATGGTTAACGAAGTGACCCTTAAATTCAACAAATAATTCCAAAATTCAATCAGATACAGGGTGTTCCATGAAAGAAAACGAAGTTAGGTGCTGTACAGAAGAAATGGGGTATCCTGTATAGTCGAAAATAATTTTGTAATGTGAGGAAGTTGATTGGATGCAACTTTCATTTGAATCATTTTTCGATATCTACTACTCCTGTTGAGTTATGGAGGAAATACGCTAGTGTAGGACAGCCTGTATACCTGATAATACTTCCCTTAACACGTTCGCTGCGGCACGGGTCACATAGACCCCGTACAGCACCAGCGTTGCATGCGGGCCTTTCCAAACGTTACTTTTCCTGCGGTGCGACATTAAATAAACATAGTAATTTTTTAAATATTTTCATTTTGATTGAAGATATATAGTTCCCATAACATCTTCTACCTTCACAAGTCTTAAAATCATACGGGGTTTATACGACCCGTACCGCACATGAATACGATTTTCATACTTGTGTGCGATACGGGGTTTGTAGATGCGTCTGGACTTGTTCGCTAAATCGTCTGCGAATATGCGGTTTCAACTCATTTTTTTTCAGTACCGCGTACTAGTAAGTTGAGAAATATAACAATGAGTGGTCGTGCAAAACAGTTGGTGAATTTAGCCGGCCTATTGTCTGGCTTGTTTCAACGCTGCCCACGAAAAGCATGGCAACTGAACCATTTTTGTACGAAAAATTGTTTTACTTTAATAATATAAGTGTTCTTTTTTTATTTTTCAAAAATAAAGCTTTATTGTAGTTCTGAAACTTTGGAAATATTGTAACATGTATAAAAATAGTTTCTCGTCGTTAAATGCTATACGGGACATTTAAGCCCCGTGCTATTACAGCCAATTATAGATCCTGCTTACTAGAAAGCACCACCCATAATGCAATCCCTTCCATTATGACGTTAACTCTAGCAGCCAATGAAATCTGACGGCTATTGTACGGGACTTATAGACCCCGAACCGCACAGTGAGAAAAACTGATACGGGGTTCATATGGCCCGTACCGCAATTCAAAAAAGTATTCAGAATACGCCACCGCAGCGAACGTGTTAATACTACTGAAGTAATACGGTATTACTCGAAATTATGCCGGAATAATTAGTATTATGGATATTATCCAGTATTACTGGTATCATTCATCGTATTATTCAGTATTACTCGGGGGGTTATTCACGTGGGAAGTTTGGTGTACACTATAAGGAAGTTCGAAAGGAAGTTTGAGGAAGTCTGGGGAAGTTTGAGGAAGTACGAGGAAGTCTGGGGAAGTTCGAGGAAGTCTGGGGAAGTTTGAGGAGGTCTGGGGAAGTTCGAGGAAGTCTGAGGAAGTTCGAGGTAGTCTGGGGAAATCCGAGGAAGTCTGGGAAAGTCTTTGGGAAGTTTGGGTAGTCTTGAGGTAGTCTAGGAAGTGGAGTTTGTCTTGCGAAAAATCTAGTGAAGTTTGGGATATTTAAAAACAATATGCGTAAACCATAAATATTCAAATACATATGTAATATGTTCTGTTTGTATAATTATGGAATGTTCGTCTAGCATTTTATCGCCGTGTATGTGTTAAAATAATGTCACGTATTGGCAAATTCCCAGGTCCCCAGGTATACCTAAGCCAGAATACTTACCTATGTGAGTATATCTATATTATCAACCTAATCCTACTGAAGCATAGTAGGTAAAATCACACTATGTCCAGTGGTTTCTGCGACGCCAGTGTTGCAGTTCAAGATTTGCTTTTCATGCATACTGTGCGGCCAAGTGTGCTCTGGTTCACATGCTATTTTTGTTTCACGCACCAACACTAAACCATCGTGTTCTCCTGTGAGTTTAGTGAGTTTATTTATATCCCAACTAGGTTTTGCCAATGCAATGTTTGGCGTGCTATTATTCCCTTGTTTTCATTAGTAATCGCGGATTTTCTTTAAACAAATACCTTTCGTGGCCACCAGACACAATACATGGAATGCAAAATTCTGTAAATTACAACAAGCTTTTTAGAAGAAAAAAGAAAAAGGATCCGCTTGGATTCGAACAAAAACTCCCCGTGCGTCTTGATACTGCCCGCGCCTTTCGGTACTGCGCCAAACCTGTTGCTCGCATGGCATGAAGTTTAACATCTATTAAAGCACGTGAAAGTGGAAGTAGCTTACTTGGCAAGGAAAGCGCCGACACCGGCACCATAGTGAAATTACTGTATACTGTGGTAATAGCTATGGTCGAGGATATGGTATTTTTCAGTCATTTAAAAAGATCTAGATATACCCCGAGATATACCTACCTACATAGGCTCTCAATTTTATCAAAACGGAGCGGCGCATTGTCTTTGAAGAGGAAGTCGGCGTGCTACACGCTGTCCAAAATCGGCAAATTCGATTCAGACAAAAACTTTTGATTTGATGAGGCCTACTCCGATTTGTTTATTGTAGGTGATAATTTATTTTTCAACAACTGGCACTAAACTGAATTCATAATAGTTTACAGTTTTTAGTTCATGGGGAAGGTAGTAGGTACTGTTCGTTTTTTCCGAGTTAAACACGTTCTTGTGAGCTTATCTCGAAACTTCCTTTCACGTTACAATGGATGCTGATTTGGTTACATTAAAAAAATTAAGTTATGGAGGTTCTGAATTTTTATATTTGGCTAGGTATACTGCTACCCAAAGGACTTGTACCTTGACGCAGTTCTAGTAATACTGGGACGGGTGGGATGGCTTGCGCGCTTCAATGATCTAAAGAGCCGAACCATAGGTTTAACCATTTGGAGGGGTTTTTATTTGAGAAGCCAGACTAAATCAAGTCCCTGAAAGGGGGCAGCAGCTCTTTCAGTAATCATAGTGGCAGAGATCGTGAGGGTCGGTATGGCACTGTGATACACACTACTGCGATGTGGAAGGCAACGGGAAACCACCACATTATTCTATCCCTGGTACAGCGTACTTCGAATTTATGATGATGGCACCTTCTGGAGTAAAATATTCCGGAGGTAAAATAGTCCCACATTCGGATCTCCGGGCGGGGACTGCTTCGGGGGGAGTCATCAGAAATGATAAGTGTAACATCACACGAGTCGGAGCGTGGAATGTTAGAAGCATGAAACAAGTAGGAAAGTTAGAGAATTTGAAAATTGAGATGGATAGGTTAGCATTAGACGTAGTAGGTATTAGTGAAGTGCGATGGCCAGAAGCCGGAGACTTCTGGAGCGGATATTTTAGAGTAATACACACAGGATCTGTAGGAGGAAATTCGGGAGTAGGAATTGTTATGCGGAAAAAAGTAGGGCAGAGTGTAGAAAATTTCTTACAGCAAAGTGACAGGGTAGTTATGGTTAGGTTAGATTCGAAACCTGTAAAAACAGTAATAATACAGGTATATATGCCCACTTCTAACTACAGTGATGAAGTCGTAGAGGCAGTTTATAGTGATATTGAACATGTGCTAGATTTTGTGAGAGGACACGAAAATTTAATAATTATAGGAGATTTCAGTGCAGTCGTAGGCACAGTGCGAGAGGGCGGAATAGTTGGTCCCTTTGGATTAGGCAATAGGAACGATAGGGGAGTGAGACTGATAGAGTTCTGCGATAAACATAACTTAACGGTCGCGAACACTCTATTTCACCATCATGTTAGGAGACGCTACACGTGGAAGATGCCAGGAGACCTAGGGAGATATCAAATAGATTACATTCTTGTTAGGCAAAGATTTAGAAATCAAGTTAGGGATTGTAGAAGTTATCCAGGAGCAGATATAGATAGTGATCACAATATAGTCGTTATGAAGGCCAATCTTAAATTTAAGATTTTGAAAAAACGAAGCGGAAGAAGGTATCTTGACCCAGAGAAACTAAAAGATGATGATACGCGCGATAAGTTCGAGAAAAAGACAAACGAGGTACTAAAGGGCGTGGGCGAAAATATTGTTAGGGACATAGAGGAAGAATGGAATTGCATTAAAAATAGTTTAGTTTCCTCAGCTAGGGATATTTTGGGTCATAAACAGAATGAAAGTAGGAAACCCTGGATAACAAAACATATTGTGAGTCTAATAGAGGAAAGGCGCAAATATAAAAATAGGTTAGATGAAATAGGGAAACAAAGATATAAGGCGATCAAGTGGGAAATTATTCGGAAATGTAGGAAAGCGAAAGAGCAATGGATCGACGATAAGTGCAAAGAAGTGGAAAATAAGTTCGAAATAGGAAAGACTGATGAAGCATATAAAATAATTAGGAGAAATTTTAGAGAAATTGGATCTAGTACCAAAAGCATTAGGAATGAGGCAGGAGATATCCTAATCGAAAGCGGGGAGAAGGCAGATAGGTGGAAAGAATATTTAGGAAACTTATATGCGGGACAGGAAGTGCAAGATATATTAGAAAGTGAAAGCAGCGTAGAAGGGGATAACCTAGGGAGTCCTATAATGAGAGAAGAGTTTGAGCTAGCACTAAAAAGTTTAAGGAATAATAAAGCACCAGGTATAGATGGCTTGCAGGCAGAAATCTTAAAGTGCGCAGGTCAAGAGGTAATAGATCGTTTATTTAAATTAGTTAGTCGCATATACCTGACAGGCGAGATTCCAGAAGATTACAAACGGAACATCATAGTAGCTTTGCCAAAAAGGAAAGGCGCGGATAGATGCGAAAATTTTAGAACTATCAGTTTAACTTCCCATGCGTCAAAAATTTTAACTAGAATTGTGCAAAGAAGGATGGAGAAAAAGGCGGAAGAAATATTAGGAGAAGATCAGTTCGGATTTAGACGAAATAGAGGAACGCGCGAGGCCATTCTAGCTTTACGAGTAATTATAGAAAAAACGATAGAAAAGAGAAAGCGCGTATATATAGGATTTGTAGATTTAGAAAAAGCCTTCGACAACGTAAAATGGGGGAAGATGTTCGAAGTGCTGAGAAAGGTAGGGATGAAATACAGGGACAGAAGAATAATACATAATCTCTACAAAGAGCAAAAGGCAGTTATAGAATGTGAGCAGGAACGAAGGGAAGTAGATATCCGGAAGGGAGTGAGACAGGGATGTGCATTGTCACCTCTAGTTTTTCAACATATATATCGAAGATGCGATTAATATTGTTAAGGAAAGAACAGCCTCAGGGATCAATGTACAGGGCCAAGCTATTAATATGCTCAGATTTGCGGATGATATAGCAGTGTTAGCATCTAGCAAAGAAGAATTAGGAGCGGCTTTGAATGAAATAGAAGCAGTTTTGACACAGAGCTACGGCATGAAAATCAATAAAAAGAAAACTAAAATTTTGGTATGTAGATGGAGTGAAAATAGAACTAAAATTGAAATACAAATAGGAAATGAGAAGATAGAGGAGGTCGCGGATTTCTGCTACTTAGGAAGTAAAATAACCCAAGACGGTAGGAGCACTAAAGATATAAAACAAAGAATGGCGCAGGGCCGAGTTGCGTTTAACAAAAAGAAACAACTGTTATGTTCGAGAACGGTTAATATAGAGACTCGGAAGAGACTCTTAAAGTCGTATGTATGGAGTACGGCATTATACGGGTGCGAAACTTGGACAATAGGAGAAGCGGATAGGAAAAGAGTAGAAGCGTTTGAACTGTGGTGTTACAGACGCATGATGAAGATACCGTGGATAGATAAGGTTAGCAATAGGGAAGTATTAGAAAGAGTTGGGGAAAGGCGAAAGGTATGGAAAACAATAAAGAGTAGGAGAGATAGGATGGTAGGACACCTTCTAAGACACGAAGGAATAGTTCGCGACATACTGGAGTCAGAGATAGGAATAAAAAGAGGTAGGGGTAGGCCTAGATTAGACTACTGCTCTCAAATAGTTAGGGATGTAGGATGTTCTACTTTTAGGGAAATGCGTAGGTTAGCTCAGGATAGAAAAGAGTGGAGGTACGCGTCCAACCAGTCTTCGGACTGAGAACCTTATGATGATGATAGGTATACTGGGTGACCACGAAATCAGGCTCACCCCTATGACATTTTTGTTTGTTTTGTTTGTTAAGATATTAACACTTCCGGTTGCACCGGAAATGACCTGAAAATGCAATTTTTGAATGGGACTCCCTGTATATTTTTGGATCCAGTGAGTCATTCTAAACACTTTTACATCAAAAATTTAACAGAAAAATTGTTTGGGTGCAACTTAAATTTTGTATCTAGACAGCCATGACTGAAGAATCCTAAACTAGCGTAAATACAAAATCGTTAAACCAGACCAACTGCTTACTTACTTTTTATAATTGGTTGAGTAGACGTTGGTTTATAATTTGTTAGTTTTCATTTGTTTTTAATAACTAAATACAAAAAAATGTTTCATGAGTTTTTTTTTTGGACGAATACCATCATGAGCCACCATTGTTCTATTTAAGAAACAGACTATTATTTCTGAAAAACCGCTTCTGAGATTTTCAAATGGCTCGACCAAAAAATGGTTGGCTTAATTTGATGATTTTGTTTTTACGCTAGTTTGGGACCCCAAAATTACCGATTTTTATTCAATCATGGCCATCTAGATACAAAATTTAATTTCAAATTAAAAAAATATGTTGTTTTTTATTTAAATGTGGCAGTATGGTATCTAAAATAACTCGCCGGTTCCAAAAATATAAATACATATAGGTATACAGGTTGCCTCATTTAAAAATTTAAATTTGGGGTCACTTTCGGCAAAACCGGAAGTGTCCGAAAAACTTAAATGCGTCTAAATAATATAGATTCGCAGACTATTTAAGTATGTACTCCAAATTTCAAATGAATATCTTAAGAAACAAAAAGTTTTAGGGGGAACCTAATTCCATGGTCATCCAGTATAATTCCTCATACCGGGTAGAATATTTCTATTTCTTTACTATTACAGAGATTACTCCTAGATATTGTTTCCATGTTACCAAGATATTACTGTGTCAGTTTCGAAATCTGAAGATATTCCTCTACATCTGTCAAAATCTTAAAAAAAATAATAAGAAAAACAGAGTTGGGTTCTACGCAGAAGAAATGAGACAGCCTGTGTCAGGGAAAATAATTTTGTATAATAGAAAATCATAAATCAATGGGGGTCTCTCACGGGGTCTCTCATATAACATTTTACTCTAAATTTTATAATAAAGGTGCTATGGAAGAATCCCGCACCCTGTATACAAGGTATCTCAGAAAAGCTACAGATTCCTGAGGATAGAAAGATTTAACTCAAATTAATATTATACACAAAAGTCCATCCGTGCCGAGATAGGGCGCTCTGAATGGGGCTCAACTGGAGTAGGTTGACTTACTGACTTTATTTTACTATTCCAATATGATTTGTAGCACCTTTGACTTTGATGAGAATTGGTATACAGACAGTTTATTTTTTAGGAAATGATAGTCCCTTTTCGGCTGAGAACACCAATGATTTTTTTGCAATTTGGGATTTTTACGCTTACTAAATTTACCTATTATGCCCTAAAATAGTATAGGGAATGTTATCGAATTTATTGCATTCGGCTTTGAAAACAGCAAAATTTACTAAAAGTCAAAACGAGAGTCAAAACAATTCCTAAATAAATTAATTTTTTTCCTGTCACCAAAAAAATATCATCGACGCCCGGATAAAAAAATGGTAAAAAGGTAAGGGCGTCCTTAAAAAATAAGCATACTGTGTATTAATTGTTAACAAACTCATAAATAACATAAATAAATAACATTCGAATACAAAAATATTTGTACCTCAATTTATACCAAATCCAAAGTTCGTAAGTCAACCAGTTCCGGTTATTTAAGTTAGCCCTGTTTCGGTAGTGATGCATTTTTCTATAAACATAAATAGAGTTAAGTAAATCACATTATTTTATCCTTAGAAATCTATAGTTAAGTGTTGACCCACCTTTGCTGAGACGTCCTGTATATCAAGATACGTATATATGTATATGGTAATATTTATTACAGGTACATAATCTAATCGCGTGATACATAACTACCAATCCTGGATATAGCTGATGCTGAACTGAATTCATATATCCATACAGTGTATTAGTTTATAGTTTGTGCAGAAGGTAGAGTCCGTCCAGTAGAAAGGAAACGGTGGCCGATTTTTTTAGTTTCCTAAGAACACCAAAGAGTCACTGGCGTTCGACTACGTTAGCATTAGCCACCCGTTCGCGTAAAATTAATGCCGTCATAATGGATCACCTGTAATTTCGTTTTTTAAAGCAATTTAAAATGATTTAAATGTGTGTGCTGTAGCAGTAAAGCTGAATTTCAGTTAACCTATAGAGGCTCGGAAAATCATAAGAAGTCTTAGGAGATTCGTGGCCGAGTTCGTGGGAGTCTGTATAGGCTCTGTAAGACGGGGGAGTCTCGAGGAAGTTTGGGAAGTCTCGAGGAAGTTTGGGAAATCTCGAGGAAGTTTGGGAAGTTTCAAGAAAGTTTGGGAAGTCTCAAGGAAGTTTGGGAAGTCTCGAGGAAGTTTGGGAAGTCTCGAGGAAGTTAGGGAAGTCTCGAGGAAGTTTGGGAAATCTCGAGGAAGTTTGGGAAGTCTCGAGGAAGTTTGGGAAGTCTCGAGGAAGTCCGGGTAGTCCCGGGGAAGTCCGGTAATTTTAGGGGAAGTCTGGGAAGTTTTTGCTAGGAGGAAGTTTGGTGTACATATTTTTCACCGTGAATACCCCTCGGTATTACTGGTATTATCCGGTATTATTCCCAATATTATTGGTAGTCAGGTATTATTCCAGATATTCTGTATTATTTAGGTATTACAGTATTATTCCTAAAATAATACCGTTTTGGTATTATGGTGTACAGAATTTGAGTCCGTGAGCCACCCCTCGATAATTCGCTACCAAAGGTAACCCTTTTAGCACTTCATCCATGACAGATTGAAATATGGCTGGAGCACTAGATATACCGAATGGCATTCTCTTGAATCTATAGAGCCCTCTGTATGTGTTTATTGTTAATAATGGTCTTGACAGTTCCGTTACCTTCAGTTGTAAATAAGCGTTTGTGAAGTCTAATACTACAAATGTACTGGCCCCACTTACTTTAACGAATATTTCCCCTAACAATGGTAGTGGATAATGATCTACTTTAAGATTAGGGTTAACTGTTTTCTTAAAATCCACACAAATTCTAAGTTCGCCATTCT
This sequence comes from Xestobium rufovillosum, assembly GCA_963966045.1. Taxonomy (NCBI): domain Eukaryota; kingdom Metazoa; phylum Arthropoda; class Insecta; order Coleoptera; family Ptinidae; genus Xestobium; species Xestobium rufovillosum. The sequence goes on from OZ014500.1 coordinate 30,059,303, forward strand.
TTTTCGGGACTACGACTATTGGACTCCCAAATTCACTGTGTGTGACCTTTTCTAATATGTCTTCACTCACCATGCGTTCCAATTCTTTTTCTACCTCTTCTTTTATTGCGAATGGGACGGAGTACGCTGCATGAAATACTGGAGGGCTATTTTCCTTGGTGACTAAATTTGCAGTGAACCCTCTTATGAATTGAGAGCGATTGGGACTAAAAATTGCTTTATATTCTGATCTTATTCTCTCTTCGGCCTTCTTTCTTCTGACCTCTTTGTCTTCGAGCGAACTACCTTTTATTATTTGTACGGACTGACTGGGGACAGTTTGGTTTAGGACATCTCTCCACCTTGGGTATAGTACATTGCACCAGTTTCTACCTAACAAAGGCATAAAATTATTTTTCTCACAATTAGCTACAACTAACGGTAAGTTAATGACTTGACTATTATGAGTATTTAATTGTACACTTCCCCTGCTACATCAAGCTTTTCCCCTGACACAGTATTAATTTTACACTTATTCTGTTTTAACTCTATGTTTGGAAAAATGCTAAAAAATTGTTTACTGGACATGACCGTAACGCTAGCACTTCAAAGGACACTAATTTATTATTTATGAAAATATGAATAACTAATGGTCTATGATCTAGGTTAAATTTAATAGTTTTTAAATTGTACAACTTCAAATATGACGATTCTTCGTTACCCTCGTCCGGTTCCTCCTCTTCTTCTCTTCCAGACAATTTTTCTTCCTCTTCAATCCTCTTGACATTCCTTTGCTTACATAGTCTTGATGTATGCCCCTTTTTATGACATATAAAACATTCCCAATCCTTAGCTGGACAATATTCTGGATCGTGAAACCTTCCACAACGCCAACATGATTTTCGACTGTTTGATTTTGATTGCCCATTGTACTGAACATTTGGACTGCTTTGACCTTTATATTTACTATTTGTTGGAGTCATTTGTTTGTTTCTGCCCCGCTCTATGTGGTGTGCATGTGTTATGTTTAGTCTGGGGAGAAACTATCGATATTCGACAGTTTTCTATTCCGCCACCTGGGAGCGTTGAGTGACGGCCGACTGCTTCAAGTTTTTGCTCTATGAGATCCTGTTTTTATGAGTTGTTATGGAAATGTGCGAGGCGTCGGTCAGTCGTTAGTTTTGAAAAAACAATAGTTGTTAAAACAGTGTTGAGTGTAAAATTTTTCTAACCGCAGTCAGAATTAAAAGAGAGTACACATTTATTTTATTTTCCTTGGTCGAGGTCCAAAAGTTTTATTGCAAGATTGCTCCGTATATAATTGAGGGTCCGTATAAGACGGGTAGTTTTTGTCGGGCGCTCGTGACACTATTGTTATTTTCCGAATACCCTTTCTGACTCCTTACTAGCTTATTTACCGACTCTGGTTGCAATAATTTCGATTGTTTTTCCGCTAATTCCACTGCTACCTTACTTAGTTGCTTCTTCGAATGAGAATTCATCAGCTAACAGTTTACATTGAATATTTTTCAGAATTATTATTATTGTTTGGCACTACAACCCAATCGGGTTTTGGCCGTTCTCCAGAGAACTTCCCAAATCCTTTTTCTTGGGGTGGATCATCTGTTTGTGGCTTTTTGCTCCCTCCACTATCCCTCTCCATCTTCTTCTATCCTGCGCCTGTTCTCTCCAATTATCCACCTTCAGTACCCTTAGATCATTCAAAACTTCATCATACCATCTCATTCTGGGCCTCCCTCTTGCTCTTCTTTCACAGGGATTCCATTCCGTTATTTTTCGTATCGCTCTTGTTCCATTGCTCCGTATTATGTGTCCCAACCAACCTATTCTTTGTGCTTTGATATATTTTACTATGTCTTTTCTTTTTCTCTCTTCCACTACTTCGAAGTTCATTAACGATCTATATTCATTTTCGTTTATTTTTCTTGGTCCAAGTATTCTCCTTAATATTCTTCGTTCAAAAATTCTCAGTTGTTCTTCCTCTGTCAATGTTAAGCTTCTGGTTTCCATCGCATATGTGACTACAGGTCTTATCATCGTTTCATATATTTTAATTCTCGTGTCTTTTCTTATCTGTCTATTATTCAATATATTTTTATTTGCAAAGTATGCTCTATATCCTGACTGTATTCTTGCTTTCACTTCATGTCCTTGAGTTATATTTATTTGCGTTCCTAGATAGCGATAGTTGTTTACCTCTTCAAATTTGTAATTATCCACCTGTAGACTGTGATCTCCATCTCCTACATGCCTTCCATATCTCATATATTTAGTCTTCTGTTTGTTGACTTGTATTCCTACACCTTCTGCTGCCCCAATCATTTCTTTAAATGCCTTTATGAGGTACCTCTTTGATCTACTTATGATTACCATATCATCTGCATATGCAATTATTTGTGTTGTCTTTGTGTTTATGGTTCCATGATCTTCGATTTTTCTTGTTATACTTTCTAATGTCAAATTAAATAGTATGGCTGATAAAGCATCTCCCTGTCGCACTCCTATATTGACATCGAAGCTGTCTGTTATGCCTTCCTGTGTTCTAATTACAGCATTGGTGTTCCTCATTGTTATTTTTATCATGTTAATGAGTTTCATAGGAATATCCAATTTTCTTATTTCCTCAAACATACCTCCTCTATCGACACTGTCAAATGCTTGTTTAAAATCTATGAATAACATATGCAGTTCTATATTGAACTCTAAGCTTTTCTCTAATATTTGGTTCATTACATGTAGTGCATCAATAGTTGATCTCCTGGGTCTAAAGCCATTTTCATACTCCCCAATTTCTTTTTCAGCGTACGGTTCTAGTCTTCTGTATAACATTGCCGACATTATTTTATAAGTTGTATTCAGTAAGGTTATTCCCCTGTAATTATCAGTATCTTCTCGATCACCCTTCTTGTGTATGGGTATGATAACTCCCTTCTTCCACTCCTCTGGCATTTCTTCCTTTTTTCCATATTGACAATAATAAACTGTATATTCTTCCATGTATTTCTTTGCCCCCATACTTTAGTAACTCTCCGATTATATCGTCACTGCCTGGTGTTTTACCATTTTTTATTTTTGATATTATTTCTATAATTTCTTCATACGATGGATCTTCAATTTCTATATCTTCTTCATTTAAATCTATATTCTCATCTTCTTCTGTTTCTTTACACAGTAAGCTACTGAAATGTTCTTTCCATATTCCTTTAATTTTTTCATTATCATTTATTAATTCCCCTTCTTTGTTTTTGAGAGCTCGGACTTTGATTACATTTTCTTTACCTTGTTCTTTTATTTTTCTATAAAATATCTTTCAGTTATTATTTCTGTTGTGTTGTTCAATCTCTCCTGCTAGTTTGTTTAACCACTCTTTTCTCTTCCACTTGCACATCTTGGTCGTATCTTTCCTTAGTTGTTTGTATTGTTCGTAATCTTCCTCTGTTCTGGTTTGCATCCATTTCAATCTAATATTGTTCTTCTTCTGAATCTGTAGTTTACATTCATTGTCAAACCAATCAGCCCCTTTTTCTTTTTCTTTGCGCCCAACTACCATCTCTGAAACACCCAATATTGCGTCTTTCATGTTTCTCCACTCCTGGTTTATCTCTTCTACCCTTGGCATCGCATGAATTTTGTTATTCAATTTTTCTTCTAATCTTTGACGTGTTTTCTTCGATTTGAGATTTTCTGAGTTCCACCTTGGTCTTTTTCTTTGTTTTTGTTTCTCAATTGCAATCTTTTGTTTCACTGTAGCCACGACTAAGTGATGGTCTGAGTCCGCATTTGCTCCTCTATAACTTCTTACATCTCTGACATCTTTTGCTCTTTTTCTTGTTATAAGCAAGTGATCAATTTGGTTACCTTGTTTTGTACCAGGGTGGACCCATGTTTCCTTGTGTTCTTTTTTGTGAATAAACTTGGTACTGCTAATACTCATTTCCATAGCCATTGCATAATTACACAATTTATGTCCATTGTCATTTGTTTTTTCATGCATCGTTTCTCTACCTGCAACTTCTCTTATGTAATTCTCTTTCCCTATTTGCCGAGGGGTTTACCACTCATGTAATAGTTGGGACAACCTCATATGTAATGATTTTGTAATACCATGTAATACTGTGTAATACCATGTAATATGTTCGTAGTTTTATGTAATACTAATGTAATAGTTGAAATATTCATGTAATAGTTCTGTAATGGTTGTAATACTCATGTAATACCTATGTAATTGTCATGCAATAGTTATGTAATACTTGTGTAATACTTATGCAATAGTCATGTAATACTCTTGCAATAATCGTGTAAAAGTTGCGCGCGCAGCATAACCTCCAAAACTTTTGCAAGTATGATTTCGCACAAATTATAATGGTGTGTGTTGCGTCGTATTGCATTGTTAAAAGCAATTTCAAAATATAAAGCTTGCGGGAGTCGTGGATTATTTTCGCATGCCATTATCATTCGATAGGCTTCTCGTTTCTAATTCTTGTTGGTTAAATGAATATAAATTTCAGATAGTGACGGAAATGCGAAATACGCAAAAGCTTTCCCACAGAAATAAAGTTTTGCCAATAAAGTTCAGTTACAATTTAAAAGTTAAGGCGCGTACACATATGAGCGCACATGCGATGAGAATGAACGCATGCACATACGTTCCTTCTCGCGCGTTGTCCAAATACAATTTCCGATTTCCTACATGCGTGCGTTCTCACGGCGCTCCGTTTAAACAACGCACAAAAGTTATTTAATGTCATGATGGCCTCCGAACAAGACACATTTGCTCTCATTGAAACAGCAGCGGCATTTTTATTTCTTGCCAAGTGTGACAAAAAAAGAAAACAGTCACCCACAAGGCAGCAATCAAATCTAAAAGATTTTTCTTTAGATCACTCAATGTTCACCCCGTGTTGGTATATAAACTAAACTGGCATAAATGCAGTCTCCTAGCCGGCACGCCGAATGCGTGTAAATAGTTTTAAAGCAACAGTTTCAATGTCCACACTAAGAAAGATTCATACGCATGATTCTTTTGAGCGGTGACCAAAAACTGAAAACCGATGGCTCACCTCATGCGTGCTGAGGGCTTTCGCGAGCGTGGAGAGAATTTGCGTTCGGTACGTACACATTGACAAACATGCGTATATTCTCGCCATACTCAACACATGTGCGCTCATATTATGCGTACATTCCTGTAAATATTAATTTTGAGTATGACACGTGGGACTTGATTCAAAACTCGTTTTAATTAAAGTATCGAATAGTTTTTTAACAAACTCGAACATAATATGATATTTGAAAACTAAAACCAGGCAATGCAGTAATACAAAGACCTTTGAAATGAGATATCACAGAACATTTAAAATTTTTGATAGGGGATAAAAGGTGTTACCTATGTAATTTTTATGTAAAATATTCCCCCGCACCACTACTGTTCACGTGTCTTGGCAATTTTCTTACGTTTTGTCCATCAAGATATTTGGAACGAGAAGTTATCAAATTAACAATCCTGTATATTTTATATCGCAGCCATATTGTAAATTCCGTTGTTTTATAAAAAGCCTAGTTGAATTCTAAAACGCTACATTCTCAAATGACTCAAATGACTAGGTTAACACACTTTTGATTAGGTCCATACTATGTTCGTGGATAGTGCTACTATTTAAAAACTATTACCCACGCCCACCGCCATATCTTGACAACCAGAAGAAAAAACCTAATAATTTTATGATTTGACGGATTTGATAATCTGGCTGACATAATAGATAAGCTCGTAGATAAGTCTAAAACGCAAATAATAAATATAGAGGTAGATACGACCTGACCTGACCTCATACTAAAACTTTGGTATTTTTAACATTTAAAATGTTATTAGTATCCTGTATGGGTATGATATTCACCGAAAAGATTGTGTTGCATTTGCCACATACGTCACGCGTGAGACCCGAGCGGTAGCCAGGCGCTAGGCCGCTCAGTCTGAGTAAGCTTCATTCAGTGTGGGACCGTCTAGCGTCGAAAAATGTGAGAGAATGCCACAACAGGAATGCAGTTATTATAAATCGGCGCAGGTGTTTTATGAATAATTATTTAACACGCTATCGCATATGCAGAAATATCCCAAACGCACAAGGGTTACAGTCTGCTTCGTCATTTTCAATGTTTCCCCCGGTTGCATCTTTGCTATGATTTTTTTTAATTGAACAAGATTCAATTTTTGAAACCAAGCCATCTTTGATGGCGTATCTCTACCCATCTACTTGATTTTCTCCTGTACAACACGATAGATATCAATTGTATCCAAGATTGTATCTATTGCTCTATCATTACTGTTTCTAAAACAACTAATATATTTAAAATGATCTTATTACAGGGTGTTCCAAGCAAAACTAGACACCCCAAGTAAGTCTGAGTCAACAATTTTTGAAGAATCGGAAAAACACGTCAACCATTATTCGAAGGGGGACACATTTTAGAGTAAAACGAGTACACCTATCTTCATCCCCTTACCTGACACGGTCACTGCCCCAGAAATTTTATATAGCAGGGGGGTGTCAAGTGATGCACCGTTTGAAAGGTACCTATTATTTAAATTATCTGAATAACAATGTAAAAAATTTAATTACTTTTCAAAGGATGTTATCACTTGACCCCCCGCTTGACTCACTTGCTGTATAAATTTTCAGGGGGGGTGACCACGTCTGATAAGGGGATGAAGATAAGCGTGCTAGTTCTACTTCAATATATGTCCCCATTCGAATCATGGTTGACGCGTTTTCCCGATTCTTCAAAATATTTTTGACACGAGACTTATTTAGGGTGTCTAATTTTGCTTGGGACACCTGTATAATATACGAACGATTTGCTGTCCCTAAAAATACGTGTTTTTAATTATTAATTTAATAGTCTGTTCCGAATAAGTCTCTAAACTCGGGCTCCCACTGCATTTTTAACGCGACAATGTTTAGACATTTATTTATTATATTATTTCCAAAGCAATGCTTATTTATCTATTTATTTATATTATTTTTCTTAAATCATTTATATTAGGCAACAATCTGCATTACCTGCTTAAATAAATAAAGCCAGTAAGTAAGTATTACATGTACCTGCATGCATGAACTACCTGCAAAAAATTTGCAATAGTTGTGTAATAGTTATGTAATTCATGTAATACTAATGTAATACTAGTGTAAAGCTAATGTAATAGTTATGTTATTTGTTGTAATACTAATGTAATATCCGAGAAACTATGTAATATTTATGCATTTTGTGCAATACTTATGTAATTATGTGTAATACTTATGTCATTATTTGCAATACTCATGTAATAGTGCAATACTTGGGACACGAATTTTAGTAGTGGTAAACCCCTCGCTATTTGCGCATTAAAGTCACCTAGTGTTATTAAATCATCATGTCTCTGTACTTTCTCACTTAATCCTTGTAAATCATCATAAAATTGTTGTTTTTCACTTTCTTCTGTGTCTTCTGTTGGTGCATAAACATTTATGAGTGTTATATTTCTTATTTTTCCCCTCATTCTCAATAGTGACATTCTTCCGTTGATAGGTTTAAATTGTAGTATTTTATTTCTCATTTTATTATTTATTATAAATCCTGTGCCATTTCTGCCCCGCTCTATGTGGTGTGCATGTGTTATGTTTAGTCTGGGGAGAAACTATCGATATTCGACAGTTTTCTATTCCGCCACCTGGGAGCGTTGAGTGACGGCCGACTGCTTCAAGTTTTTGCTCTGAGTTCCTGTTTTTATGAGTTGTTATGGAAATGTGCGAGGCGTCGGTCAGTCGTTAGTTTTGAAAAAACAATAGTTGTTAAAACAGTGTTGAGTGTAAAATTTTTATAACCGCAGTCAGAATTAAAAGAGAGTACACATTTATTTTATTTTCCTTGGTCGAGGTCCAAAAGTTTTATTGCAAGATTGCTCCGTATATAATTGAGGGTCCGCATAAGACGGGTAGTTTTTGTCGGGCGCTCGTGACACTATTGTTATTTTCCGAATACCCTTTCTGACTCTTTACTAGCTTATTTACCGACTCTGGTTGCAATAATTTCGATTGTTTTTCCGCTAATTCCACTGCTACCTTACTTAGTTGCTTCTTCGAATGAGAATTCATCAGCTAACAGTTTACGTTGAATTTTTTCAGAATACAACCCAAAAATGAACTTATCCCTCAGTGCCTCATTTAGAAATTGACCGTACTTACAAGTATTGGCCAAACTTTTTAACTTTATGATATAGTCGTTCATCGATTCACCCTCTTCTTGTTTTGCGGCATAAAACTTAAATCTTTCCTCAATAACGACTTATCTTTAGGATTTTCTGTGCAGACTAAATCCTTTAGTACACCGTACGCCACTGGCCCACTTAGCGTAATGAATAACGGTACCTGCCTATTTGGTGGCACTTCATTGGCTATAAAAAACCGTTCCATCCTATCAAAATAACTATCAATATCAGTGTTACTATCGTACGGTTCGATAGATCCTATCAACGCCATTTTCCCAATAATAATTCCGATACTACTCTTTGTTGATTGACCTCCAGACTTCAGGATACGGAACACGTAAAACTTCACAACTTCTCACCCTTTTACTGACGTTACTCCACTTTTGTTTTCTCTCGTCGCCAATTATTGTGTATTTACGTCGAGGTGTTTAATTACTGACACAGATTACTTTTAAACACTTTATTTTCTATCAAAGTACAGACCAGCTTAACAGTTAAGAGATGACAACTCCTCAAAAAACCCTGTTGCCAACCTAACAACTAACAAACATAACAAGATTAACAAATTCCTTTCAGGTAACTTTGTAGAAACTAAAAATTCTCACTTTGCAGAAAATGTCTTTTTGCGATACGATTAAAACTGCATTAGACAATGATTGGTGTGAAGTACAGACGGAAGAAAAATTTATAATTGATCAACAGAAGTTGATAAAAGAGTCAGATTCTTTCGTAGATGATAAAAAGGTATGCAATTTTGGGATTTTAACGCACACGATGGATTTTTAGGATATAATTTCTCAACAATTTTATTAGTATCCAGCTATCAAACGTATATCAAGTATATTTCATTTTCAGACAGAGGCTTTCTCTAATATAAATAAAGCAACAAAAAGTGAACCAACAGAAATGCTTGAAATAAAGGAAGAAAATATTGTAGGCGAATTCAGATGTCCTAATTGCCCGAAAGTATTCAACCGCATGAATCATTTGGAAACTCATTCAACGATACATACGGTTGAAAAACTGCGCAAGTGCCAGATATGTCAAAAGGAATTCCATAACCTTTTATATTTAAAGCGTCATTTGATGGGCCACACAGATGAAAAGCCCCACAAATGTGAAATATGTCTGAAAGCATTCAGTCAACGCTCACATCTTAAGAGCCATCTGAAGTGCCACACGGGCGAAAAGCCCCACAAATGTGAAATATGTAAAAAAGCATTCAGTCAGAAATCAACTCTAAAGGGCCATCTGAAGTGCCACACAGGGGAAAAACCTCACAAATGTGATATATGTCTAAAAACATTCAGTCGGACATTACATCTAAAAGTTCATCTCAAGTCCCACACAGGCGAAAAGCCCCACACGTGTGAAATGTGTCTAAAATCATTCCGTTACCACTCAAATCTATCTGCTCATATGTTGTGCCACACAGACGAGAAGCCTCACAAATGTGAGACATGCAAAAAGGAGTTTCGTCATCTTACAAGTCTAAAATATCATACGAATAAGTGCCACAAATGATAAATTAAAAAAAAAAAAAACATTTTATTAGGAAGTGGATCTAGCTAATCCTATGGAGAGGAACACAAATGAGAGACCTTATAAATGTGGGTTTTGTTAATGATTCCAGGGTTGCCACTTTTCTGGAAAACCTGGAAATGTCAGGGAATTTAGAAATTTCAAAAATGTCAGGGAATTCTGTAGAGTCGTGGAAATTGCAATATTCTACACTGCCGGACAAAAAAAACTGGTCGCTCTCAGAATTACTATTTTAGTGAATAAAAAGCAAAGGGGGTTTTGAAATTATATTTGACTATATTCTTTTCATCTTAACAATAAATAAAAAACAAGAAACAAACTGATTCGTCAAAAAAAACCTAACAAAAGTATATACAGGGTGAGTCACTAAGGCGAAATCGGCCTATAACAAGAGTATAGTTCAAAATGGGAGAAACTTTTTCAAATAAAAGTTTTTCAAAAATAAATGCTTAATGAGATAAAAATATTTTCAAATATGGCGGACTTCCGGTTATACCGGAAATGGACACTAACTGTGTTATTTTAAATGGAACACCCTGTATTCGTTTGCATTTTTGGATTTCTCATGAAAAATAAATGTCAGTTTGTTAATCAAACATTGGGTCTCAGTCGAACCGCTATGGAGTTTCTTAAATTTTTTTGAAAATTGTGACGTTTGCAGTAGTTGGCGCCATTTTGAATATCTTCGAAACGAAAGCACTTAGAGGAATGTGGTTTCGACAGTTCGTCTCTGGAAGTAACGGCCTATCACACACAAGTATAACATGGAATCATAACTTTTTAATTAAATGAAATTTATCCATGCCAATATTTACTAATTCAAACAGGAATAACTCTTTTTTTTTAAATGGAATGCTACATTGATCCTCACCTCATAAGACGCAAAATTAAATTTCCTTTCTGATGATGTATGGTTGTTGGCATCTGTCACCAGCAGTTTTTAAGAAATTTGCGTTTTTCTGGAAATTTTGAATAATATCATGTTTAAGCATTAACAATGGTTGACGTTTGGCGATATTGTTTTGTTTTGTCTTACAAAATGTTCGTTCCAAATTTTCTATACTATTTGCAAAACTTCAAAGATCATTAGATAATAACAGCAACAAAAATAAATTAATGTAATTAGATTAAATGTTCGACATAACCGCCATCCTCACGATAACAAACACGCAATCGTTTCAACAAAGAATTGTTCACATTTATCAACATATCTTCATTGATACTTTGAAATGCATCGCGAACTCGTTCCATCATATTTTCTCGAGTAGTTGGAGGTTCCCTGTAAACTAACTGCTTTACGTACCCCCACAAGAAAATGTCAAGTTTTGTTAGGTCTGGAGATCGCGCTGGCCAAGGTGTCGGACCTCCTCTTCTTATCCATGTGTTTGGAAATGCTGCAGTCAAGTGCTCCCTTACATCCCTCCCGTAATGTGCAGGCGCTCCATCTTGTTGATACCACATCTGTTGTATTGCAGCAAGTGGTAAATTGTCTAACATTTCTGGCAAATGTTTTGTAAAAATTGTAGGTAGCTATTACCGTTCAAATTTCCATCGAAAAAATGTGGTCCAATTACGTGTCGTCCAATTATGCCACCCCATACATTCAAAGACCACCTATGTTGATGATCCAATGGCCTTATCCAATGGGGATTGTCAGTACTGTAATAATGGCAGTTGTATCTTGAAACAAAACCGTTCTTATGAAACGAAGCTTCGTCCGTAAAAAGAACATGATCGAAAAAGTTATTTCGCTCCTGAAGTTTAAGTAAAGCCTACTCACAAAACTGCAACAGATTGTTGAAGTCATTTTGATCTAGTTCCTGAACCAACTGAACGTGGTACGGGTGAAATTTATTTTTGCGCAGTATTCGAGATACAGAAGTTTGGCTTATTTCTAACTCGCGACTAATTTCTCTGGTACTTAAATGAGGATCTCGGACAACAGTAGCAGCTACTAAAACTTTATTTTCCTCATGTGTCACTGATTTTACACGTTCTTTCTTCTCGTATCCCACACAACCAGTTCGTTCAATCCTCTCTTTTAATTTTGCGAATGCCGTTACATTTGGATGTCTATGCTCGGGAAAACGTTGCGCATACATTCTTGAGGCAAGTAACGAATTTCCTTCTGCTTCACCCAAGGAATACACCATAGCAATTAATTCTTCTTGAGTGTACATTTTCAGTTTTCATAATTGTGATATTTATTAAAATTGAAATCAATACTCTCACTAATTGAACTCAAATTGCACTCTTACTTAACAATAATTTAATAGAAATGACATTTCGTTGGCAAAACAAAACAAAATCGCTGAACGCCAACTATTGTTAACGCAATAACACGATATTATTTAAAATTTCCAGAAAAACGCAAATTTCTTAAAAACTGCTGGTGACAGATGCCAACAACCATACATCGTCAGAAAGGAAATTTAATGCTGCGTCTTGTGAGGTGAGAACCAATGTAGCATTCCATTTAAAAAAAAAGAGTTATTCCTGTTTGAATTAGTAAATATTGGCATGGATAAATTTCATTTAATTAAAAAGTTATGATTCCATGTTATACTTGTGTCTAATAGGCTGTTACTTCCAGAGACGAACTGTCGAAACCGCATTCCTCTAAGTGCTTTCGTTTCGAAGATATTCAAAATGGCGCCAACTACTGCAAACGTCAAAATTTCAAAAAAAAATTAAAAGCGGTTCGACTTAGACCCAATGTTTGATTAACAAACTGACATTTATTTTTCATGCGAAATCCAAAAATGCAAACGAACACAGGGCGTTCCATTTAAAATAATATAGTTAGTGTCCATTTCCGGTATAACCGGAAGTCCGCCATATTTGAAAATATTTTTATCTCATTAAGCACTTATTTTTGAAAAACTTTTATTTGAAAAAGTTTCCCCCATTTTGAACTGTACTCTTGTTATCGGCCGATTTCGCCTTAATGACTCACCCTGTATAGTCCGTTAACCCCCTGTACCTTTCGGTGTCGGGGCATACCATTCACTAATTATTTATAAAGTCAACCCATTTTTTTCTATCGTTCGCTAAATTTCTTGCCTCACTTATTGTTTTTCCTTTATTCTGCAATATTTTATTCACCACACTACTCCAACTTTCAGCTGGCCTCCCCCTACCTCTTCTCACTTTTATTTTAGCTTCCCAAACTCTCTTCACTTGTCGATCAGGTCCCATCCTCCTTAAGTGTCCCCACCAGCTTAACTGTCGTCTCTCAACAAATTCCAATATCGGTATTATTTCTAATTCCTCCCTTATTTCCGAGTTCCTCCTTCTATCCAATCTTGTGACTCCTTTAACATCTCTCAAGTACCTCATTTCTGTCGCCTGAATCTTGCTTTTTAATTTTCTTGTTAGGGTCCATGTTTCACTTCCGAATGTCAGGATTGGTCTAAAGATCATTTTAAATATAGTCATCTTCGTATCTCTTGATATTTCCCTTTTCCTAATAAAATTACCTCTCATGCTATAGTATATTCTCATAGTCAGTTATATCCATTTCCTGATTACCACTATTTTCTATTGTCACTCCTAAATATTTAAATTGTTTCACCTGTTTCACTCCCAATTTTATGTTCAATACTTCTTGTTCCTTGGAAGCCATCATTACTTTAGTCTTCTGTGTGTTGATTCTCATTCCATTACCTATCAGCACTTCATTCCATATTTCTAAATTCTTTTGTAGATTCTTCTCGGAGTCAGCCATAATGACCACATCATCCGCAAATGCACATTCTTTTATTACTACTGGGGCAAGTCGATTATAGCCTATTCGTATTCCTCTTACTTTTGGTTCACATTCTCGCATAATTTCGTCCATAAAGACACAAAACAATACGGGGCTCAACACCCCACCTTGTCTAAGTCCTTCCAAAGTCTCAAAAGTTTCTAATTTCATACTTCTATATGCAATATAATTTGTACTTTCTGTGTATATGCTCTTTATTGCTTCTATCAGCTGTCCATCTACATTCCGTTTAAGTAGGGTGTCCCAAACTCTCTGTCTCTCTACTTTGTCGAAAGCCTTTTCCAAATCAATAAAAGCGAAGAAAGCTTTGTTCTTACTCAATACTGTTTTTTGTATTATATCCTTCATTGTAAATATATGATTTTGTTGGATGCTCCTTCCCCTTCTAAAACCACTCTGTGTCTCCTTTAGTGTTGGTTCGATAATTCTCACTAACTTTCTCTCTAGAATTCGTTCATAAATTTTGACTGCTGTACTTAAGAGCGTTATTCCTCTGTAGTTATCACAGTTTTTTGCATCGCCTTTTTTAAATATCGGCAAAATCACTCCTGTCTTCCAGTCTTTTGGTGTCACTCTCTGCTTCCATGCTTTATTGCATATCTCCAAAAACATCTGAGTTCCTTCCTCTCCAAGATTTTTCATCATTTCAGTTGTCATATCGTCATGGCCTGGCGCTTTACCGTTCTTTGTCCCTCTTATTGCTTCTTTGAGTTCTTCTTCAGTTATCTCCATGTCTTCTACGTTGTTTCCATAATTACCAACCCACCCCGTTTGTTAAATACGAACTTTATTCAGTATTACATAAGGTACAGATAATATGTATCTCACAACTACAGTTAAGCATAACCGGCACCAACCGCGTTCTGCCAAGCACTGGCTGGCCACGGCCACCGCTTCCGAGGTCGCTCGGTGCTGCCATCTCCAACACTCCTTCCCCCAAAATCTTCCGCACTCGCGTATTGGACATAATCTGACAAGTAGGCGGGCATTTTTCTCTCGCGAATGGATCTGACCGGTTTTATTGGTGATGGAGTACTTACTGGAGTACTTGGAGGTTGGGTTCTGCTCTCGTCCGAGTTCATTGAACTTCCTGGAACTACAGCTGATTCCTGGTGATTGTTTTGGGCCGGGGTTTCTAATATTTTTTCTTTTTCTGTGTGTCGACTTCTGAGCTGGTCCACGTGTCTTCTGAGGATACTTCCTAGTTCATCTTCCACCTCATAACTAATGGGCCCTGTTGATCGTCTCACGATTGCCGGCGTCCATTTTTGGGGATTGGTCGAGTAGTCTCGCGCGTACACCTGTTGTCCTTGCGAGAATTCTCTTACCCTCGGGCTCTCAACTTGCACTAGATCTTCTTGTTCCCTATTTAGTTTCTCCCCGATTAAATCGGGATGCAGTCTGTCCAGATATGTCCTCAACCTTCTACCCATCAACAGTTCCGACGGACAGCATCCGGTAGAAGCAGATGGGGTAATGTGCTGTCGTAGCAGAAATCGAGAAATTTTTAATTTCCAGTTGCCTTCTACCAATTTTTTAAGGGCCTCTTTAGCTGATTGAACGCTCCTCTCAGCCTCGCCATTCGACCGGGGATTGTATGGTGCTATTGTCACGTGCCGGATTAGATTCCTTTTAACAAAATATTTGAATTCTTCCGCCGTGAATGCTGTTCCGTTATCACTCACGATCACTTCGGGAACGCCATGCGTCGCGAAGAGTTCTCTTAAAACGGCAATAGCGCAATCCGTTGACGTTGTTCTTATGTGTCTCGCCTCCAGCCATTTTGAATATGAGTCTACTACTATAAAAAAAATCTGTCCATTCATTGGCCCAAAAAAATCAACATGTAGCCTGCTCCACGGCACTTGGCTATATTCCCATGGGTGCACTTTTGCACTCGGAGGCGCGTGTCTACTTTGTTGACATATATTGCACGTATTCACAACGTCTTCTATGTCCGAATCAATCCGCAGCCACCACACGTAACTTCGCGCTAAAGCTTTAGTTTTCACAATTCCCGGATGTGTAGAATGAAGAACATTTAACACTTTTTCCCTCGCTTCCTGTGGAATTTTTACTCTATTCCCCAAAAGCAAACAATTTCGGTACACCGACAATTCATTCCGGTGTCTAAAAAAAGGTTTCAACGCTTCGTCTACTTCCGACGGCCAGCCGCGCTGAGCTAAGTTTAAAACCCGTGATAACACCTTATCCTTTAATGTCATCTTCGCGATAACCTCGGCTGTTAAAAACGGTTCTGGAATGTTTTCTATCATTAGCACATCCCCGTATATCACCAATTTATCCCCGTTAATTTCTCTCGGTAGTCTGCTTAAGCCGTCCGCGCTACCTAGTTTCTTTCCCGGCACAAACACTAAATTAAAATCATATCCGTTTAAGAATAGATTCCACCGTAATATTCTTGGCGATAAAATCTCTGGCGTACTGTCCTTCCCGAAAATACCCAGTAGCGGTTTATGGTCCGTTTGCAACTCGAAAAAACGACCGTATATACAGGGTGATTTTTTTTGACCGTCTATTAGAAGTATCTGGAGAACTAAAAGAGATATTGATTTGAAATTTTGGCTGTGGCCGAAACCGGGTCGGATCTATTTAATGAAAATATTTTCAAAATGGTGGCATTTCCGGAAATACCGGAAGTTGACACCAACTTTGTTATCTTAAATGGAATGCTACCATTTTCTATTTTTTTTTAGATTCCACGGAAAATTTTAATGTCAATTCAATAAAGGTTCGCTATGTCTAAAATTAATATTTTCGGAGATATAATTTTTTTTCTCAATATTTTGACAGTTGTGGTAGATTATGTAAAAATTAATATCTCGATAACGTCTAGCAGTAAGATGTTCGATTTTTTATGGTGGCAAGACGAGGTGTTGGAGTTACTAATCAGGCAAACAAATTTTCAAAATCTATTACATAAAATTTTCTAATCAACGACATATGTTGATCGCACAAAAGTAGCAAAAAGTAATTTTTCTTAAATAGAATGATACCATTTTCAATTGTTTTTTAGATTCCACGGAAAATTTTAATGTTAATTCAGTAAAGGTTCGCTATGTCTAAAATTAATATTTTCGGAGATATGATTTTTTTTCCAATACCTATTTTGACAGTTGTGGTAGATTATGTAAAAATTAATATCTCGATAACGTCTGGTAGTAAGATGTTCGATTTCCTATGGTGGCAAGACGAGGTGTTGGAATTACTAATCAGGCAAACAAATTTTCAAAATCTATTACATACAATTTTCTAATCAACGACATATGTTGATCACACATAAGTAGCAAAGAGTCATTTTTCTTAAATTGAATGATACCTATTTAAAGAAACCAATTAAAAAACGTGAAAAAATGCGTGCTTAACAATGTATGATGTTTCTCTACCCAAAATGAATAGTATTTTAGATACCTACTAGATGGGGCGCCAGGTCATTGTTCTGCAGCAGTTACTAACGAATTGTACCAGATGTTTGAAGATAGATGGATACGACGTTTGGGTCCATGGAGTTGGCCTGCCAGGTCTCCAGACATTACACCGTTGGATTTTTATCTTTGGGGCCGTATAAAAGATAAAGTGTATCAATATCCACTCAACAACAGGGATGAATTGGTGGAAAGAATTGCTACAGCATTTGCAGGCTTAGATCCACAAGAAATTCGTAGCGCTACTACACACGCCGTAAATAAGCGAATTATTAAATGTGTAGAAGTTAATGGACTACATTTTGAACAGTTTCTTTAACATTGTTTTACTATCACGTACCTACTTTATTTTTTATTTAGTTAAAATAAGTTCAGTGGTGGTAATTCAGGATATGTTCCATTAAATGTTCTGTATGTCCTGTTAATTATTTTATCGCATTTTCCATGAATGTTGAATAAATTCATAATATCCGAGTAAGAATAATTATCATTTGCCATATCCTATGCGTTAAACACCAACCGTACTAAATTACTAAAAAATACCAATTGCTTTTATTAGACATTATTTGTAAAATTTGTGAATATTTTGTTTTGTCTACAAGCCAAGGTCTACTTACTAGAAGGCGGCGCTCTTCAATTTTGATCGATGAAATAAGAAAACAGCAAATATCTAAAATACTATGCATTTTAGGTAGAGAAACACCATACATTGTTAAATGCGCATTTTTTCACTTTTTTAATTGGTTTTTTTAAATAGGTATCATTCTATTTAAGAAAAATGACTTTTTGCTACTTATGTGTGATCAACATAAATGTCGTTGATTAGAACATTTTATGTAATAGATTTTGAAAATTTGTTTGCCTGATTAGTAATTCCAACACCTCGTCTTGCCACCATAGAAAATCGAACATCTTACTGCTAGACGTTATCGAGATATTAATCTTTACATAATCTACCACAACTGTCAAAATAGGTATTGGAAAAAAAATCATATCTCCGAAAATATTAATTTTAGACATAGCGAACCTTTACTGAATTAACATTAAAATTTTCCGTGGAATCTAAAAAACAATTGAAAATGGTATCATTCTATTTAAGAAAAATTACTTTTTGCTACTTTTGTGCGATCAACATATGTCGTTGATTAGAAAATTTTATGTAATAGATTTTGAAAATTTGTTTGCCTGATTAGTAACTCCAACACCTCGTCTTGCCACCATAAAAAATCGAACATCTTACTGCTAGACGTTATCGAGATATTAATTTTTACATAATCTACCACAACTGTCAAAATATTGAGAAAAAAAATTATATCTCCGAAAATATTAATTTTAGACATAGCGAACCTTTATTGAATTGACATTAAAATTTTCCGTGGAATCTAAAAAAAAATAGAAAATGGTAGCATTCCATTTAAGATAACAAAGTTGGTGTCAACTTCCGGTATTTCCGGAAATGCCACCATTTTGAAAATATTTTCATTAAATAGATCCGTCCCGGTTTCGGCCACAGCCAAAATTTCAAATCAATATCTCTTTTAGTTCTCCAGATACTTCTAATAGACGGTCAAAAAAAATCACCCTGTATATGGATGAAATTTTTTAACCCCCGAAATCATTGCCAAGGCTTCCCTGTCAATTTGAGCATAGTTTCTTTCACTTTTCGTTAGTGTCCGAGAGTGAAATGCTATTGGTGCTAATCTCCCATCATCTAACCTATGGCTTAAGACACAGCCCACTCCGAAACTTGAAGAATCGCACGTCAACACCAACTGCTTTCGTTCGTCGTAGTGTGTTAGCACCAAGTCTGATGTTATTAATTCCTTCAGCTCTTGCAATGCTCTATTTTCCTTTGGTCCCCAGTGCCATTCTACATTTTTATCCAGCAATCTATGCAAGGGCTCCGCAATTTTAGCCCTATCTTTTAAAAACGCACTGTAGAAAGATATGATTCCCAGGAACGCCTGTAATTCTTCCTTTGTTTCGGGTGTTTTCGCCGCCTTTATCGCTTCAACTTTTTCATCTGTAGGGTGCAGCATCTATTCGATGGCCCAAAAACTCCAAGGACGTAGCGTTGAATAGACATTTATCTTTTTTTACTCGCAGGCCGTCCTTCGAAAATCGTCTCAAAACCTCTCTTAATCGGTACGCCAGTTCTTCTTCACTGCTTCCGACGATAAGGATATCGTCGAAGAATGGGAAAACCCCCTGGATTCCTGCCAACCTTATATCCATAAAACGCTGGAACAAACTTGGTGCTACCGAAACTCCAAACTGTAACCTTTTCACCTTAAAAGCTCCTCGGTGTGTAATTATAGTCTGCGCATTCGCTGCCACTTCGTCCACAGATAGTTGCAGGTATGCCTTTGCTAAATCCAACTTACAAAAGTATTTTCCCCCCGCCAGCGACGCAAATAAATTGGCCACCGTTGGCATTGGGTACGGGTTCTTTTTAAGGGCTTTATTTAGTGTACATTTGTAGTCGCCGCATATACGAATGTCCCCGTTTTGCTTCACAACGGGAACAATTGGCGTTGTCCACACTGGATGTTCTACGGGCTCCAAAACTCCTTCCCGTAACAACTTATCTAATTCCATTTCGATCTTGGGCTTTAAAGCGAAAGGTACTCTCCTAGCCTTCATAATTATTGGCTGAACGTGGTCCTCAAACGTGAAGCTAATTGGAGGCCCTCTAAAATTTCCTAATTCTTCGTTAAAAACTTCCGGGAACTCTTCGACTACTCTTCCTATCATTGACCCTCCCGATGCCACTTGATAGATGCCCGATAAGCTAATTCCCATTGGTCCGAACCAGTCTCGACCCAGTACATTAGCACTTTTTTCTTTCGCCACAATTAAGTCTAGCTCGCACCTAGAATTATGGTAATCCACCCAAACCTTACATTTTCCCATAAGGCCAATTACTTTTTTTTGGTAATCGCGTAAAACAAATTCAAAAGGTTCAATTTTGGGTCTCTCGTGCGCACTAGGCCACAAAGTTTCGAAATTCGCACCCGAAATTATTCCTCGCACTGTCTCTATTTCTCTCCCGCTCGCGACACATGCGCATAATATGACCCTTTTTCTTGCACGACCGACACTCTGCTTCCACAAATCGACAATGGCTGGAATCGTGCCGGCCTCCGCAACGGAAACATGGTTTCGAAAACCCCGCGCTATTATCGTCGTTGGCTCGCGAAGCTCCCCCTTGACCTCTAGCGTCAATTTTGTCCACTGATTCTGACACTGCCGGTAGAGCAGCTCGCAGCTCCGTCACCTGCCGAGCAGACGCTTCTGCGGCCAGAGCCATTTCATATGCCCTTCTAAATGTCAAATCTGGTACTGCTAACATACGCCGCTGTAAATCTTGATCTGCCACTCCCCAAACCAACCTGTCTCGTAGCATCCGTTCTAGCATGTTCCCATAGTTACAGTGTTCTGCCAACTTCCGCAACTCTGCTGTGTATGATGCAATGTTTTCATTTTGTTGTTGTGACCTTCTACTGAATAAAAACGATTGCATCACCTCCGAAGGTTTGGGAGCGAAGTGCTCCGTTAACAAGTCCACAATTTCATCGAAACTTTTGCTTCCTGGGGTTGCCGGTGAAACTAGAGATCTTACCGTCTCATACGTGGCTGGTCCACAAATGCTTAGAAAAATTGCCCGCTTTTTCTGAGCGTCCACGATGTAGTTAGCATCTAGAAAGAATTTCAGTCGTTCGACATACACAATCCACGCTGCTGGATCAGCTACATTAAAGGGTTCCAACTGTCTGAATCCCGAAATTCTCTGCGTACCGCTTCCGTTGTCTTGTCCCGCCTGAGCGCTAGCCATCATATTTATTTTAAATCCTCGTCGCCATGTGTTAAATACGAACTTTATTCAGTATTACATAAGGTACAGATAATATGTATCTCACAACTACAGTTAAGCATAACCGGCACCGACCGCGTTCTGCCAAGCACTGGCTGGCCACGGCCACCTCTTCCGAGGTCGCTCGGTGCTGCCATCTCCAACACCGTTGTTAGGCTTTCCCCGTGCTCTCCTCTTGTTGCTATATTATCTCTGTTAGTTCCCAGTATTTCCTCAAAGTGCTGTCTCCATCGGTTCATTATTTCATCTTCCTCCGTCAGTAATTCCCCTTTTTTACTTTTGATCGTCACACTTTGTGTCGCATTAGTCTTTCTCATGGTTTTAAGAACTCTATAAAATAGTTTCTGATTTTACTTGCTGTTTGTCTCCATTTTCTCACCAAACTTCTGCCAACTAATTTCTTTTGCATCTCTGACCATATTCTTAAATGTAAGTCTTTGGATTTTATATATCTCGTAGCTCTCATCTGTTTTTTTTTATCAAATATTCCTTCCATTTCTGTTTCTTTATTTTCACTTCATTCTTTATTTCTTGATTCCCCCAAACTGCCTGCCTTTCACCGCTATTAGGTCTCACTACTCCACAAGTAACTTCTGCTACTTCAGTTATAATTTTCCTAAACCACAAGCCACAAGCTTTCGACATTTTCTCTTAAGCCATAAATTCTCTCTGCTTTCACCCTAATGCTAACCAATTCTTTATATTTATCAGCAGCGTCCAATTCCCTCAATTTATAAGTCTTGATTCTTCTATATTCTTTTGCCTTTTTTCTTCTTCCACTCAGTTCACTTCTTGGTTTATTAACATCATTCTTTATTTTTGCCACCAGCATAAAATGATCACTATAAATTTCGGGCTTCTTCTGACTTTCACATCCATTATATATTTTCTGTTACTTCTTTCCGTCACAATATAGTCAATTATTGACCTTTCGTTTTGTTTGCCCTGCCGTGTATATTTATGAATCTCCCTATGCTGGAAAAAAGTATTCGTGACAACCATATCATTTAGTATGCAGTAATCTATTATTCTGTGTCCATTATTATTGATTGTTTCTTTTTAGAAATCAACTGTAACTTAAGAACTTAAAAAAACAATAAAAAAAAATTCTTAACGGGAAAAGCACACTATGAGAACCAAATTAACGATGGGTATTACCACCACGAACTCTTATTACTTCCCTTAAACGTTGTGGCATACTCTGAATGAGGCTATCAATAGATTCTTGGGGTATTTATTCCCATTCTTCTTGAAACGCCATCCTTAAGCCATTTAATGTTTCTGGTAGGGGTTGGCAACGTCTAATCCTTTTTCCAAGCTGATCCCACAGATATTGAGTGGGATTCAGGTCTGGACTATTGGCTGGCTATGGTAAACGTCCAATACCAACCTCTTCACGGTACTCGATAACAATTCTTGCTGTGTGTGGGCAGGCGTTGTCATCCATAAAAAAATACAAAATTATCCCCTATAAATGGCTTATATGGTGTGACATGGGGTTCTAGGCATGCAACAATGTATCGGTGTGCAGTCATTGTTCCATTCTCAATGAAGACCAATTCTGTGTGAGCCCCCAGAGATATTCCGGCCCACACCTTAATGCTACCACCATTGAAACTGACCCTGGGAGCTGTACCGCCACACCTTTTCACGCCCATCTGGTGACCTGACACTAAATCTTGACCCATTCGAGAAGAGCAAGTTCCTCCACTGATGTTCGTCCCAATTTACGTATTGCCGTGCAAACGCAAGTCGTGCTCTGTGATGTTCTACGGTCAACAGAGAACCCGTAGCTGGCTTTCTTGAGGTTAAACCATATTCGTTTAGCCTTCTTCGAACTGTTCTGGCTGAAATTGCCACTCCTCGAACATCGGCTAACCGTCTAGCAAGAATAGGTGATGGCAATGCTCGATCGCGCAGCGCAGCAATATGGAGAAAACGGTCATCTTGATGGTTCGTAGTCCGTGGATGACCAGACCCGACCTTCCTTGCAAATCCATGAGTTTTACGAAATCGCAAAAGTGCATTTTGCACTGTGTTACGGGGTATCTTCAGCATTTGAGCAATATACCGCACACTTCGGCGATCCTGGCTTAAAGCACTAATTTGTGAACAAATTTCGGGGCGCATTGTATGGAAAATGTTAAAAGTTGACGTTTGCAAATAAAAAAACAATATAAAATAGAGAGCAGCCTAATAAGTTAAAAGATTTTGATGTTTCAATGAAGATGCATGAAGAGTCAAAATGCTGATTTTTATGTTTAGGCTTACAAAAGGTGCAATATTCAGCTAAAAGTTTCTTTTTCCTCACTAGTAGGACAATCGTTAATTATTTGCGAAAGTTAAGTTGCGTAAAAATATTGTAGGGCCTCAAAATAAAAATAAAAATATGTGACCCGTATTTTTTGTCCGGCAGTGTACTTAAAGTCATGGAATTTGATAATCTTCATATTTTTCTGCGCTTTAAAATCCAATTAGTCGATAGAAATGGCAATTTTTCTACCTGTAAGAATTATTTATAATTTTTATTACTTGAATAAATGTTTATTTTGTTTTTTTTAATGTCTGAGCATTTATTATATTTTCATGCGACTCCTCAAATAATTTAGAATAAGCACTGGAATATTACAAATTTGGTCAGGGAAAACTTGGAAAAGTCAGGGAATCCCAAATAAGAAATGTGGTGGCAACCCTGGATTCGCTTTTCTAAAAACTTATGCATAAGAACCTTTTATATTATTTCATGCTATCTTCAGATTATGCAGGCATGTTGTAAAATAAAGATACGTTAGTTATGAAATTCGACATTTTATTGAAACCGCCTAACCTATGAAGATTTGGGGGCAATGATATAATACTCGCTGCCACTGGCAATTAATTTGATCTACGAAGTTTGATGCTTGAGTACCGCGAGTAGTTCATTCTTCCACATTTACATTCCAGTCTCGCATGCTTGTGGAATTAGTGGTTAGTTTTTAATTTATATTATAAATTACTTAAAAATTAAGATGCCCAAATAATGACATTTACTCTCCGCCACTGGCAATCGTTCAGACTTGAGACAATCGAGTAGTTCATTTTCTTTGGTTACATCGTTAGAGGAGGGAAGAAGAGGAAGAATAACAAAGTAGGTGTTCCTGTTACCATTCGGCACCAAAAAAAAGGGCGTAACCTAAACTTCTTAGTCTCTTGACGCCCAGAATTGAACGAAAATTCTTAAAATGATATGACTAATTGCACTATTTCAAACGCTGCTTTCGTTATTTTTAGATAAATTACATGAATTCTAAACAGTAACCGGGTTTCATCACTTTGTTTGGCACCAAACACGCGTTACGTATCCATACTCTTCCCTCATCTAAGGTTACATCACGACAGGTTGTACTCAGTGATGTTCCAGTTGGTACTATCGTACCAGATTCGGTACCATTTAGTAACTAAAAGTACTTTGGTCCTCCCCAGATCATTTTGGTACGCATTACCTCCAAAAACCGGACTTGATAATATAATTGCTGACAGCAATTCAAACTTCAAATATTCAAACGTTGGTAGCCTTGTATTCGGCAGTAGTTCTGTCCCTGATGTAACGTGTGGGCAATTACACACAACGTTAAGAGAACATATTTTATTAGTTAACACTTATTTGCATATGATTATTATATTATACGACAAGTACACAACAACATTAAGTAAATACACGACTACGCCATTGACAGCGATTGCCAACTGGGTGCGGCCCATGAACTTGACCGTCAACCTGTGTCTGCCGTGCGTTCGGATTTACCGCAACCAGGATCGTACGTAAGCGCTTCTGGTTACGTTACATCCCCCTTTTTGTATTCAAAGATTTAGTCTTTGAGGTGGATTCACTATTCTTCCTGACCTTGTCTTGATGGGTGAGGCCAGGTTTGGTCCTGTAGTTGGTTGGGAAGAGTGAGAATCATCTCTCTCAACTTCTTGGGTATCTGGAGATGGAGGTTGGAGATTTACAGTCGATGTGGATGGAACGACGGTAATGGGTTCAGTAAACTTGGCTTCGGTTTTACGAAGATGATAGGAATTTCTTCTATAAACACTTCCATCTTTTGCTCTTACCAGGACTGACCTTGGATTTTCCGTATTTTCTATTACTTCTTCTTTTACTCTGGTTGTTCGATCTGCGTATTGCTTCTGTTTTTCTCTCAATTTTTTCAGTTCTTCAGAGACGTTTTTTGTAACTTTTGGTTTCAATTTTTCTTTTGCAATTGGTAGTTTTGTTTTAGTTACACGGCTCATTAACCTTTCGTTTGGAGAGTGCAGTACATCATTTCTTGGTGTATTTCTGTAATTTAGCAATGCCAATTGAATGTCAGAGTCATCTTCTGAGCACTTTTTCAAAATGTTTTTTATTATTTGAACACCACGTTCAGCTAACCCATTTCCACTTGAGTGATATGGACTAGAAGTCTTGTGTTCGAATCCCCAGGATGATTCAAAATTTTTGAATTCTCTGGAAGTATATTGCGGACCATTGTCGGTCTCGAGCACTTCTGGAATTCCATGGGTGGCGAACCATTCTTTAAGTTTATCAATCACTTCCTGTGAGGTGAGTGTTTTTAACAGTTTATAGTCCACGAACCCGGAATAACTATCGTAGATCATCACGTTTTCTTTACCGCGAAATGTAAAAAGATCACTCGCGACGATTTGCCATGGGAAATTTGGTATTTCTTTATTCACCAATGGTTCTTTGATGTTCGCGCGTTGCGTTTTTTGGCACACCGAGCACTTGTTGATAAAGTCTAGTATGTCTTTATACTGCGATTTCCAGTACAACAACGGTCTTGTGCGTTTTAGACAACTTTGTATGCCGAGGTGTCCAGCATGAATGTCTTTTAGCACTCTGTTCACTTCTGATTTAGGAACAACTATTTTTTCACCTTTGAAAATTAGACCTTCGTAGTACGAAAGTTCTTCGCGGAAGTTGTGGTAGTGCTTTGTACAATTTGGCAGTTTTTTACTTTCATCTGGAAAACCATTTTTTATGTTGTAATACAGGTGTAATTAAAAATAAAATAAATGAAAATCCAATTATAATTATATTAGCAAAAGATCTCGTACATTTACGTCTTACACAAATCGCAACTCAATATCGAATGCCAATATGCTAAAAAACAAATATTATGCCCTTCATTTCGATCATAACCATAAAGCTCTAAATAGTAAAACTATAAACATTAAACACTCAGTCCTATATCAAGTTACAAATTGCCACACTCATGATGATCTCATGCTGGTCGACATTGAATTTAACGGTAAGATGTCAAATATTGTGTGTATGCGTAATATTCGGCCATCCTGACAAAAAATCGCGCCCCCGCGAATAAGGTCCACCTTCAACTTAACCGGACCCTCCTCAAGCTCTTACAACTTCTGGGAAAAGAAGAAAATCTCTTACAGTATCATTATTATCATCGGCAATACCTTCCCTGAACAGTTGCAAACTGTGGACTTATGTAACAACTTTTGTGAAAGAATTTCGCTTGAACAACATATCTGGCATTGTACACATGCAAGAATAACGCTTGGCCAGAACGATATTCTGCTGTATACTGCAGCTTTGCACTGTTTTGATAAAATACTCCCGTCATTTTGCCATATAAATATTCCCTCCACCACCGTGCCATATCTCAGATCACTGGCACAACGAGCAGCAATCTGCCCTCCAGCAGAGGCAGTACTCTGCCGCCAACGCTTGTTCCCGCTCATTCTGCTTATGCTCATACATCACCAGGCAGCAACCTGCCCTAATAGGAACCACAATTCTCTTATTCTACAGTCTTACTGAAACGTCGCTCATCTCCTATACGATGAAGAAAATACAATAACCAAAATCTGCAACTGTTCAGTGAAAATACATTTTAACACTCTCAACTCTCTAATAAATCTATCAAATCCTCAGCATCTCGAATTTCATCATCTACATCTGAGTCACTAGAATTCCCCCTAGTACTATAATAAGGCCTCAAACTGTCTGCTGCTACAACCGTTTTAAAACTTTTGTAACCTCGCAATCCTTTAATACTCCTAATTTCATATCGATCGTTGTCTAATACTTTAACCACCGCATAAGGACCAGCGTATTTAGGGGACAGTTTGCGATTCACACCTGTATTACCACAACGAACACCGTCCCTCCACACAACAAAATCACCCTGTTTATATTTTCTGGGAGGTTTATGTTTCTTATCATACTGCTCCTTCATTGTCGCTGCAGCTTGTTTTAAATAGTCCTCCGCAATTTTGCGTCTTGTGTCCACATCAGTGACACTGTGAGGGAAACTCTTTTCTAAATTCTGTAACAGATGTCCTTTATGACTGAACATTAACTCATATGGTGTACAGTTTGTGCTTGAAGTGAGCATATTGTTTATTCCCCATACTATCTCAGGTATTGTGTGATCCCAATGTTGTTCACTGTCTAGAGA
Source organism: Xestobium rufovillosum (assembly GCA_963966045.1). Lineage (NCBI taxonomy): Eukaryota > Metazoa > Arthropoda > Insecta > Coleoptera > Ptinidae > Xestobium > Xestobium rufovillosum. The sequence goes on from OZ014500.1 coordinate 30,086,640, forward strand.
AGTGTTTAGCGCATCCAAGAATGTTCGATGAAATCTTTCAACTTGACCGTTTGCTCTTGGTGTACAAACAGCATTTAACACATGTTTAATTTGTTTGCTATTGACAAAATCCGAAAAATACCGACTGGTGAACGCTGTGCCTCTGTCCGAAATTATGCGTCTGGGATATCCAAGGAAGATGCCAAAAATTTGTCTTAGATGCTTTATACATTCTTTCGAACCTAACGTTTTACTGGGCATTACTACAAGGTACTTTGTAAATGAGTCAACGATTGTTAAAATAAATGTGTAACCTGTTTTGCTCTTGGGAAATGGGCCTACATGATCAATATGAAGTGTATCCATAGGCGTACTGGGTTTAACAATCGGATGCAACTCACCTTCTGTTTTCCCATAATTTCCCTTTTTATAAGTACAATCTAAACAAGAAGTTACATACTTTTTAATGAACCGTGTCATTTTCGGAAACCAATAAGTATCTTTGATAAGTGATTCGCATCTACTTAACCCGGGGTGTCCAATTTGATCATGATACTTCAGCATTATCTGCCAGCGTGCTTGTTTTGGAACAACCAGTCGATTCCCTTTGAGAGTTTTGCGATATAGGCGACTATTTTTATATACATAATTGTTTGAAAAATCAACATTCGTTCCTAACTTCAATTGTTCGACAATTTGTCTTACAGAATCATCTTGTAATTGGACACTCAGAAACCAATCCTCCGTACTGATACTTGAGACATTAATACTCTCCGGCACTGCATTTCTGCTTAAGCTATCAACATGAGCCATTGCTTTACCTGGTTTATGTAGGATTTCAAAATCATAATCTTGAATTTGTAACCACCATCGAGCTACTCGAGGAATCATGTCTCGTTTTACAAAGGTATAACGAACTGCACTGCAGTCGGTTATAATTACAAATCGAATGTCGATCAAATAAACACGGAAACGTTTGAGTGACTCAACGACTGCTAATGTTTCAAGTTCATAGCTGTGATAAAATTGTTCAGCGGAACTCGTAACGCGGCTAAAATAAGCCACCGGTTTCTTGTCACCAGATGTTTGTTTCTGAATCAAAATACCGCCTAAACCTTTTGAACTAGCGTCTGTGTGTACTTCAGTTTCCAACGTTCTATTAAACGGAACCAAAACTGGTTTATTAACGAGCGATTGTTTTAATTTGTTAAATGCAGCCTCTTCCGTTTCACCCCACGTCCAAGGTGTCGTTTTCTTTGTGAGAGTTGTTAATGGACTTGCAATAACAGAAAAATGTTTAATAAATTTTCTAAAATACCCAGCAAGACCTAAAAACTGCCGTACCTCATGAACATTACAGGGCGTTTTAAATTTATCGACTGCTTCAGTTTTTTTCGTTCCTGGCGATACACCAGCTCCGCTGATTCTATGACCTAAATATTCAAGTTCGGACATCAAAAATGAACACTTTTTCAAATTTAATTTAAGCCCTGCATTATGTAAAACTTCAAAAACTCTTTCCAGAAATTTTAATCCTTCTTCAACTGTGGAGGATGGTATTAAAATATCGTCCATGTAAACTAAAATTAAAACATTTTCGTCGCGTAAACAACTTAATATTTTATTTATTATTCTTTGGAACACTGACGGTGCATTCATTAAGCCAAAAGGCATTCGCACATATTCATAATGACCTTCAGTAGTGATAAATGCTGTTTTTGATATTGAATCGTCATCTATAGCGATCTGATGAAAACCCTGACTACAGTCTAAATTTGTAAAATAATACTTCTCTGATACCTGATTTAATTGTTCGTCAATATTAGGCATAGGATAAACGTCTTTAATAGTATTTTTATTTAATGCTCGATAATCCACGCACAAACGGTACTCTCCATTCTTTTTCTTAACCAAAATTACGGGACTCGCAAAATTTGACTGTGACTCTCTAATCACACCAGCATCTAGCATATCTTTTACTTTATCACGTACAATTTCGCGCTCTTTCATAGACACTCGATACGGTTTGTAGCAGACAGGCTTTGGGTCTTTGAGTACAATTTTCATCTTTTCATTCTTTACCACACCCAACTCTTTTGTTGTACTTGCAAAACATACTTTCCATTTGCTTAACAATTTTAACAACTTCTTTTTATCAACGTCATTTAGTGACTCATTCATACACACGTCACTCTCATTACTGACAAACTCACAGGCCAAATCAAAGTTACTCACTTTTAAATTTGTTTTATCCTCAGAAGGGACCTCCAAACATTCATCTCCCCGACTCAAAAGTTGTCCTTTCGGAAAGGTGATAGGTTTGTCCCCCAAATTCCAAATAATTGTTTGTGTCTCTGGAGCACGATGAACTCCACCTGGCATGGAGATTAAAGCATCCCCCACAGCGTAACACTTTTGATCGGTGAAAATACATACACCTTCGGACACTCCCAAAATTTTAGCTTTCGCAGTTACCGCTTTACCAGAATCAACAATCACTTGTTCATCCAACAACACTCGCGCTCGTACTTTTGCGTCATCAAGCGTTATGGCTTTCAATAAATCAGTGACATCTTCCACAATTTCTGCACGTCCCGCACTGACCACTAAAGACAGTCCTTCTTTATTTATAACCAATTGTCCAATTATGAGGTCTACATCATGTTCCAACACATCATTGGATACGACAGCCTGTGTTTCGCACGATATACCATCAATTTCTAATGTAAATTCACACTGAAGGTTACTCTCGTAAAACCCGCCGCCAAATCCTCTTAATATTGTTCGTTTCCCAGAAGTAGGTAACTTCAGTCTTTCCACTGCTTTTCGCGCTATTACGTTGACCTGACTTCCAGTATCCAAATAAGCAGTAGCACCAACACCATTTATTTTACACTGTTTCTTATATATTTCGTTTACTTTTCTCGTTTCAATTTTGCTGACATTCTTGCTGTCATTTGTAGTCTTTCCTTTGGTTGAAGAATAACAGTCAGCTGCGATATGTCCACGTTTGCCACATTTAAAACAACGCGGATTTTGTCGCTCGTTCACACAATCTCTTGATATATGGCCATTTTTGCCGCAATTATAACATCGCACCAACAATTTTCCAAACCGTACATTGGTGCGCTGATACGATGGAACTGTTGGCCTGTCATACCTTCCGGCTTTCGCAGAAGCTGAAGTTGACGATGACTGATAAGTTTCCATTGGGGCCATGAATCCTGCATACAATTCATCAGGAGTTCTACACTGATAAGCTCTAGCATTGGCTTGCAGTTCAACAGGAAGTCCCTTGATTACGCAAGAGATTACCGCATCATTTTCCAATTTACACTGCTGAGCCAGAGATATTTTAGCATGATAATAATGGGTCATCGTCTCATTTGGTCGTTTTCGTCGTGCCACCAGCTCTTCCAAAATTGTTGCAAAATCGGAACTGCGTGGAAAGGCAAGAGTCACAGCTTCTTTCCATTCGGCCCAAGTTTTATCATATTCATCTAACCTGTTAAACCACTCTCGTGCTGCACCGCGCAGTTTATTTTGCATGTAACATGTCTTTTCATAACCGGACCATTTATGCAACTGACCTAGTTATTCAATTTTCTGTAACCAGGAGCTGATAGTTATAGATTTATCATCGGGATCAAAACTAGGGATAATATCTCCGGAAACCAAAACGCGCCGGGGAATACCATCGCCAATACTAGAGTCATCCTTTTGTTCGCCATAATTTCGTCGAATCAGCGCTTCATCTATTCTTCTCTGAATATGTTGATCCAGAAGACGTTGATATAATACATCAGGATTCTCACTCTCATTTTCCACACTTTCTGTCGAAGTCCCAGCCCTTTGGTTGTCCTCCATGACTTATTCCTATCTCTTTTGCACTATTTACTCCCTTCACGACACACAGGTACACTATCCCACTTCTGATATGTAATACAGGTGTAATTAAAAATAAAATAAATGAAAATCCAATTATAATTATATTAGCAAAAGATCTCGTACATTTACGTCTTACACAAATCGCAACTCAATATCGAATGCCAATATGCTAAAAAACAAATATTATGCCCTTCATTTCGATCATAACCATAAAGCTCTAAATAGTAAAACTATAAACATTAAACACTCAGTCCTATATCAAGTTACAAATTGCCACACTCATGATGATCTCATGCTGGTCGACATTGAATTTAACGGTAAGATGTCAAATATTGTGTGTATGCGTAATAATGTATTCCAGTAATTGTTGCAATTCGAGATCTTGCTTTGTTGATTGTACAAAATCTTCTCGTGCTTTTCTGCTCATGCTTAGTATTATTTGCACTTCCAATTCTTCTTCCTCATTTTCTTCTTCTTCATTATTACAGTCACGACTCAGAGCATCTGGAATTGGAATTTCTGTCCCTTTTATGTACTTTACTTGTGGTGAATACATGAGTACATCAAACAAAATTCTTTGGAGACGCGCTGGTGCTGACTGAATTGGTTTTTTGAAGATTACTTCCAGTGGTTTGTGATCCGTTTCCACAAACAGCGTTTTTCCGTAGATGTATTCATGAAATTTTGTGCAAGCGAATTTGATCGCAAGTGCTTCTTTTTCTATCTGCGGGTAGTTCTGTTCTGATTTGGTTAAGGATTTGGTAGCGTATGCTACTGGTTGACCACTTTGGAGTAAAACTGCTCCTAAACTCTTGGAACTTGCATCTACTGACAATGTTACGTTGTCATTGACGTCATAGTACTTCAGAACTGGTGGTTCAGTGAGTACTTTTTTAATTTTGTCAAACGCCTCTTGCTGTTCTCTGTTCCAGACCCATGCTACATCTTTTTTCAGCAACTGCCTTAATGGTTCTGTTAATTTGGACATGTTGTTTATGAACTTGTTCAAATATGTTACCATGCCTAGCAGTCTTTGTAACTGAGTTTTGTTTTCTGGCATTTTCAGCTTGTTTATCGCTTGGACTTTTTCTATGTCTATTTTTAGACCTTCGCTTGACAGGATATGCCCCAGGAATTTTATGCTTGGTTTGGCAAAAATACATTTTTCTGCGTTTAATTTCAATCCAGCATTTTCCAGTTTCTTCATGACTTTTGCAGTGATTTCTTCTAACTTCTGTTTTGACCCTGCATGTGTCAATATGTCATCCATTGAACATTCTGTATTGGGCATGTCTCTTAACAAGGAATTCATCACTTGTTGGAAGACTTCTGGTGCTGATGCGAGACCAAATGGAAGTCGCGTACAACAATATCTTCCCCAAGGAGTAGCAAATGTTAGGTATTTTTGAGTTCTTTCACTGACTTTTATTTGCCAGAACCCTCTTTTGCAGTCTAGCAAAGTGAAATACCTGGATCCTGCAACTTTAGCTGCGATTTCTTCCATCGTTTTCAGAGGATAATGTCTTCTCAATAAATTCTTGTTAACATCGGTAGGATCAATGTATATCCTTATTTGGTTCTTTTTTCTTACTATAACCATTGGACTGACCACCTGTGTTGGTTCTGTTGGGCCTCTCTTATAGCGTAAGGAAGTCTTCTGGCTGGTTTTATTTCGAAACTTGGATTTGGCACTAGGTCAATATCATATTCAAAATTTTTCAGGCATCCCAGTCCCTTGAAAACATTAGTTTCCTGCTTTTCTGTAGAAAGTGCGTTAACTCTTTGGATTAGTTTTAGATCTTTGCACGTATTTCGACCTAATATTGGGCAGACATTCTCTCGAACGATTTTGAAGGTTATTTCTGCTTGTTTACCTTTAACCGTACAACTCAAAGTTGTTTCACCGATCACTTTAATTTTGTGATCCGTAAAACTCACCAATCTGGCTGTTTTGGATGGTTTTAGCGAAATTTTGGCTTCTAACTTCTTTAGTAACCTTAATGGAAAGACATTGCATTGTGCCCCTGTATCTAGCTTGACTTGGGACTTTTGCTGCTTGTATTTGACAGTTTCATTCCATTCGTTGTCTTCTTTTGAGCTGATCGCGTGCACATACACAACTTCTTCATCATCTTCCGTGATGGAGTTGATTTTGCTTTTTTGTTCGACCTTCTTTTTGTTTTGGCTGAAGCACTTTTTTGTTAGGTGACCTTTTTTCCCACAGTTTTCGCAACTTTTGTTGTAGGCTGGACACTCTTTTTTTCCATGCTTGGAACCACATCTTCTGCAGTCGAATTGTTCTTTTGATGAGTCTTTTGAGTTTTTCTTTTTTCTTATTACGTGTACTTCTTTTGCCTCTTCTTTTGTTATCTCGTTCATTTGTCTGGACGTTTGTTCACTTGCCCTACATATTTTAATTGCTTTTTGTAGATCAAGGTCATCTTCTGAGAGTAATTTTTCTCTCAACTTTACATCTTTCTTCAATTATTTTTAGGTTGCTTTTTTCTGCCTCTGTGAGCGTGAATGTGTTAAATATTGCCAGTGCCTCTGGTCCGATTATTGTCATAAAAATGGCAACTTGCATGTTTGGTGTTTTCTTATCTAATTCTGCTGCAACTGAATAGAAGTCGTACTGTTGTTTCCAGAGCTTCCAATCGTTGATCATGTTTTCAGACAAGTGTAAAGGTTTGGGTTGTCTAATTTGGACGCCACTGGACCTCATTGTTTCTTCCTCAGCATGGGACATTTTCAGACACTAGTAACTTTATTTTATCACTTATTTTTCACTGCTTTTTACTTTTTGGCACTTAAAAACAAGACTTCTGACACCATGTAACGTGTGGGCAATTACACACAACGTTAAGAGAACATATTTTATTAGTTAACACTTATTTGCATATGATTATTATATTATACAAGTACACAACAACATTAAGTAAATACACGACTACGCCATTGACAGCGATTGCCAACTGAGTGCGGCCCATGAACTTGACCGTCAACCTGTGTTTGCCGTGCGTTCGGATTTACCGCAACCAGGATCGTACGTAAGCGCTTCTGGTTACGTTACACCTGATCATTCTATTCCTGATTTGATTCGATGCAATCGCAGTGAATAAAGGTTAGTTTGAATGTTTTGAATGGTCTCCATCTCGTAGTATGACCATACTAGCATAGCTTAAGAAACTGTTTCGGCTATGATACTGGATCATTTATAGAAACGGAGGAAATTTTGGAGGACGACTTTGAATAAATTACCTACCTTTTCAGAAAATCCAAAAATGTATTTTAGTTACCTATAAAACCAAAAATTGAACCTAGTTCAAGTTTGTATAAATTCAAATTTAGCGCCACAAAAAATTTGGTACCCAACATACGAAGTTGGTACTGAACTGATAAGTGAACTGATCCGCGCTAAAGTTACACGCTTTCTTTGCAAAAAGATAATGTGAAAACGTGAGAAATAAACTAACCTATACGGGACCTGACCCACCCAGCCCGAGAACATCAAACCACCAGCCCTATTCGATACCCACACACCCACCGTCGCTGCTGGTTTGGACAGAAACTAAGGAGGAACTTAAACGAAAGTATAAGGTTAACAATGATGAAAAACACGTTTTTAGTTGAAGTCGACCAATAGGGAGCCTGTCGTAGCTATATCGACTATGGTTTAAGAACATGCGCCGCCCCTGGCAATCCTACAGGCTTGAGTTTGAGTAGTTCATTCTTCGTTTACACCACGACAGTATGTCGAATGTTCTATCTGTTTATCGTTGACAGCATAAATCTTTTCACAGATTAACAAATTGCGTTAAAGAATCCTCGTAGAAGCTGAAAAATTCCCGCTTCTTTGCAGAAATGTCTTCTTGCGATTCTGTTAAAACTGGATTAGAGAATGATTGGGGTGAAATAGAGATGGAAGAGAAATTTATAATTGATGAAGAGGAGCTCATAAAAGAGCCAGATCTTAGGTCAGAATTTTGCATTGAGGAAGAAAAGGTGGGCAATTTTGAGATTTTTACAATATCATTTTTTAATTTCTCAACAATCTGGTTAGTTTCCAGCTATCAAACGCACTTCAAATACCTATATTTCATTTTCAGGCCGAGGCTCTCTCTAATTTAAATAATAAGTCGATAAAAAGTGAACCAACGGAAATGCATAAAGGAAAGAAAGAAAACAAAATAAGCAAATTCGGTTGCCCTAATTGTCCTAAAGTATTCAACCGCAGGAGTATTTTGAAAACTCATTTAACAATACATACAGATGAAAAACTGCACAAGTGCGAGATATGCGAAAAAGAATTCCGTAACTCTTCATATTTAAAGCGTCATTCGATTTGCCACACAGATAAGAGACCCCACAAATGTGAAATATGTAAAAAGGCTTTCAGGCAGCTCTCGCATGTAAAGAACCATCAAATGTGCCACACAGATGAGAAGCCCCACAAATGTGAAATATGTAAGAAAGCTTTTAAGCAGCTCTCAAAGCTGAAGATCCATCTGAATTGTCATACAGGCGAAAAGCCCCACAAATGTGAAATATGTAAAAAGGCTTTCAGACAGCTCTCACATGTAAAGGACCATCAAATGTGCCACACAGATGAGAAGCCCCACAAATGTGAAATATGTAAAAAAGCTTTTAGGAAGCTCTCAAATCTGAAGATCCATCTGAAGTGTCACACAGACGAAAAGCCCCACAAATGTGAAATATGTAAAAAGGCTTTCAGACAGCTCTCACATGTAAAGGACCATCAAATGTGCCACACAGATGAGAAGCCCCACAAATGTGAAATATGTAAAAAAGCTTTTAGGCAGCTCTCAAATCTGAAGATCCATCTGAAGTGTCACACAGACGAAAAGCCCCACAAATGTGAAATATGTAAGAAAGCTTTCAGGCAGCTCTCAAATCTGAAGATCCATCTGAAGTGTCACACAGACGAGAAGCCCCACAAATGTGAAATATGTAAAAAGGCTTTCAGGCAGCTCTCACATCTAAAGGGCCATCAAATGTGGCACACAGGCAAAAAGCCCCACAAATGTGAAATATGTCTAAAAGCATTTCATCATCTCTCATCTCTGAAGGTTCATGTAATGTGCCACACAGATTTGAGGCCCCACAAATGTGAAATATGTAAAAAAGCTTTCAGGCTGCTCTCACATCTGAAGGGCCATCAAATGTGCCATACAGACGAAAAGCCCCACAAATGTGAAATATGTAAAAAAGAGTTTCGTTTTCTCCGAGGTCTAAAGCGTCATATGAAGTGTCATAAATTATAGATATGTAGTACGAAGGAAAATCTCAAATCGAAGAAAACACGTCAAAGATTAGAAGAAAAATTGAATAACAAAATTCATGCGATGCCAAGGGTAGAAGAGATAAACCGGGAGTGGAGAAACATGAAAGACGCAATATTGGGTGTTTCAGAGATGGTAGTTGGGCGCAAAGAAAAAGAAAAAGGGGCTGATTGGTTTGACAATGAATGTAAAGTACAGATTCAGAAGAAGAACAAGATTAGATTGAGATGGATGCAAACCAGAACAGAGGAAGATTACGAACAATACAAACAACTAAGGAAAGATACGACCAAGATGTGCAAGTGGAAGAGAAAAGAGTGGATAAACAAACTAGCAGAAGAGATTGAACAACACAACAGAAATAATAACTGGAAGATATTTTATAGAAAAATAAAAGAACAAGGTAAAGAAAATGTAATCAAAGTCCGAGCTCTCAAAAACAAAGAAGGGGAATTAATAAATGATAAAGAAAAAATTAAAGGAATATGGAAAGAACATTTCAGTAGCCTACTGTGTAAAGAAACAGAAGAAGATGAGAATATAGATTTAAATGAAGAAGATATAGAAATTGAAGATCCATCGTATGAAGAAATTATTGAAATAATATCAAAAATAAAAAATGGTAAAACACCAGGCAGTGACGATATAATCGGAGAGTTACTAAAGTATGGGGGCAAAGAAATACATGGAAGAATATACAGTTTAATATTGTCAATATGGAAAAAGGAAGAAATGCCAGAGGAGTGGAAGAAGGGAGTAATCATACCCATACACAAGAAGGGTGATCGAGAAGATACTGATAATTACAGGGGAATAACCTTATTGAATACAACTTATAAAATAATGTCGGCAATGTTATACAGAAGACTAGAACCGTACGCTGAAAAAGAAATTGGGGAGTATCAAAATGGCTTTAGACCCGGGAGATCAACTATTGATGCACTACATGTAATGAACCAAATATTAGAGAAAAGCTTAGAGTTCAATATAGAACTACATATGTTATTCATAGATTTTAAACAAGCATTTGACAGTGTCGATAGAGGAGGTATGTTTGAGGAAATGAGAAAATTGAATATTCCTATGAAACTCTAACATGATAAAAATAACAATGAGGAACACCAAAGCTGTAATTAGAACACAGGAAGGCATAACAGACAGCTTCGATGTCAATATAGGAGTGCGACAGGGAGATGCCTTATCAGCCATACTATTTAATTTGACATTAGAAAGTATAACAAGAAAAATCGAAGATCATGGAACCATAAACACAAAGACAACACAAATAATTGCATATGCAGATGATATGGTAATCATAAGTAGATCAAAGAGGTACCTCATAAAGGCATTTAAAGAAATGATTGGGGCAGCAGAAGGTGTAGGAATACAAGTCAACAAACAGAAGACTAAATATATGAGATATGGAAGGCATGTAGGAGATGGAGATCACAGTCTACAGGTGGATAATTACAAATTTGAAGAGGTAAACAACTATCGCTATCTAGGAACGCAAATAAATATAACTCAAGGACATGAAGTGAAAGCAAGAATACAGTCAGGATATAGAGCATACTTTGCAAATAAAAATATATTGAATAATAGACAGATAAGAAAAGACACGAGAATTAAAATATATGAAACGATGATAAGACCTGTAGTCACATATGCGATGGAAACCAGAAGCTTAACATTGACAGAGGAAGAACAACTGAGAATTTTTGAACGAAGAATATTAAGGAGAATACTTGGACCAAGAAAAATAAAAGAAAATGAATATAGATCGTTAATGAACTTCGAAGTAGTGGAAGAGAGAAAAGGAAAAGACATAGTAAAATATATCAAAGCACAAAGAATAGGTTTGTTGGGACACATAATACGGAGCAATGGAACAAGAGCGATACGAAAAATAACGGAATGGAATCCCTGTGAAAGAAGAGCAAGAGGGAGGCCCAGAATGAGATGGTATGATGACGTTTTGAATGATCTAAGGGTCCTGAAGGTGGATAATTGGAGAGAACAGGCGCAGGATAGAAGAAGATGGAGAGGGATAGTGGAGGGAGCAAAAAGCCACAAACAGATGTGAGGTGTTTATGATTGAACAAGACGTGGGGACTGATCCACCCCAAGAAAAAGGATTTGGGAAGTTCTCTGGAGAACGGCCAGAACCCGATTGGGTTGTAGTGCCAAACAATAATAATAATAGTACGAGGGAAGTATAGATTTGACCTGGATTTCTTAAAATTCTGGCTCTCGGTTATAGTCCAAGACTGATATCTATCCACGGTATCTTCATCATGCGTTTGTAGCACCACATTTCAAACACTTCTTTTCTTTTTCGATCCACTTCTCCTATTGTTCAAGTTTCGCACCCGTATAATGTCATACTCCATACATACGACTTTAAGAGTCTTTTCTGAATTTCTACATTAACCGTTCCTGAACATAACAGTTGTTTCTTTTTGTTAAACGCAACTCGACCCTGCGCTATTCTTTGTTTTATATCTTTAGTGCTCCTACCATCTCGAGTTATTTTACTTCATAAATAGCAGAAATCCGCGACCTCCTCTATCTTCTCATTTCCTATTTGTATTTCCATTTTAGTTCTATTTTCAGTCCCTCTACATACCAAAATTTTAGTTTTCTCTATTGATTTTCATGTCGTAGCCCTGTGTCAAAACTGCTTCCATTTCATTCAAAGCCGCTCCTAATTCTTCTTTGCTAGATACTAACACTGCTATATCATCCGCAAATCTGAGCACGTTAATAGTTTGACCCTGTACATTAATCCCTGAGGCAGCGGCGGCTCCTTAATAAGTGCGCTCGTGTGCGCTCACTGCCTACAAAAAACTGCTTTTAACCTTTTTTTGATGAGGTTCAAACTAAAGTTTAAAACTTTTTGAATCTCCAGCGTTTAGATAATAAATAGTACGCGCGCCAAGCATCCCGCGTCGTCAGTTTCAAAATACCTAGCAGAGAATACACGTGCAAATTAATGTGCAAATACATCCAACCGTCTGGCGTTCGAGAGTAGCGTCTGGCGTGTTGAAACTGTGAGCTTTTGGGTGTGGTGCTCGTACATTCGATATGGGAGCGAGATCGGCAAAACTCGGCAAGACGTGGGAAAATTCGTCATATATGCTTTTAGTTTAGCTCGTATCCGAACACCTTTTCAGTACACACTTGATAGTTGAAACTTGCGGTTGTGCTAAGCATATGCATAATATAATACGGGACACGGGAATTGGTACTTCTGCGGCGTGGTTTTTTTGTTTACCATATTTAAGTTTGAGATAGCTCCTGGCTTTGCTTATAACGTGAGTAATAAGCTGTATTATCGTGTTTATTATTTTTAAATATTGAAATTTCCAGTGGTTTAGTTTGTGGTGGTGGCGGTGGCGCGTGTTATATAGTGATAGCGGCATAAATTCCGTTGGCAATATTATAAAATATTTTTTGATTATTGGATTTGAGCACAAAAATTGAAATAAAACGGTTAGGTAGGCCGACACCAGTTTTAAAACTAAATCAAACTTGTGCCAAGAAAAAGGAAGGTCGATCTTTCACCAGACATTTCACCTGCGACATTTACAAACGAAACAAATGGATATGTGGATGTACGGTAAGGAATTCTCTTTTTTGTTTTCAATGCTTGTTATTTTTTACTCCAAATATGGATAAGAATTGGAGTCGTATAGGCGTTACTGACTTGAACCATTTGCATGAAAAAATAAGTGTTGCGGCCTGCGCGCATGTCTGGCGGAGGAAGAAAAACAGCTGATGATCGCAGAGAGCATTGCCCTAGCAGATTCAGACTAGATAAGACGTGTACTTTGCATTTACAATATATCGTTTATTTAAAATCTTACAGTCCTCTTTTTATTTATCGAAGTATCAACATGGTCCATCGAACGGATTAATGAACTTGAAACTGTGACAACTCGTGGTTAGTTTGTGCATTTCGGACGTTGGTTTGCGTTTCGTTACGGGAACTTTGAGCAGCCATTTTTTCAAGCAAGCTACGAGATCAACACGTGTCAAACGGTACAGTACAGAGTACAGGGTGAGTTCCTTCTTTCCAAATTCCTTTATTTATATTGCAACTCGTTTTCGCAAGCAACTACAGATTAATAATAACGTTAAATATGTCTCAAGAAGAATGTGCTTTATTGAGAAAACAGCGGGGTACGCTGAGAGCGAGAGTCACACACTTTGGCAATTTCGTGCGTGAATTGAACTCCCAAAATGATGGGAAATTAAATGCGCTTCAGGTTATAGAGTTACGTAAAAAACTGTCGCGTATTGAATCACTGTTACTCGAATTCGACGAAATTCAAAATAAAATCGAATTGGCAGCTGAGGCTGACAAAGTGGGTGAGCAGTACGATGAGCGGGTTAAATTTGAGGACCCATTTTTTGAGGTTACAAAATTGCTCGATGATAATGAATTTTCGGTAGAAAGAAGTAATGTAAAAAGCCAAAGAAATGATGAGGCAAACGATGTTGAATCCGTGCGCTCTGATACAGCACGTTCGGTATCGGTGATTACAGAGGCGGCTCATTCGATAGGGACAAGGGGTAATAATGATGCGTATTTTAAATCAGTGAAGCTACCTACAATTAAAATTCCGATATTTGATGGTTCGTATAACGAATGGCTAGAATTTCGAGACATGTTCGAGTCCTTGATTCACAGCAATAATGACATAAGTGACGTACAGAAATTACATTATTTACGGACTTCTCTGGTTGGAGGTGCGGCCCAGGTGATAGGTTCTTTAGAGATTATTTCAAGTAACTACGCAGTGGCGTGGGACTTACTTTGTAACAGATACAATAACTCGCGGCTTTTGGTCAATAATCACGTAAAGGCACTTTTTACTTTGGAACCTATAAAAAGGGAATCCTCGGAAAAAATCAGAAAATTGTCTGATGATTTTTCTAAACATTTGCGATGTTTGACTCAGTTAAAACAACCTACAGATAAATGGGACACTCTTTTGATCTACATAATAGTTAGCAAACTGGACACCACAACCGCGCGGGAGTGGGAAGAGTTTAAAAATAATAATTATACTGATGTCCCCAGTTTAGAACAGTTGAAACAATTTATGAAGGGTCGAGCTGACCTCTTAGAAACATTAGAATTTAATCAAAATGAAAGACGTATCGTTAAGGTAAAGGACTCGGGAACGCGAGGGTTGGTAGCGTCCACTGTAGAGTGCGTCTTTTGCAAGGGAGATCATTTCGTGTACAGGTGCTCAGAATTTTGCAATTTACCGGTGTCAAAACGCATCGAAGAGGGTAAAAGATTGAAATTGTGTTTGAACTGCCTTCGCGATGGTCATTTTAATAAGCAGTGTCGTTTTAGAGGATGTCAAAAATGTAAGAAGCGGCATAACACGCTGTTGCACGTTGACGATGTGGACGGTAATCCGAAAGGCGAAGCAGAAAATAGTTCTGTAGTTGCCAACAGTGGCGTAGTTCAAGGGGTATATTTTGAACAATCCAATGCACTATCAAGCCACGCTGCGAATAAGTACATCTTGCTGTCCTCTGTTCAAATCACTATATTCGACAGACGAGGTAGTCCGCACACTGCGCGCGCATTGCTAGACTCCGGATCACAAAGTTGCTTTATCACCAGCGATTTCTGTAATAAGCTGAAATTAGAGAAGTTTGATAGTGACATTCGCGTATCTGGACTAGCAAATTTAAGTTCGAAAATAAGGCATAAATGCGTTGCTAAAATTCAGTCACAGCATGGTTCGTTCGGCGCGAATGTTTCTTGTTTTGTTATCCCGGAAATAACAACGAATCTGCCTAGCACGCAAATAAGCAAATCTGATTTAAATTTACCGCGTAACATTCGGTTAGCCGATCCCGATTTCCACAAACCGGGAAGGATTGACCTTTTGATCGGGTCGGACTTGTTTTGGAAGGTTATTTGTTCGGGACAATGGAATTTAGGTCGTAACAATCCGATTCTGCGCAAAACTATGTTTGGTTGGGTCGTAGTGGGTCCAGTCCTTTGCGGATTGATGAATCAAACGCATTGCAATTTAAGCACACACGAGGAGGTTAGAATTCAGCAACAGCTATCGCAATTTTGGGAAATCGAGGAGTGCCATGAAAAAAGAGCGCTTTCTCGTGAGGAAACTCTTTGTGAGGAACATTTTAAGACTCACACTCGTCGTGACGAGTCTGGGAGATTTGTCGTGACGATACCTTTAAAGGCTTCTTTAAATTCATTGGGTGAATCTCGAACGCAGGCTGCGAGACGATTCCGCAGTCTGGAAGCAAAATTTCAGAGAAATTCGAGGTTACGCGAGTTGTACCGAGATTTTCTAGCCGAGTACGAGAAGCTGGGCCACATGACAAGGGTAAGCGCCGAATCTACGGGGGAACTTGCGTACTACATGCCTCATCATGGCGTCTTAAAGGAAGACAGCGAAACCACGAAGCTTCGTGTGGTATTTAACGCATCGGCGCCTACTTCGAGCGGCAAATCATTGAACGACTTACAGATGACGGGACACACCATCCAAGACGATCTAATTTCGATATTGTTAAGATTCAGGATGCATGCTGTTGTCGTAACTGCGGACATTGAGAAAATGTACAGGCAGGTCCTGCTCGAGCCTGCGCAAAGATCACTACAACGAATCGTTTGGCGCGAAGACCCCAGTCAGGAATTTCAGGCGTTTGAATTGTGCACTGTAACGTATGGCACCGCTGCTGCCTCCTTTCTGGCAATAAGATGTATAAAGGACCTAGCTGACCTCTGCAGCACATCAGATCCTCAAAGCTCATGGAATATTAACCATAATTTTTACGTGGACGACTTCATTTCCGGGTTCAAGGACGTGCACAGCGCTATTAGCATTAGTAAAAGGGTATCGGACATTCTAAAGAATGGTTGTTTTAATTTGCGTAAGTGGCGGTCGAACAAGCCAGAAGTCGTTTTGGGAATTACTCCAATTAATGCGACGTCCTGCGAAGGATTTGAATTCGGGAGTAACGATTTGTCAAAAACTTTGGGGTTAACTTGGTCTTGCGTTTCTGACCAGCTGATGTATAAATTGAATCTTGACTCTACCGATTGTAAGGTGACGAAGCGTATGATTTTGTCGGCTTCTTCTAAAATCTTTGACCCTTTGGGGCTCGTGAGCCCAATTGTTATATTACCAAAACTAATGATGCAAAAATTGTGGTTGGAAAAATTGACTTGGGACGAGATCTTACCTCAATATTTGTCCAATGCTTGGGTGAAATTTAAGAACGAGCTACATCATTTAAACAGTTTGCGTATTCCAAGACATGCGGCATGCGCGAATCCAACACGAATAGAACTTCATGGATTTTCGGACGCCTCCGAGGCTGCGTACGGAGGATGCATTTACGTGAGATCGACAGACAAGGATAACAACATTTGTATAAGACTTTTGTGCTCAAAGTCTAAAGTTGCGCCTCTCAAGTCCTTAACAGTGCCACGGTTGGAGCTCTGCGGCGCTCTGGTGCTTGCACGATTGGCAAGGAAGGTGTTGCAAGCACTTGATGTAAGCATCGACAATTTTACGTTCTGGTCAGACTCTACGATTGTTTTAGGTTGGCTTCCAACCCAACCTAATGTACTCAAAACTTTCATCAGTAATAGGGTAGCTGAAATTCAGACCATTACTGGATCGTACCCATGGCGACACGTACCGACCGCGGACAACCCCGCCGACCTCATTTCGAGGGGTGTGTACCCAAATGATTTATTGAAATCTGACCTGTGGTGGTGCGGCCCGCGCTGGTTGGCACAGGATGAATCTGCCTGGCCCATTGGCGAGTTTTACTGTGGCAGTTTGCCTGAAACAAGGTCTCTACTTGGTTCTGTTCCAATCGCACGTGAATCTCACCCGTTTACATTTGAAAGACTTTCGAACCTGCGTCGAATCAAAAGAGCTGCCGCGTACGCCCTGCGGTTCATTAATAATTGCAGACATCCTCAAGCGCATGTTTCGGGATCTTTATCAGCAGAAGAGATAGAAGGAGCTTTTTCTGTTTTATTAAAGTTTGCTCAAGGTGATTGCTTTGAAGGTGAGTTAAGGGCGTTAAGTGCAGGAGAGCAAGTCCAAAAGGGGAGTAAGTTGGCTGCTCTGAATCCCTTTGTAGACAGCACCGGACTTATAAGAGTAGGTGGCCGGCTGCATAACTCCAACCTTCCGTTCAGTAAAAAATGCCCGATTGTTATTAGTTGTAGTCACCGGTTTGCTAAGTTGATTTTTAAACATGAGCATTTAAAATTACTCCACGTGGGGCCACAGTTATTATTGGCCACAATCCGTGAAAGCTTATGGCCGATTTCGGGCCGTAACCTGGCAAGAAAAACTGTCAGATCATGTGTAAGATGTTTGAGATATAAGCCAACTCATGTTCAGCCTATCATGGGTAATTTACCAGAGGCTCGCCTCCACCCATCTAGTCCCTTTGAAGTTTCGGGTGTCGATTACGCCGGGCCGTTGGCCATCAAAGATCGGAAGGGTAGGGGCGGAAAGTTGAGCAAGGCTTGGGTTTGCGTGTTTATTTGTTTCATCACTCGAGCTGTTCACCTCGAGCTGGTTTCCAGCCTTACCACTGAAGCCTTTATTCAGGCTTTGAGACGTTTCGTTGCGCGACGCGGTGCGCCGGCGCACATTTATTCAGATAACGGCACCACATTCGTTGGGGCAAATAAAGAACTTAAAATCTTGTGGGAGTTTTTAAAGAATTCAGAGGAGATCCTTTGCGATTACTTAGCCAATGATGGGATAACGTGGCATTTCGCTCCGGCGTACACACCGCATTTTGGGGGTAGCTGGGAGGCCGGGGTGAAGTCCATGAAACATCACTTAAATAGGGTCGCGGGCAATGCTTCACTCGTGTTTGAAGAACTCTGTACGTTGCTTGCGCAAATTGAAGCGGTGCTAAATTCTAGGCCACTCTTTCCTTCATCTCCAGACCCTAGTGACCTTAATCCCATTACTCCCGCTCACTTTCTGTTGGGAAAACCGACAACTGCAATAGCTGACCCAGATTTGCTGGAAATTCCCGAAGCCAAACTAACTCACTACCAGAGAGTGCAACAGTTACAACAGCACTTCTGGTCACGGTGGAGCCAAGAATATTTGTCAGAGCTACAGCAGCGGAGAAAATGGAAGGGTTCCGTAGGCGAGCTAAAAGTTGGTACTATGGTCATTCTAAAGGAGGACGCCCAACCTCCCTGCAGATGGCGTCTGGGAAGAATTCTTTCGCTGATACCAGGGAGTGATGGAGTTAGTCGCGTGGCTGACATTAGGACGGCACAAGGAATCGTTCGGCGGGCTTTTCCAAAAATATGCCCGCTTCCAGATGCCGAAGATTGAAGGTTGCCCTTTCAAGGCGGGGGGCATGTTGCGGCCTGCGCGCATGTCTGGCGGAGGAAGAAAAACAGCTGATGATCGCAGAGAGCATTGCCCTAGCAGATTCAGACTAGATAAGACGTGTACTTTGCATTTACAATATATCGTTTATTTAAAATCTTACAGTCCTCTTTTTATTTATCGAAGTATCAACAATAAGAAAGCACGAAGTGTCCAAAGCTCACTTGCAAGCTAGTACAGAATTTGCGTTCCAGATTCAAGTGAACACTTAAATATTGTGGAGTGAACTTTAACAAAGTGGTCGCCTGATTTTTGCATTTTTCAATATTATTGTGTTGTAATACTTACTTCATTCAGTTAAAAGTGAATATTGTTTCTAAATATATAATACAGACTTTTGACGAAAAACTTGAAATAAAACGAAATGGACGTCCTAAGCCTGAGCGAATTATCAAATACTTTTCAAAAGGTCGCAGTAAAAGTTGTGTGCGAAAGTTTAACCTTTTGGATTTGGGATTTTCGTCAAATATTGCAGTGAGTGAAATTTCTTGTTTTAAAATGGTTTCTAAAGCACTTCATAGAAAATACGGGGAGAAACCGCCAGACCCCCTCCCCAACCCCTGAACGGTGATTTCATTCCAGAGCACTGCCAAGTTCTAAAGTCACGAGCCGCCACTGCCCTGAGGCTGTTCTATCCTTAACAATATTAATCGCATCTTCGATATATAAGTTGAAAGCTAGAGGTGACAATGCACATCCCTGTCTCACTCCCTTCCGGATATCTACTTCTCTTCGTTCCTGCTCAAATTCTATAACTGCCCTTTGCTCTTTGTAGAGATTATGTATTATTCTTCTGTCCGTAAATTTCATCCCTACCTTTCTGAGCACTTCGAACATTGTTTTGAATTTGCTGCTGCTGATTTTCGTTGTAATTGTGTAATTTTTGTTTTGCTCGAAGGACCGTTTGATTTGATTAAAAATCATGCGTAAACGTAACAACTTATATTGAAGAACTTACACTTACACATAACAAAAAATAATGATAATGATTTTCTACGTCTGCTTGCTCGAGACCAATGCTGAATACTGATGAATGAATGAATTTACAAACTTACACCTTACTATTTATACAAAAATTGTTATGGGGGGGTGAGACACTGGAATTCGCAGCTGACGCCAGAGCGACGGGTATACAGGAAGAGGGCCATAAACCTTAAATCCAGGGTACCTAGAAAGAGGCCCGCAATAATTCTGCAAGAAATGCATTTTATGATGTTCATAAATTCCAACATCCTCCCCCTTTTGAAACTACGAGTTTCAAATTTTATTGCGAATAACATGATAAATAATACCTAGAAAATAACAATATAAATGATAAATACAAATACTAAAACACAAAATAAAACTGTTCATACAAAGGTTCAATGTTAATGTTTATACAGATTGTCATGAAATCTAAATAAATAATAAACGCACTGATTTTATTGGTTCTGTTCTAAAGGAAACACACTTATACGCGACACTGGCCGCACTAACTCGCCGTTCACCGTTTTCACTGATACGACCCTCGTGATGTTGTCTTTGCCGGGAAAAAGTTTTGTTACGCGACCTACTGCCCAACACATTGGTGGACGGTTTTCTTCTTTAATGACCACTAAGTCGTTTATACGGACGGCTCCTTGTTCCTCGGATTTCCATTTAGTACGTTGTTGAAGTAAGGATATGTATTCCTTACTCCACCTTGTCCAAAAATGTTGCTTAATTTGTTCAGCTCTTTGCCATTTTGAGAGTCTATTTGTTGGGAGATGAGTTATACTTGGTTGCGGATAGGATAATAAACTTTCTCCAATTAAAAAATGTCCCGGGGTAAGATAGGATAAGTCATTGGGATCGGTTGATAATTGGGTCAGAGGGCGAGAATTTAGTACAGCTTCAATCTGTGTCAGCACTGTGTAAAAAATTTCAAATTTTAAATGTGCATTAGCTGTGAGACGTGTTAAATGATTTTTTATTGATTTTACATTAGCTTCCCAAAGTCCACCAAAGTTTGGACTTCTGGGAGGAATAAAATGCCAATTGATATTTTCATTTGTTAGATGAGTAACTATTGTGCCCCACTGCTTATCACATTCAAATAACTGTTGTAAACCTTTTAACTGATTGTTAGCACCGACGAAGGTGGTTCCGTTATCGGAATATAAATCTGAAATTTTACCCCTGCGTGAGATAAATCTGTCTAAAGCAGCTAAAAAAGCTTCAGTGGTTAAGTCACTGACTATTTCTATGTGAATAGCTTTAGTTGCCATACACACAAAAATTGCAATGTAAGACTTCGTTAATTTTGTTCGTCTGTAATTGCCCTGTTTTATGAGGAAAGGTCCCGCATAGTCAATGCCTGTTTTAAGGAACGGGCGCGATGGTTGAAGGCGACAAAGTGGTAAGTTGCCCATTATTGGCTGTATTATTTTCGGATTGGCACGAAAACAAGGAATACACTTTCTTAAAACATGTTTCACATTATTCTTTCCAGATAGGATCCAGTATTTTAATCTTAGACTTGCTAACGTCGTTGAAACCCCAGCATGTAAAAGATAAAAGTATGTTCATGTGAAATTAATAATTTAGTCAATGTATGATTACCTGGTAGAACAATGGGATGAATTTGATTGAATTGATAATTTGAATTTTGAATTCTACCCCCTACTCGAATGATATTGTTTATGTCAAGAAATGGAGTGAGTGATAACAATTTGCTTGATTTCTTTACCTTGTTTTCCTGGGATAGGAAATGCAAATCTTCAGAAAATTCACTTTGTTGTATGATTTTGATTAATCTAATTTCTGCGTTGCTTAACTCATCGACGGACAATCTGCCAGAGAGTTTATTTGATTTCTTAGAGCCCCTGCAATTGGCTATAAAACGTAGAATGTATGCAGTTACGCGCTTAAGTTTGATATACGATGAAAATCTGCCAATTAGGCTAAATTCGGCCTTTTGTGATGTTAGTAAGACAAGTGGCTTAACTTCTGGAAGACTGCAATGTTCTGTGATAGGTGGGTTAGGCCATAAATTATCATTATATTTCAAAAACTGATGAATAAATTCCTCCAAAAACTGATGCCATTTCGAGGCAATATCATTGGGTACTGCTTCATCCCAATTCAAATTAATTTGCCAAACCTTTTGTAATATTAATTTGGCTTTTATAACAATCGGACTTATTAAGCCCAAAGGATCATAAATTTTTGAAATGTTTGAAAGGATTGTTCTTTTTGTAAGTGATTTGTTATGATCCAGATTTATTGAATAAGAAAATTCGTCCGTAATATGATTCCAAATGATTCCTAAAGTTTTTAAACCTTCTTGATTTGAGACTAAATGAATTTCTGGTGAATCGTTTTTTTTTAAATTATCTTCGTGCAAACATTGTAAATTGGAAGCCCATTTGCACAATGAAAAACCAGCCTCGCTAAGTATGTCTGTGAGACCAATTTTTATATTTGCTAATTCGTCTTCTGATTCTCCCCCTGTGAGGAGATCGTCGACATAAAAATCTGTTTTAATGATTTCTGCTAATTCTGGATTTGTTTCTTGATTATTTGCCGCAACTTGGTTCAAGCATCTGATTGCAAGGAAAGGCGCACTAGATGTACAATAAGTAACTGTATTTAACTGGTAAATTTTTAAAGGTTCAGATGAATGTGATCGCCAAATTATTTTTTGATATTTTCTTTGATCCTCATTGACAAGTATTTGCCGATACATTTTTGCTATGTCTGCTTTGATAACGTATGAATGCTGTCGAAATCTCAATAAAATTTCAAACAGATCATTTTGTAATGCTGGTCCGGTCAGCTGAACGTCGTTAAGTGATAATCCTGATGTTGATTTCAAAGAAGCATCGAAAACTACCCGTAATTTGCTAGTAGTACGGTCTTCTTTGTACACGGCATGATGGGGTAAATAGTAGCCTAAATGATCTTTGTTGTTCTGAGCTGTTATATTGGTCATGTGACCTAAATGTTCATATTCTTCGATGAAGTCCTGATATTCTTGCCGTAAAATTTCATTATTGTTTAGTTTACGCTCAAGAGACAGAAATCTTTTCAACGTGAATTGATATGAATCTCCTAAATCTGATAGATTGTCTTTAAATAGAATATTTACGATAAATCGACCGGCCTTATCTTGCTTGGTGTTTTGAATAAAATGGTTTTCACATAATCTTTCTTCACGCGAAAGTAGAGATTGATTTGCATTCGTAGTATATGATTCTAATTCCCAAAATCTAGAAATTTGCTTATGAATTTTATGATTTATAGACATGTTGCAATTAGTGGGTCCTAATTGAGGAGTCTGATTACCTGAAATAACCCATCCTAACTTTGTTTCGTGTAATATATTAGAATTTGATATTTTAATTTGTCCTGCACACAAAAGGTTCCAGAACAAATTGGCACCAATCAATAAATCAATTTCCCCTGGTATATGAAAATTTGGATCTGCTAATGATATCGTTTTCGGAATATTGAAATGATTTTTGTTTAAATATTCATTTGGCAATTCTTCAGTAATTCTGGGCAGAACTAAACAATCAATTGTATTTTTAAAATTATTTAAACGAGATTTAATCGTTGCTGATGTGCTATGACCAATATTTGTAACAGCTTGATTTATTCCTGACACCGGTACTGAAATTTTAGTTAGTTTTAGATTTAATCTTTTGCATAAGGCTTGTGTAATAAAATTGGATTGTGAACCCGAATCTAAAAGGATCCTACAAGAATGCATTTTACCGGTGTCGTCGAAAATTTCTATGATAGCTGTAGCAAGCAATGCATGGGTGTTACAAGCGTTTGCACAACATGCTACTGAATTGGTGCTTAGGGATTCTCTATTGCTAATTTGATTTTGACTATGTTCCTGGCTAATTCGATTTGTATGAATTAATGTATTGTGTTTCATGTTGCACAATTTGCAGGAATTTTGCGACTTACAATCGTTTGTAATATGATTAGATCTCAAGCAGTTTAGACATATCCCTTTGATTTTAGTTCTGATATACGTCGATCTATAGGTAAATCTAAAAATAATTTACAAAAGTAAATTGCATGATGACCCGAACAAAATGTGCATGATTTTTGCTGCGTGGTTAAATAATTATGATGATATTTAAAATTACTGTGTTGTAGTTTTGGTGGGTTTCTATGACCGTTAACATGATAATTTGATTTTTGATTGGTAGATTTCATGTCTGATGTTGAATGTTTATTGTCTTTTGTTTTCTCTAATGGTTTTGAACGTTTTACTAAGAACTCTAGTAAAAAGTTTAATGACGGAGCTTGTTTGTTCGCAATTGTCATTTCCCATTCGTTTTTTGTTGCTTGGTCAAATTTTCCAGAAATTAAATGAATCAATAATCTGTCTTCCAGTTTAGATTCGTCGAGATGTTGAATAGCTTCGAGATGACTCGATACATGATCCGCTAAGTGCCTTAAATCTCGGGAAGAATCTTTACTAGTCGAATTTAAATTGAATAAGCATTTTACATGTTTAAGAATAATACCTTCCTTATCTTCGTATCGTGTTTTTAGTTTTTGCCATGCTACTTGATAGTTTTCTGCGATAATTGGTAAGTTTCTAATCACCTGGGCAGCGTCGCCGCTTACCGATGTTTTTAAATATTGAAATTTATCGATGTCGTTCAATAAAGTGTTATCGTGAACTAACGATTTAAATGTATCATGAAAAGTTACCCACTCATAGAATTTTCCATCAAAAACAGGTAATGATAATTCTGGTAATTTTACAGATTTAATACTACTACCACTACTATTATTATTGATTGTACTAACTTCTGAAAAGGATGTATGTTTTAATAATTTTTTGAGTTTTGTTAGTACCGAAAAATATTGATTTTCAAAAATTTCTACTTCTTTAGGATCTTCTCCTTCTGCTTTTAAATCTATTTCGAATTGAATTTGTTCAAATTGCTCATCGATATCTTTAATTTTTTCAAATCTAGCATTAATTTCTTCAATATCATCACTTTCGGGGTCAAAATTAGTTAGAATAGTTTCAAAACGAGTTAATTTTGTTTTTAGTGACGTCCGTTTTTTCTTAAGTTCTGTTAATAATTGAGCCATGTTAATGTTTGTTTGTTATTATGATGTTAGGATAATATCCCTGTTAAATAATATTAATAAAATGAATTAATAACTGCGCTGACACAGACGAAGCGATACGTGCTAATAAATTAATGATAATGATATTGAAAAATGAAAGCAAAAGGGAAACGGGATACTACTTATATCCTTTTCTCCCTCTGTGCTGTTTGGTTTTGATGCTGACGTTGTTCGTCGTTGATGTATAACCACTATTTGATCTTCTCTGGTGGCCTGTTGATAAAAGACGCTGGATTTCTTATCGTAGAGATAAGTTCCAATCCGGCTCGAAGTGACCAATGTTTTGAATTTGCTGCTGTTGATTTTCGTTGTAATTGTGTAATTTTTGTTTTGCTCGAAGGACCGTTTGATTTGATTAAAAATCATGCGTAAACGTAACAACTTATATTGAAGAACTTACACTTCCACATAACAAAAAATAATGATAATGATTTTCTACGTCTGCTTGCTCGAGACCAATGCTGAATACTGTTGAATGAATGAATTTACAAACTTACACCTTACTATTTATACAAAAATTGTTATGGGGGGTGAGACACTGGAATTCGCAGCTGACGCCAGAGCGACGGGTATACAGGACGAGGGCCATAAACCTTAAATCCAGGGTACCTAGAAAGAGGCCCGCAATAATTCTGCAAGAAATGCATTTTATGATGTTCATAAATTCCAACAGTTTGAAATTTCTAAAAGTAATGAATTGTGGTTGAATTTTGGGTTTCGTGACCGTTATGTTAGTATAAACCAACTCATGATCAGTCAGTAATTGCCCTATGTGTTTCACTCCACTACCATTTATATCCACCCCACCAGAACAAACAATAACATCGAGAAGCGACATCTTGCTGATAGAGTAACGAGTAGGTTCTTGAATTAACTGTAGTAGACCGAAATCATTTAAAGTAGACACAAACCTTTGTGCGACCCTACCATGCAAATCCAAAAGATCAATATTTAAATCTCCCATACATACAATATTTTCGCATGATAAGAGCACACTACACAATGTCTCTTCGAAGGATGTTATAAAATTATCAATATTAGTGTTAGGCGGTCTATACATAACAGCAAAACAATATTTGGTGGGGTTTAATACTATCTGTAAGTACCCAAAGTTGCTCAAGACGCTGAGATTGGTTAACATTAATTATAGAAAAATTTAGAGAGTTTTTGATATAAATACCAACTCCTCCTCCTCTGTTCACCCTATCCTGCCTCACAAATTGATAGCCAGCTATGTCTACCAAACGAGAATCCAACCGGTTGTTCAGCCACGTCTCACTTACGCACACTATGTCGTAATCATCGCTCAGTATATGCTCCTTTAACTCTACAAAACCAGCCAGAATATAAAATTTTAACCTGCATAATAATCTAGTACAATACATATCCTTTTCTGAGAGCATCAAACTGGCCACGCCAGAGATAGTCGGGTGGCGAAACAAAATATTAAGGCAATAGTTCGTTTGCCTAATATAAATTTAAAAATCAATTTTCCATTTTATTTATAAATCTTTCCCAAGAAAATGTTGCATTTATTTATTTCATTTTAGTTGCAACTTTAATCATTTCGTCTTAACTAACTTTTATGATAATTACTGCAAAGTAAATTTTGGTTTTAAAATTTTATTTTATGTATAAAAGACCCACAAACAATTACTATTTTCAAAAAGCCATATAAATTTAAATCTTAAATGCAAGTGTTAATTCTAGTTAGTTATTAGTTAGATTTTAAGTATTACTTGTAAGCGTTGATACAATATTAGATGATTTACTTACTGACTAAGTTCTGTGCGATCCAGGTGAATTCTCAGAAATTCAAGGATTCTGTGTACTATGCAGGGTGTTGAAAAAAGAGGTTTCAATATTTGGAAGGCACGTAATATGATCAACAGCAAGTTAAAAAGTCTAAATAAATATGGGTCTGCAGACCAACCGTTTTCAAGATATAAGCGATTTAATTTTTCGATAGTTAATTTGAATATTTTGTTTATTATTCAATATTCATCACTACATAATAATTATCAAAGAAGATTTTCTAAATTTCCTCCTTCAACATCGACACAGGATCTACATCTTCTTAGAAAGGATCTGCATACCCTTTCAAAAACCGCCAGTTTTTTTTGAATTGTTTGACGACTTTGTTCAATCCGCAGCTGCAACTCGTCAAGGTTTACTTATTCTAAACTTTATTCAACATCCTGTATATAAATAAAGAATAAATTTAAAAAAAATTGTGGAAGTATTTCATACCCGATTTCATATTTTGTAAGAACTTTATTTTATTTTTTTATTAGTAATTTAGCTGTATGAAGTTGCAATACAATTTGTATTATTCATAAAAAGTATTAGGTATTTATATTAAATTTAAAAATATAATAAACATTTCTATCCCAAAGGACTTGTACCTTGACGCAGTTCTAGTGATACTGGGACGGGTGGGATGGCTTGCGCGCTTCAATGATCTAAAGAGCCGAACCATAGGTTTAACCATATTGGAGGGGTTTTTATTTGAGAAGCCAGACTAAACCAAGTCCCTGAAAGGGGGCAGCAGCTCTTTCAGTAATCATAGTGGCAGAGATCGTGAGGGTCGGTATGGCACTTTGATACACACTACTGCGATGTGGAAGGCAACGGGAAACCACCACATTATTCTATCCCTAGTACAGCGTACTTCGAATTTATGACGATGGCACCTTCTGGAGTAAAATATTCCGGAGGTAAAATAGTCGCACATTCGGATCTCCGGGCGGGGACTGCTTCGGGGGGAGTCATCAGAAATGATAAGTGTAACATCTCACGAGTCGGAGCGTGGAATGTTAGAAGCATGAAACAAGTAGGAAAGTTAGAGAATTTGAAAATTGAGATGGATAGGTTAGCATTAGACGTAGTAGGTATTAGTGAAGTGAGATGGCCAGAAGCCGGAGACTTCTGGAGCGGAGATTTTAGAGTAATACACACAGGATCTGTAGGAGGAAATTCGGGAGTAGGTATTGTTATGCGGAAAAAAGTAGGGCAGAGTGTAGAAAATTTCTTACAGCAAAGTGACAGGGTAGTTATGGTTAGGTTAGATTCGAAACCTGTAAAAACAGTAATAATACAGGTATATATGCCCACTTCTAACTACAGTGATGAGGTCGTAGAGGCAGTTTATAGTGATATTGAACATGTGCTAGATTTTGTGAGAGGACACGAAAATTTAATAATTATAGGAGATTTCAATGCAGTGGCAGGCACAGGGCGAGAGGGCGGAATACTTGGTCCCTTTGGATTAGGCAATAGGAACGAAAGGGGAGTTAGACTGATAGAGTTCTGCGATAAACATAACTTAACGGTCGCGAACACTTTATTTCACCATCATGTTAGGAGACGCTACACGTGGAAGATGCCAGGAGACCTAGGGAGATATCAAATAGATTACATTCTTGTTAGGCAAAGATTTAGAAATCAAGTTAGGGATTGTAGAAGTTATCCAGGAGCAGATATAGATAGTGATCACAATATAGTCGTTATGAAGGCCAATCTTAAATTTAAGATTTTGAAAAAACGAAGCGGAAGAAGGTATCTTGACCCAGAGAGACTAAAAGATGATGATACGCTCGATAAGTTCGAGAAAAAGACAAACGAAGTACTAAAGGGCGCGGGCGAAAATATTGTTAGGGACATAGAGGAAGAATGGAATTGCATTAAAAATAGTTTAGTTTCCTCAGCTAGGGATATTTTGGGTCATAAACAGAATGAAAGTAGGAAACCCTGGATAACAAAACATATTGTAAGTCTAATAGAGGAAAGGCGAAAATATAAAAATAGGTTAGATGAAATAGGGAAACAAAGATATAAGGCGATCAAGTGGGAAATTATTCGGAAATGTAGGAAAGCGAAAGAGCAATGGATCGATAATAAGTGCAAAGAAGTGGAAAATAAGTTCGAAGTAGGAAAGACTGATGAAGCATATAAAATAATTAGGAGAAATTTTAGAGAAATTGGATCTAGTACCAAAAGCATTAGGAATGAGGCAGGAGATATCCTAATCGAAAGCGGGGAGAAGGCAGATAGGTGGAAAGAATATTTAGGAAACTTATATGCGGGACAGGAAGTGCAAGATATATTAGAAAGCGAAAGCAGTGTAGAGGGGGATAACCTAGGGAATCCTATAATGAGAGAAGAGTTTGAGCTAGCACTAAAAAGTTTAAGGAATAATAAAGCGCCAGGTATAGATGGCTTGCAGGCAGAAATCTTAAAGTGCGCAGGTCAAGAGGTAATAGATCGTTTATTTAAATTAGTTAGTCATATATACCTGACAGGCGAGATTCCAGAGGATTACAAACGGAACATCATGGTAGCTTTGCCAAAAAGGAAAGGCGCGGATAGGTGCGAAAATTTCAGAACCATCAGTTTAACTTCCCATGCGTCAAAAATTTTAACTAGAATTGTGCAAAGAAGGATGGAGAAAAAGGCGGAAGAAATATTAGGAGATCAGTTCGGATTTAGACGAAATAGAGGAACGTGCGAGGCCATCCTAGCTTTACGAGTAATTATAGAAAAAACGATAGAAAAGAGAAAGAGCGTCTATATAGGATTTGTAGATTTAGAAAAGGCCTTCGACAACGTGGAAGATGTTCGAAGTGCTGAGAAAGGTAGGGATGAAATATAGGGACAGAAGAATAATACATAATCTCTACGAAGAGCAAAAGGCAGTTATAGAATGTGAGCAGGAACGAAGGGAAGTAGATATCCGGAAGGGAGTGAGACAGGGATGTGCATTGTCACCTCTAGTTTTCAACTTATATATCGAAGATGCTATTAATATTGTTAAGGACAGAACAGCCTCAGGGATTAACGTACAGGGTCAAACTATTAACATGCTCAGATTTGCGGATGATATAGCAGTGTTAGCATCTAGCAAAGAAGAATTAGGAGCGGCTTTGAATGAAATGGAAGCAGTTTTGACACAGAGCTATGGCATGAAAGTCAATAAAAAGAAAACTAAAATTTTGGTATGTAGGGGATGTGAAAATAGAACTAAAGTTGACATACAAATAGGAAATGAGAAGATAGAGGAGGTCACGGATTTCTGCTATTTAGGAAGTAAAATAACTCAAGACGGTAGGAGCACTAAAGATATAAAACAAAGAATAGCGCAGGGCCGAGTTGCGTTTAACAGAAAGAAACAACTGTTATGTTCGAGAACGGTTAATATTGAGACTAGGAAGAGACTCTGAAAGTCCTATGTATGGAGTACGGCATTATACGGGTGCGAAACATGGACAATAGGGGAAGCGGATCGAAAAAGAGTAGAAGCGTTTGAAATGTGGTGCTACAGGCGCATGATGATACCGTGGATAGATAAGGTTAGCAATAGGGAAGTATTAGAAAGAGTTGGGGAAAGGCGAAAGGTATGGAAAACAATAAAGAGTAGGAGAGATAGGATGGTAGGACACCTTCTAAGACACGAAGGAATAGTTCGCGACATACTAGAGTCAGAGATAGGAATAAAAAGAGGTAGGGGTAGGCCTAGATTAGACTACTGCTCTCAAATAGTTAGGGATGTAGGATGTTCTACTTTTAGGGAAATGCGTAGGTTAGCTCAGGATAGAAAAGAGTGGAGGTACGCATCCAACCAGTCTTCAGACTGAGAACCTTATGATGGAATAAACATTTAATGTTCGATTTTTCAGCCCCATTTGGGGCCTTTGTCAAAATTTATTAAAAATTGTATAAAGTTTAAAAATGACAAATTATTTTTTAATAAAATTTTTAAATAATTTAACAAAATTAGAATAATATTCAAATGGGGAAAACCCGCAAATTTTGAAAATGATCATATTGAATAGTTTACTACCCAAAACAAGTTCTGCAACTTTCGATTTTTACATTTGAGTCTTATTTTCGACATAATTAAATACGAAACATGCGTCACGCTCGAGGCCCAATATTTGAATGACGCTTGTGACGTACTTGACCACTGGGCCCGACAGATTAGGTAGGAATTTTCACATGCGTAAACCGATCCGTTTGCACCCTGAGCGCTCGTTTATTTCTCGACTCCTCCCACCGAAGAAACGTCAAGCAAACTACACAGGCGAACAGCCCTACAAGTGTGAAATATGTGAAAAAGCATTCCTCCATCCCTCAACTCTAAAGAATCATCAGATGTGTCACACAGGCGAAAAACCGCACAAGTGTGAAATATGTGAAAGGGCGTTGCGTCACCTCTCATATCTAAAGTGCCATCAGATGGGCCACACAGACGAGAAGCCCCCCCACATATGTGAAATATGTAAAAAGGCGTTCTGTAACCTCTCATCTCTAAAGCGCCATCAAATATGCCACACAGATGAGAAGCCCCACATATGTGCAACATGTAAAAGAGCATTTCGTAACCTTTCACATCTTAAGAACCATGTCATGTGCCACACAGACGAGAAGCCCTATAAATGTAAAATATGTAAGAAAGCATTGAGTGACCTCTCATCTCTAAAGCTCTATCAAATGTGCCACACAGATGAGAAGCCCCACATATGTGCAATATGTAAAAGAGCATTTCGTAACCTCTCACATTTAAAGAACCATCTGATGTGTCACACAGGCGAGAAGCCCCACGAATGTGAAATATGCGAAAGGGTATTCCGTCAGCTCTCATCTCTAAAGAACCATGTGATGTGCCACACAGGCGAGAAGCCCCATAAATGTAAAATATGTAAAGAGGCATTCCGTCAGCTCCCATCTCTAAAGCGCCATCAGATGTGCCACGCAGACGAGAATGTGTAAAAGAGCATTTCGTAACCTTTCACATTTGAAGAGCCATGTGATGTGCCACGCAGACGTGAAGCAATAGTCAGTGGTGGCGTAGAGAATGGTGACTATTTATTTACTCATCATTATTATTTAGTATGAAATGCTCTTTATATAGTTTTTTACAATAAACTAATTGTTTATGTGAATTACTGGCAATAATTAACAAATAAACACTGTTATAATCGACGTTTCGGCCCCTTCTGGGGCCTTTGTCAAAATTTATATGTAAAAATACACATAAAACGGTAACATAAATTATTTGTGATTAAAATTTTAAATAATTGAGGTAATAGTAACATTCATTATAACGATTTGTATACTATACTTTGTCGACGACTAACAAATATTTTTAATTTTCTTTTAAGAAGTTATATAAGTAATAGTACCTATTTGTTCGTAACATGTATTCAATAAATTACAATATCATTTGTTTATATTATTGATTGCATTCATGGGTTTGGTAAGCATTATCAACGGTATTATTGAATTATTGAATTGAGCTAGATATTTTTTACCTGTCTGTCTGCTTTATCTTTTATAGTCGGTTATGTAGCCCACAAATATCGCCACCACTGGTAATGAATGCACGCATGATCTTAACTACTTTTGACATAAGCTGCTGGAGTAGTTCGACGGTCGTCTAAGCTTTCAGTTACTCCATGCTATTTTATAGGTTAATATTTTTTTAAGAATACAAAATTTGTGGCTTTTTTACAAAAAATGTCTTTTTGCGATTTAGTTAAAACTGAACTAGACAATGATCGGAATGATATAGAAGTAAAAGAAAAATGTATACTTGATCAAGAGGAGTCGATAAAAGAGCCAGATCTTCAGCCAGATTTTCGCATAGAGGAGGAAAAGGTAGACAGTTTTGGAATTTTGATGCACGCTAGGGATTTTTGCAATATAATTTCTCAAAAGTTTGATTAGTATCCAGTCTCGCTTTTTTGCAGAAAATGTCTTTTTGCGATTCTGTTAAAACTGAATTGGAGAATGATTGGGGTGAAATAGAGATAAAAGAGAAATTTATAATTGATAAAGAGCAGTTGATAAAAGAGTCGCCAGGTTCTTGCGTAGAGGACAAAAAGGTAAGCAATTTAGGAATTTTGGCCATTTATGAGATTAAACATTATCTGTCGTACCGCCGATATAATTATTAAATACTTGATATTTACTACCCGAAACCGCCCTTAGTGCGTAATCGTAAAAACTGCCTGGCAGTGAGCACCTGCCGCTCTTAAGGTTCAATCAGGTGCAGAGTTCTTTAGCACATGATTTAACTGCTTACACACAAACAAACCACCACATCACCTATATTAAAGGGAATTGCAAGACTGAGTAATTCCTTTCTCCCCTGACCGTCTCTATTTTGATTTAAAATTGTATTTATTCTCTTGATGTACTACATGTTTCTATTTTGATATTGATTTTATATAAATAATAATAATAATAATAATAAGGTTTATTTAAGAACTTCCAAATAATACAAGTTTTAAATAAACAAGTTATGGATTTTCCTATGAAAGCATTGATCTCGGCATTGATGCTTGTGTGTAGGACTTCCTACTATGTTTTACGAGTTAAAAAGTCCAGTTTAAAATTTATAAAATTTGAATTTGAGAGAAAATAGCTAATAAGTATTATCCTTGTCTATCATATATACTAGTCTGCTAATCCAATGCAATTTATTGGAAGCCGGTTTTTGGACGCCACGTATTTTAGTTCTGGACGCAGCTGGTTAGATGGGGCTCGATACGCTTAGTAAACTTCCAGTTTTCAATCTGCTATCGTGGCACTTTAGTTGATTTCATTGTTTAACAGATGGCAGGCACGGCGATTTTAATTCTGGGGTGATGCGAGACGGCGCCAGCCGGCAAGACGGGACGTTGCGGAATAAGATATCAAATAAGCTTTTATGTTCCCGCAGGGCACAGCCACATACTTAGATAAATATACCGCCTTTGGACCATTGCGCATCAATTCCGGTCATGCAATAAAAAGGGATAGAAAATTACGCCATTTTTACATACTCGCGGTTGATTGGTGGATGTGGTCCAATCAAATCTGGAGTTGCTTGCTGGCTCAACAACTGACAAGTGTCAAGTAACATAACCAAAGAAAATATTGTTTGTTTAGTTACTTATGTTCTTTGGTTTCACGTTTTGAATGTGGTTTAAAATCCCATACATTTATTATTCTGATCAGTTGGAATAGTTTAAGTGTTCTTTTTTTGTGTGAAGTTTTCATCTCCTAGTGCACCCATATACCTGCTGTTCCTTTTGGAATCAAACTCGTTTAAAACTAACATAATTTTGACGTAAAAATATAGATTGTGAATGTTTCCTGAGTCAGCCTTTTTATTCCACGTGATTGGAGCCTGATGTTTTGACTTGGAAACACAGTTGCTGAAGCCACCGAGACCCAGGTTGCGGACATACAAACAGAGCACGGGATCATCCTGATTTGTGCGTGGAACTGGACTAGTTCATTTTTATTTGTATCAAACATGCACAATAAATTGTGATTTTTATGTAATTTGTCGGATTTTTCAATTGCTATTCTTACAAGGTCAATAAAAATACAGTGGAACTCCCATAAGTCAAATCTCAATCTCAAGGGACACAAAAAAATTGAGTTAAAGAAACTTCGAGTTTAAGAACATTTTATTAAAATTTCCATACATTGCATTATTCACAAAATAACATATAACGTAACTATACACAATATACCCATACAAAATGCAGGTTATTACAATTCTGTAACCAATCAAATCATTGTTTAATAAAAAAGTGTAATTTTGAACTGTTTTTGATGACATAACTGTTCATTTTCACAAAATTGCTGTACAGACCTTCACTTGCACACAAAAAATTAAAAATGTTACAAACTGTCACCTAACTGATTAGTTGTTGGTATTGTTATCCCAGTCTCAACGCCTTCACTTTCATTTTCTTCGTTGCCTTTGCTGTCGGACATTTCGCAATTAGACGAGTGACATTTTAAACTAGACAAAATGTCATCATTAGTTGGAAATTCTGCAATTTGGATGTCGTCGTCGATGGCAATGTTCTTCTACGTCAATATCTTCCATCTGTACCGATTCCCTGAATTTCGCAAGCGTTGCCTTTAATTAATATCTTCCATTTGTACCGATTCCCTGGATTTCGCAAGCGTTGCCTTTAATTCAATAAGACTAAGATCATCTTCATCCAACGAATGATCTTCATTTTCACGAATGTCGGGAGAATCCGGCTTTCTTAAAACAATTCTGAATTGTTGTTGCTGAGACATCTGTATCCCATGCTCTTGATATTTCTCTAATAGCATCTAAAGTTACCGCTAATGTTCTATGATCCTCCATGGCAGCGATAGTTTGTTTCAGAATCCATTTCCGGTACCTAATTCATCTTCAGGTTCAAAGTATGAGAACTTGATTGACTGGAAACTCTCATAATGTACTGCTCAGCGAAGTTAATGAGTCTAGAGCTCTATATGTACATACCTATAATCAAATTGTTAATATAATAACAACTTTGTACGACTAGACACAAAATTTTCTTCTTACAAAAGAAAATATAAATTCATGTCCAAAATACCTGCTCTTACCATATATTACAAAGTTACATTCTCCGTGACAAGAAGCTTTATTAACAACAATGTGCTTATCAAAATATTGTGGTTTCTTCTTACTGAAAATTCTTGGGTTATGTTGTTTGACAGCTAAAGTAGGTAAAAATGGCGCCAAGGTCAAGTTTCAATTTTACAAGTGTTGTTGCACTCTCTCAAGCGATATAGTGATCTATATATGTGGGCACAGCGCGGCGGCACGCTTTGTCGCTTGTCGGGGTAACACCTGCATGAAATTTATGCCTTTACAATACTTTTTATGTCCAATTTTGTCTTTCTGAATTTGTTCACATATACCAGCCCCAATTATTTAAATGGCCTTACTTCCTAGATCCCAAAAATAAAAATTAAGAGACAGCCCAAAAAGATGTTTTAACGTTTTAACGTATTATTCGAAAAACCAAAAAACGCACTTGTTTTTTCCAGTAACTTTCGTTTTTGAAAACACTTTGAGGATCTGTATGCAGCGCCGTAGCCAGGGTCAAAACTTAGGGGGGGCTTATGAATTTTTTGAGGGGGCCTAAACAAAATATTTGGTAGGATGTCTCTTGGAATATGCGATTAAAATTATTCTAAAAATTGGAAATTATAATACTTTACTAAACTAGATAAATTGATAAATACCTATATACCTAGTTTGAGGATATGGAAGCAATAAACAATACATAAATATGACTAATTCTTGTAAAAAAATGGACAACGAAGAATGAAAAACTATTCAGTAGAACTTCACAATAAACTAAAATCTTCACTTCTTACAATGAAACAAAATACAACTATATGTATAGGGTGTTAACAATTAGCGGGGCAGTATTGACAGCTTTGTTATTTTTGGAGCCACGATTCCTGTTAAATGACAATACTAGTAGTATTTCTTAATAGCTTACGGTCGCGAAAACAGAAAAGCAATGATTGAACATCAGGTTTTCGAGTTATGTGCAAAAATAATTTTTTTTAAATGGAACGCTCTATATATTTTTGCATATATTGGGAGAGAGAAAAATTCTTAACAGAAAGTCTTAATTAATGGCTACCCTAAAATTTAAAATAAAGACGTTTTACTCCATTTAAAAGTAAAATACTATATAAATACATCTTTTACACTATAAATCAAAACAGGCCGAGGAACAAGGCAAGTGTCGAAATCAATAAATATTCTTTGTAAATTTTTATTAGTAGGTACTTATTGCTGTTTAGAGAGTTTTCGTATTATTTTCGTGACTATATCGACATTTTCACCATGCCGTTTACTCTTGTAGAAAACTGGGACACGTGTGATTTGGTAAGCTTATAAAAAATGAATTTCGATCTATCGCATGCTACGCCGAATTATTTCTTGGGCGGGAATAGCCGATGCAAAGAAGGATGGACAAAAAGGCGGAAGAAATATTAGGAGAAGATCAGTTCGGATTTAGACGAAGTAGAGGAAAGAGGAACGCGCGAGGCCATTCTAGCTTTACGAATAATTATAGAAAAAACGATAGAAAAGAGAAAGAGCGTCTATATAGGATTTGTAGATTCAGAAAAAGCCTTCGACAACGTAAAATGGGGGAAGATGTTCGAAGTGCTCAGAAAGGTAGGGATGAAATATAGGGACAGAAGAATAATACATAATCTCTAGAAGGAGCAAAAGGCAGTTATAGAATGTGAGCAGGAACGAAGGGAAGTAGATATCCGGAAGGAAGTGAGACAGGGATGTGTATTGTCACCTCTAGTTTTCAACTTATATATCGAAGATGCGATTAATATTGTTAAGGGCAGAACAGCCTCAGGAATGGATGTACAGGTCAAACTATTAACTTGCTCATATTTGCGGATGATATAGCAGTGTTAGCAGCTATAGCAAAGAAGAATTAGGAGCGGCTTTGAATGAAATGGAAGCAGTTTTGACACAGGGCTACGGCATGAAAGTCAATAAAAATAAAACTAAAATTTTGGTATGTAGGGGATGTGAAAATAGAACTAAAGTTGACATACAAATAGGAAATTAGAAGATGGAGGAGGTCGCGGATTTCTGCTATTTAGGAAGTAAAATAACTCAAGACGGTAGGAGCACAAAAGATATAAAACAAAGAATAGCGCGCAGGGGCGAGTTGCGTTTTACATCAAAAAGAAACAACTGTTATGTTCGAGAACGGTTAATATAGAGACTAGAAAGAGACTCTTAAAGTCGTATGTATGGAGTACGGCATTATACGGGTGCGAAACTTGGACAATAGGAGAAGCGGATCGAAAAAGAATAGAAGCGTTTGAAATGTGGTGCTATACAGACGCATGATGAAGATACCATGGATAGATAAGGTTAGCAATAAGGTATAGGGAAGTATTAGAAAGAGTTTGGGAAAAGCGAAAGGTATGGAAGACAAAAAAGAGTAGGAGAGATAGGATGGTAGGACACCTTCTAAGACACGAAGGATAATAGTTCGCGACATACTAGAGTCAGAGATAGGAATAAAAAGAGGTAGGGGTAGGCCTAGATTAGACTACTGCTCTCAAATAGTTAGGGATGTAGGATGTTCTACTTTTAGGGAAATGCATAGGTTAGCTCAAGATAGAAAAGAGTGGAGGTACGCGTCCAACCTTATGATGATGATAAGAATAGCCGAACCGGACGTGCGTCCTAAAATTGTACAGGAAATTAGGGAACAAAACAGATATTTTTGTACAGAAGAGGAGGAGAAAATATTTAATTTGGGATGCACAAACGGGCCTTAAGTACCTACATAGCTGTATACAGGGTGTCCCAGAACAACGGGGCAATATTTCTGGAGCATATAGTTTGGGTCAAAATAACACTTAAATCGTATAAAAAAAAATTCTAGGACGCCTCCCTTCGAAGCTATTCGCCCTTAAAATTAAAGTCCCGAAGAAGGCTTTTTGCTGGTAACTTTCAAACTACTGTATAGAATGTTATAAAATTTGGACTGTAGGCATAGTAAGCAAGTACCTGTGATCCAGTGACATGACATCTTCCGTATCTTGTCTAGGAAGCCGGGGGTGGAACACCCCTAATGCTTTTCATCCCTTAACTTTTACGTTGGTGCTTTTAACGAATTTGCAATGAGATTTTTAAATTCCTCAAATAATTTTCTCAAAAAAGGTACTCTTTTTTGAAACCGTTAAAACGGCCCGTTTCCGAGAAAAAAATGTATACAAAGACATGGTTTATCATTTTTACCGACTTTTACTATACAAGCCAGGCTATGAAATATGAACTGCTTCATGAAACATGTGAAAAAATGAAAATGAAGTGAAAATGTATCAACAATCGGTTTTGCAAACATATAATAGCAGCTACAATAAATTTTTGAAGTGAGCACCTTGTAGACGCATACGTTTTTGTGTAGTAAAAATGATAAAGCATGTCTTTGTATCATTTTTTTTCTCGGGAACGGGCCGTTTTAACGGTTTCAAGAAAGACTACCTGTTTTGGAGAAAATTGTTTGAGGAATTTAAAAATGTCATTACAAATTCGTTAAAAGCATCAATGTAAAAGTTAAGGGGTGAAAAGCATTAGGGGTGTTCCACCCCCGGCTTCCTAGGCAAGATATGGAAGATGTCATGTCACTCGATCACAGGTACTTGCTTACTATGTCTACAGTCCAAATTCCAAATTTTATAACATATTCGATGCAGTAGTTTGAAAGTTACCACTTACCAGCAAGAAACCTTCTTCGGGACTTGACCTTTAAGGGCGAATAGCTTCGAAGGGAGGCGTCCTAGATATTTCTTTTTTTATATGATTTAAGTGTTATTTTGACCCAAACTATATGCTCCAGAAATATTGCACCGTTGTTCTGGGACACCCTGTATATGTAGTGTTTTAAATGGCTCAGATCTTCTTTATTCCACATTTCACGAAAATTATTATAATTATTAAGGCTTATTTGTTAAGAATTGCTTTCGCTTTCAAAAAAATATACAGGTTGTTCAATTAAGAAAAGGTATTTTTGTTGACAACGCGAAAACCCGAAGTTCAATTCCTTTTCTGATTTCACGACCTGAATTAATCTACGTCAAAAATCGAGTAAAAATACTACTAGTTTGTCCATTTAACCGGAATCGTATAGCTCCAAAGATAACAAAGTTACCTAGTAATAGTGCCCCGTTTCCCGTTAATTGTAAACACCATGTATATGAAATCTAGAATAATTATTATTGCAGTCTCCTATTTCGACTGTCATTAAATTTTTCTATATCAACGTTTTTTGTTCGCTCTAGGGGGAGGGGGGTCTACGGACCTGTCTGTATGGCATGGTTGTTCAATCCCTGAGTTAACGCTGGAAGTATTTTTTAATTATTTTATACTTCATGCACCTTATGTTCAATGAATAAATATTTGTCTTAATTATTTTGTACTACAAAGTCGTTGTTTGAACACTGCGCACTTTCTTAAAATTTGTTTAGTGTACGGAAATCCTTTTTTACAGACCATTAAAATGTACATTTTTTGATTAATTTAATTTTTTCGGTTTAGGTACTTACTGTCTTTATTATAGTAACCTTGATTTAGCTTGGGTTTTTCTATGCTTACTAACTCAACCGTCTACCCTTACGCGCTGGAATAGCGTAGTATAAACGGTATAAATCATCTTCGTTAACATGGTCTCCTGCCATCAGGAAACTGCTTAATTCTCATAGTCCGACGGTTATATCTGTTCCAATATCTCATAGAAAGAGAAACCAAAAAATCTCTATTTAAACTTACTTTTTTCCTGGAAATAAACAATCATGTTCTCATTCTTGTCTGGATCCCTTTTGGGCATGACTTTCCACTTATTGCTTTTGTTTGGTTTTAACAAAAATGTCCCTTGAAATGCTTTTCGAATAGGTAAAACGTAAAAGTAAGAATTAACCCAGCCATTTATTTGAGCGGCTCCGACATTCAACCAAATTAATTTTCATTTTTGTTCATTTTGTAAATTAAGTATGCACCTATTTATTTATGGAACAGGAGGCCGATATCTGCCAGCACCCGGTTTTTGAAGTTCGGAAAGATATAAAATATCCATTATAAAGTAATAAAAATGACTAGAACATTTAAATCACATTGCTTGCCGGCTGTCATCTACGTACATAATTTATTAGTTGGCGGCGTGTTTTGATCACCGAAGTTCAAGAAAACCGACGACTACCTGCTATTGCGAAACTCTTGTTCGCCATCTGCAATGAATAGATTTAAAACATCTCTTCTCAAACTGCCAAAGAAGGTGCGTATCTATACTTTTGAAACTCAAAACAATTCCAGATCGCGCTTTGTCTGCCATCTAGCGGAAATGTGAGTACTTCTTTAAAAGGCGTCAAGGTTAATAGACTTCATTGGCTAACTATAATGTATATAAACAAGGGTATTATGTATGTACTAACTATAAACTTAACCTAGGCACCTAATCTATGAATACTAATTAATCATTATAAGACAATAACAGATGAAACTTAAAACTTAACAAGGTATAAAACTTTATATTAGGTACTTTATGTTCTAGGAAACAGTTCTTTATCATATAATTTTGGTAACTTTTCGTTGCACTGTGTCTTTGTCTTTATTGCATATAGTAACTTATAATTATTTGTAGAAAACAGTTCTTTATCATTTAAAATCTATTAAGTTTTGGTAACTTCTCTTTGAACTCTAATTTTGGCTTTATTGGACTTTCACCGATTGCACTTATTCCTATATGCGTATTCTATTGGTTTCTTATACCCAGACATTTCTCAACTTCGTGTAATACAATTTCTCCATTTCTTTTGATCCAGTTTTTCAGCGACGATTTAAATTTCTGTAAGTGTTTCAATTGTTGCATTTCTGTTGGAATACTGTTGTAAAACCTTGGTCCTAGGAAGGATATGGATCGTCGTCCCACATTCTTTTCTGCTCTGTCTATCTTACATGTTCCTTTACTCTTACTTCTGGTATTATGGTGATGGTCTATCCTGTGGAGATTACTTCTATTTTTGTATTGGAAAATTGTTACGCTGTTAAAAAACATTTGACGTATGTTCAATATGTTCGTATCGTTATAAAGCAGACTAGTAGGATACAAGTGTTCCTTGTTAAATATAGCTTTCATAAAGTAGTTTTGTAAGACTTGTATGGGTTTTGTGTATTTATCAGCTGCTGACCCCCATGCCATTACTCCATAACTAAGCACAGATCCAACCAGGCCATGGTAGACTGTTTTCATGTTGTGAACATTCAGCACTCCTTCGAGCTTCCTAAACTTGAATAATATACTTCTAAGTTTTCTGGTGATGTTTTCTGATTGTTTGTCCCATTTGAGGTGCCTGTCTAACCATATGCCCAAGTATTTGATATGTTCAGTGGCTTCAATATTTCCATAGTTTGTGCCATTATCTGATATAGTTATGCTATTAAAATTTGGTGTGTTGTGTTTGTTACAGGAAAATGAGATATATTTTGTTTTCTTATGATTCATCGTGAGTAGTTTACTATCAAACCAATCGTGTATCTGTACCATATCCACCTTAACCTTTTCTCTTAACCCTTCCCAATTCGAGTCTTTGTAATATATAGCGGTGTCATCTGCAAAGGCAACTATTTTTCCTGAACTAGGTAATTGCAGTAAACCATTTATATATATAATAAATAATATTGGCCCTAATACTGTGCCTTGAGGCACACCACACGCGACCAATTCCTGTGGACTTAATGCATCATCAAGTTGTACACATTGTTTGCGGTCACGTAAATAATTTTGGAAGATGTGTAGTGCCTTACCTCGTAAGCCTATACTTTCAAGCGTCTGTAGTAACTGTTTGTGGTTTACTGTGTCAAAGGCCTTGGCCAAATCTATAAAGACACATAGGGAAGACATGCTGTTATCAAGTCCCTTTTGAATCTCCTGTACTAGCAGTGCTATCGCATCTTGTGTGGATTTATTTTCTCGAAAGCCAAACTGATTATCTGCTATTATATCTGAAGTTTGCAAAAAACTGACCAACTGTTTCTTTATTACTTTCTCAAATATTTTTGCTATGTTTGAAATTAATGATATCGGCCTGTAGTTGTCTATATCGTCCTTACTTCCACTTTTGTGTAGTGGTTTTACAACTGAAACTTTGAAAGACAGCGGACATTCTCCAGCCTCAATTATTTTATTTACTAGTAAAGCAATAGGTTCAGTTATTTCTTCTACTACCTCTTTTAGGGTTTCAGTTGTTATTTCGTCAAGACCGGGTGCTTTACCTACTTTAAGTTCTTGAATGATTGTCTTTATTTCACTTGCGGACGTTGGCCTGATGTACATTGATTTAGGATTTTGCTTAGTTTTGTACTCCTCGCATCTTTTGCGTTGTATTCGGCTAGCTAACACATTACCTACATTAACAAAATGTTTATTAAATTCGTT
Organism: Xestobium rufovillosum; assembly: GCA_963966045.1. Lineage (NCBI taxonomy): Eukaryota > Metazoa > Arthropoda > Insecta > Coleoptera > Ptinidae > Xestobium > Xestobium rufovillosum. Next base: position 30,129,168 of record OZ014500.1, read on the forward strand.
CGCAATTTGTAACTTGTCTGTTATTAGACAATTGTCTGTTTTACGGACTATCTGTTTAATAGGACATCTTTTGCTTGTATTACAGTTGGTCATTGAGTTAACAGTCTTCCATAAGTTTTTACTACTTTTCTCTTCTGCTAGTTTTCCTTTGTAATAATTATTTTTCGTAAGTTTAATTAATGAGTTTAGTTTATTCCTGTATGCTGAGTACTCTGTTTTGACATCCGCGTTGGTTGGGTTTCTTTGCAACTTTTGAAATAATTTTTGTTTAGTGTGGGATGATTCTATAAGTCCAGCTGTTATCCATTGTTTCCTTTTATGTGTTTTATTGTTAGATGTTACAGTGTAGGTAGCCTGTGTTACTACTGTACGGAGTGTATTAATAAGAAAATTGGTTGCGTCTTCTGTACCCATCTCTTTGAATGCATTTCCGAAATCTATTTCCCGTAGCTTTTTCCTGACCTCTTTGTAGTTTGTTCTCTTTAGAAATTTAGGTTTACTCTCTTGTTGAATATGCTCTGCACCCAGAAGTAAACTAGTCATAATAGAGAAATGATCTGTAATGTTGCTTTTAAATACAATTGACGTAGTGGAGTTTTCTAAATTGTTTTGAGTTTTTACAAAAATGTGATCTATACAAGATTTGGAATTGTCTTGAACCCGAGTACATTCGTTTATAAGTGATGTGTATCTATTTTCTGAAAGAAGATTCAAATAATCTTCGTTTTTTTCCGGACCGGATAGGATATCAATATTCATATCACCAACAATTACACTGATATCTGCACGTGCTTTTTTATTGAGGTAACTTCTTAAGTCAGTAATAAATAATTTCTGGTCTGTTGACGGAGGCTTATAAACTGCTGTTATATCGACCCTCTTACCATGCTTTGTTAAAACTAGATTTATAGCAATATGACAGCTTAAGTTGTGTAAAGTATGATTGTAGTTTAAAGAACTTCTGACGTACATAACTACGCCATCATTTTTGTTCATATGTCCATTATTATAAATAAGATCATATCCTTCTATATTATATATTGATGTATGTAGAATGCACCACGTTTCCGTAAATACTATTATATCGAAAAAGCCATTGAATTCGCCCAACATTACAACCGTCTCGTCGAAATTTTTATTGATGCTTCTAATATTTTGATGCAAGATATTAATTGAAGATTTTGTATTATTTTTATCGACGTGTAGAATATCTAAACAATGTTTTATATCATTTACAACATTAGTTTGAATGTCATTACTCTCAAGCTCTATCAAATATTCATTCATAACTTCTTTGTTGTATGTGTTTGTTTTTAATTACTTTAATAAAGTTTGTTTATTTTCATGTTTGTAACTTTAAGTTTGTTTTATAAAAAGGCTTTAGCCGTTTATTTATAAATAAATATATTTCATTTTCAGGCTGAGGTTTGCTCTCATTTATTAAAAAATGAAGCCACAAAAAGTGAACCAACGGAAACACTTGAAGGAAAGAGAAAAAATAAGATAGGCAGATTCAGATGCCTTAATTGTCCGAAAGTATTCAACGGCATGTATAGTTTGAAAATTCATTCAACAATACATACAGGCGAAAAGCCCCACAAATGTGAAATATGTAAGAAAGCATTCCTCTATCCCTCAACTCTAAAGTATCATCAGATGTGCCACACAGGGGAAAAGCCACACAAATGTGAAATATGTCTAAGAGCGTTCAGTCGACTCTCAATTCTAAAGGGCCATCGGATGTGCCACACAGACGAGAAGTCCCACAAATGTGAAATCTGTCTGAAAGCATTCCGTCAGCTCTCGTCTCTGAAGAGGCATATGATGTTCCATACAAATGAGAAGCCCCACAAATGTGAAATTTGTAAAAGAGCATTCCATCAACTCCCACATCTAAAGAACCATCAGATGTGCCACACAGGCGAAAAGCCACACAAATGTGAAATGTGTCTAAAAGCATTCAGTCGCCTCTCATATCTAAAGAGCCATCTGCAGTGCCACACAGGCGAAAAGCCCCACAAATGTGAAATATGTCTTAAATCATTCCGTCAACTCTCACATCTAAAAACCCATCTGGTGTGCCACACGGGCGAAAAGCTACACAAATGTGAAATTTGTCTTAAAGCGTTCAGTCACCTCTCAACTCTAAAGAGCCATCTGAAATGCCACAGGCGAAAAGCCCCACAAATGTGAAATATGTCCAAAAGCATTCAGTCACCTCTCAAATCTAAAGACACATCTGAAATGCCACACAGTCGAAAAGCTCTACAAATGAGGTATATGTAAAAAAGAGATCCGTTTTCATGTGAAGAAGTGCGACACTTGTGTTCGCATCTGTCATTAGAAATATGGGCAGGTACTCCACTGTCTAATCATTTTTTCTGCAAAAATACCTGACAGGCTCTTGGCTATATACACAGTCATTTTCTAATGACGGTACAAAATTTTAAAGCAAGTTATCAATAAATTGGTATATTCAGATACAATGTTGCCAGATCAAAAAAATACAATGTGTGAGACTGCAAATGGGATATCCTGAGATTTAGGATTAAAATTGTGAGCCGGGATAAAATGTTTTTTGGGTGAAGAAAATAAACACACGACAAATACGTACGTATTTTTATTGAATATAAATATGTTGTTGAACATTTATTTATTAACAAAAACTAAAACTTTCAATTTGAATAATTAACAAAAAGACAAAAACTTAATATATTATTATTTAATAAACACTTTAAACGCACAATACTAGTCGAAATCATTTATTAGCATCAGTTATATCAAAATTTGAACAATGCATAGGTACTAAACTTTTAGTATGCAATATCCCTGTCAATGTTTTGATAGTCAGTCTATTGGTGACGTACAAATTCCTGGAAATCAAATTTCTGGACATCAAAAAGCTGGAATTTAAAAAACTGGAACCTTAAAATACTGGAAACACAAAATGCTGGAACCTTAAAATACTGGAAACACAAAATATTGGAACCTTAAAAGTCTGGACCTTAAAATGCTGGAACCTTAAAAATCTGGAAAACTTCCAGCATGCGCAGTGAATATTACTGCCGACCAGTTAAATACTGAATTTCATAAGCCGCTGGTACAAGTGCTTGTTGTGTTGCATACACATGAGCAGGTATCATGAGTTAAGGGTGGGATACGCTACGACAGGACAGGAGATCGGTAGTACATGTGTAAGACAGAAATAGACATAGCTTTAACAACCGCTTGGTACAGACAGTCCAGCAGAAAATTGAAATAATGAAATTAGGCAAATATAGTCTTAAAATAAAGCTAAAAGATCGGTGAGTATGCTCACATATTTTATTTGGCTGTTAACTAAAATCCGAATGTACAATTTGTGTGTGAATAATGCTAAGATTTCCGTTAAAATTTGCCAGTTTTCAACTTCGTTTATTTTAACAGCAGTGTAAATATGGCAAATAAAATAGTTATAAGTGTATTCTACCAACCCTCATATTTCTTTTAAACCATAATTCACGTCTATAGGTAATACCGTTTTTGAGCTGGACTGTCTGTAGTAACACTGTCTCAGAAGCTAGGAGAACGCTTCTCGGGTACTCGAATATCCCAGCCTTAAGAGCCAAGTCTCCCTGCTGCATTTTCGAGCGATTCAGACGTTCGCGCCTTTACAAACTGTACTGGTATTTATTGATATTTTGCTTTCTAATTTTGCAAGTATATACAGAAATCATAAGAGCCAAGTATCCGATCGCGAACATCAAGAATTTTTTGCTCCGAAGCAGAGGTCGCCACAGTGCAGGGCATTAAATTGCGTTTGCAAGGGCAGCTCTCTTTACAAATTACTTCCTTATTTATGAACCGATTTTGAAATTTTTTGTTTTGTTTGAAAGAAGAAACTGGTGGAAATAGGCCTCTTGTCTCGGATTTTTAAAAGAGTGATTTTTTAGTAAGTTATAAGTACGCAAAATATGGGTATATTTGAAGCCGAAAAAGACAAACTTCTATTCGTTTTTTTTTAAATCGCCGACGAGACGACTCTTAGGGAATGCTTTCTGTATATGCTTGCAAAATTAGAAAGCAAAATATAAATAAATAGCAGTACAGTTTGTAAAGGCGTGAACGTCTGAATCGCTCGAAAATGCAGCAGGGAGACTTGGCTCTTAAGAAAAAGGTATTTTGATTTTTTCCAATGTTGAATCTACAATCTACTGCTGTTAGATGTCAAATAACATATAACAAGTGTTTTGGTGGCGTGTGTGTCAAGCTGTCATCACTAAAATATATGGGTACTAACAAAGAACATGAACATTAATATTATAATATGTTCTTTGGTACTAAGTATTTACTATTTATTGTGTGGAGCTATGACGGACACTTGATTGTTTAATCAAATGGGCAATGGGGTCACTTGGTTATACCATCGTAAATTCTAGAGAAAAAAGTTGAATTAAAAATTTTGCTGTGTGTAGGTATTTGAAAATAACGATTTGTAATTCTATAAAATTTCAGGGAACCTACAACTTTAGCAACAACAGTAAAGTTTCAAAGCTTGGTTTATAATTTGATGTACTGGAACACTGAAAGTGTAAAGCTGTAAACACACTTTAAATGATTAATTGTTTTTAATGTTCGTGCATTTATGAATAGCGGAAAGCAAAATAAAACAGCAAGTTACGCTAATTTTTATCTTTTATGGTAGATTTCGTCCTTTCTACCAATTAAAATGCTTTTAGGTTTGTGACGCTTATAAATACAACCTTCGCTGAAACAACAGAGAATTTTCCAATTTACAGGAATGCTGTGTTAAATCCATAATAACTTGTGCCGTTACGGTACTAATTTGTGTTCCAAGGAGTGCGTTCAGATTGGAAGTCGGATTACGTCCAGACTTTTCTATTTGTAGCATCCATCCGTGCATGTGTTCGTCATCTGATATCACATCAGCTTTAAATAATTAATATCATAATTATTAGGTATTTACATTAGAAAGAAATACGAATCGTTGATTTGAAATTTTATAGTATATTACATTATAAGATCTTGGAAACCAGCAGAGATAGAAGGTAGGTTAAATGAGTAAAGAAGTGCAGTTCTTTGATAAATAAGCAAATTCATATTTTCAAAAACTCATAATCTGCTAGATAAAATGAAAAAATCAAATTTTGCGAAATTTAAAAATATTTTCTAGCCGGCTTGTAACACAAAATATGAAAAAGTGCCAAAGGAAAAAGTTTTACAGAATTAGACTTAGTACTATTTCAAATAATCAAAAGTTGTATTATACCAATCGTGTTCAAGAAATAATGCAAACTTATGGTTTTTTAATGGAAACCATATGCGACTATGGCACCACTAAAAAGGATATTTATTGCTGATTTCGGTGATATAACATATTCCATGTTTATTTTAAAAAATGAAGGAGTTATAAGCATTTTTCAATTTTAAATTAATGAAATATGCAAGTTATCCATGGAAAACAAAAAGAAATAAAAAAATAACATAAGTATGTACCTACAAGTGAATCACGGTGGCGTGGTAAACCTTCAACTTGCAGTTACCGACTGTTTTTTATCTTCATGCATTTTATACCCTACAAATGAAAAATTTTTTCAAATAAGTATGGACAACGTTATATCGCAGAAATCGACAAAAAATATCCTATTTAGTGGTGCCATAGTCGCATATGGTTTTCATTAAAAAAACATAAATTTGCATTATTTCATGAGATAGTAGTAAGTCAAATTCTGTACAACTTTTTCCTTTGCCATTTTTTCATATTTTGTGTTACAAGCCGGCTAGAAAATATTTTTAAATCTCGCAACATTTGATTTTTCCATTTTATCTAGCAGACTATGCAAATTTTGCGAAAATTTGATTTTGCTTATTTATTAAGCATAAAGAACTGTACTTCTTTCCTCATTAATTTAACCTACCTTCTATCTCTGCTGGTTTCCAAGATCCCTGTAGTGAAAATTAAAAAAAAACTCATCCTGTATATAGATTTATATTTAAATAAATAATGCTACGATGCCCTTTTTAATAAAAATTAAACAATAAAACACTAATTAGGTACTTAAAGATACTCATACGAGAAAGAATAATCACTTATGGATAAATTTGGATGAAGTTTTAACATTTATTGTTCATTTAGAACAAGTTAATTTTATTTAGGGAATTAAAAAAGACGGGCCGTGTGATTCTCATCTACTATTTTTGCAATAATTTTAATAATAATAATTTTTATTATCTGCACCAACAAAGATTCATAATAACATTTGCAGCAAAAAAAATTAATACAGATAGTAGGTAAAGTCAGCCTTTCGACATTAAAGTCGAGCGCTGGTCTACCCCTCCCACCTTATCTAATGTTACTTAATAGATACTTATAAATAAACTAAAGCTAAATTTGAAAGAAAAGAAAGGAAAATAAGGAAAGAAAAGAGAAAAAAAGAAAGCAGAAAAACAAAAAAGTCACTTAGAACTGAGTACACAGAATATAGCGGGGAATCAAAGAGAGACAAATTATTGACTATTAAGCAAGACCTCTGTGAGCTTTCTCTTAAATGTGTAGCAGGACGAGCGAAAACAGTCCACATCTAGGCGATTAATGCAAGAAGCGATACTGTAGGAAAATGACCTCTTGAAAATTTCCTTGCTGTGTCGAGGAATCGTTAATAAATGTTTTCTCCGTACATTAATATTATGAACGTCTGTTCTGTACCTGATCCTATCATGCAATAAAATATTGCGGAGTGCAGCTTCCGTCTGTTAAACATACTGAGCCACCCCAACTCCCCCAGTTTGTGCGACATCCTCTCCCGCCGTCGAATACCAAATATTAGTCTCAAACAAGACTTCTGAACTCTTAGGATCCATTGCACATCTGCAATGCCCAGGCACGGCCCGTAAACCACATCGCAATGATTAAAATGCGACAGAACAAGTGCATCACAAAGATTCTTTTTAACACTTATGCTTAGAGTGTCTCTCCAGGTGTATATTGTTTTAATGAACAGTAAGCTCTTCGCACCAACATTGTGATATGATTACTAAAACGGAGTTTAGTGTCTAAAATCAGACCCAGGTACCTAAACGATTCAACAAAAGAAATTACATTTCCATCTATGCACACTCTCATGTTCTGCAAACACTGCCGTCTAGCGTTTTCGCTTCCAAACATCATGACTGTAGACTTATCAGGATTAATGCGCAAAGCATGCTTTTTTGACACAGATGTTATGGAATTCAAGTCGGAATTTAAATTATCATTAGCTAGAATTTCAGACTCAAAAAACGAGTAATATAATTGTGTGTCATCGGCATGATAATCACAATGCTTTAAGGATTTGAAAAATTTGATGTGTATACCGTATACAACAGAGGTCCCAAAATAGATCCCTTTGGCACGCCTGAAACAAGTGAAAGAGGACTGGAAAGAATATTGTCGATTTTAACAGACTGAACACGATTTAACAGAAAAGATGAGAACGTATTCCGCGCAGAATCACTGACACCGACAAAATGCAAAATGGAAATAAGAATCCGATGATCCAACATGTCGAAGGCTTTACTGCAATCCAGCATTACAAGAACAGTCAGCCTGTTGGAATCAACAGCCTGAAGGACGTCGTGCACCACACTGGACATCGCAGATGCGCAACCATACCCCGGTCTGAAACCTGACTGTTTAGGAGGCAATATACTATAAGTATGCAGATACTTTCTAAATTGCGAGTCCATAATCCTCTCCTAACCCGACTGTTTTTTTGATCCTTTTTTAATTTGACCATTCAATTTAAAAACAAATATTTTTTGTATACTTATTTATTTCGTACCTCCTAATTTCACATTCAGGCTGATGCGTTTTCTTTTTTCTTCTAAAGATTATTGCAATTTATATAATTTTGCATTCGATGTGTTTTGTCAGGTTTCCCGTCAGCAAAATTATATTTTTTAAGAAAATCCGCTATTACTATTACGCTAAAACGTTGTATTGGCAAAATCTAGTTGGGTTATAAATAAACGCGCTTATAGATGCACTTAGACGACAAACCGTTGGTTTGAGTTTGAAGCTGAAAAAGTAAATTTAACCAAGACTGTCTGCCCCATGATGATTCAAAACCAAAACAAACTTTTCTGTTTACTTAAATTGATCAATGAAATTTATTGGCAAGAATTAAAATATTTTTTGTAAAATTGATAAATTGATACCTAAATAAAAATATTGGCACTAATAATTATATAAAATTTTCTGTTTACATAACTGATTATCTACTACACCTTATAAAACAAAGTCGCTTTCTCTGTCCCTATGTATGCTTAAATCTTTAAAACTACACAATGGATTTTGATGCGGTTTTTTTTAATAGATAGAGTGATTGAAGAGGAAGGTTTATATGTATAATAACATCCATTAAATAGTGATACTTTTATTTTTGAGGTTTCTAATGTGATGTCGTAAATAATTACATTTTTTCCGCTTACATTGCAAACGCAGGCTGAACCCTACGAGATTTATCAAAAAAAACGATGTGGTGTCGTGGGACACCAGGTAGGAACGAAGTTCCTTTGGCTAATGTAGAATCGACACAATTTGCAAAAAAAAAATCGTGAATAAAAGAATAAAACAGTTGGATAAAAGTTAATACGTGCGATGGGAATTTATGAACACGTAGAGTTTTTCCCACTTTGTAACCCCATCCGAGACATACTGTATAATACGTAAAAATTATCTTCATTTCCTTACGGCTTTTTCCAAAAATTTGTTGAATTTAGTTAATTTTGAAAACAAAATTTATGTTGCATGGGGTATATTCTATTCATCAAGTCATTAATATTCTAGAATAAAGAACGCTGCTCAACAACATCTGCGCGAGTAGGAATTTGTAAGTGCATGATTATTATAATGGGGATATAACTCCAAAGAATTAATTTTACTATGCCTAAATAACTACTGGAAAAACCATGCTGCGTGTTTTCAGAAAATTGTAACCTACTACAGTGATTATAATATTAAGTGATTTTAAAGAATTTCATAAATTTATTTCTAGTAGACACTTCCTGACATCCTACATGCGCCAGTTAATTTTTTATACGAGCAGCACATGTACATAGATCAAGCGCAAGATGCGATTAAACACCAAAAGAACAAATCAAATCTACATTTACATACGACTGGTTAGTTCCACTGCAATTTCAAGGTAGAGGGCAGCACATCATGACAACGTGATAAGTCCACACAAATGTAGTTGTCATGTAACACAAGTTTCTTACTAATCTTGTGGGGACATTTCATAAAAAGTTGCTGACGCAGTAAAGAAGTACCCACAAAACGCCTTTAAAACGGATTTAAATAGGTTGTTTAAAGAAAAGCCAATAGGGTTGAAACAACACTAGGTATATTATTTGCATGTACACAGGATGCCGTCTCACATAAGAATGTCCTATATCATCATGGCACAGTTTACAGATTTGCCATCGGTTTTGTTTTGGCACTAACCATAAACTTTTACCATCATTAAATTTTCTGTAAACGTATGCCCCACGTATCTATAATGTGAGTATTCGCCACGTGCTTGTCCATGAATTCATGAGTATATACTGTGCATTGGCGGGGTGGAGTGGTAATAGAGAGAGAAGGGATGAGAGAACGAAAAGAAAGAGGGAGAAAGAGAAAGGTATTATACACTACTCGCTTGTGTATACGACTGTCGCGCCTGCGCACGTCTCATTTAACGGTTTTATTCCACGGACTTTTTCTTACGGTTTTACTATCACATTTATTTCAGTTCGGTCGCGCAGCAAAATCCCTATCTCCTCCAAGCCTGCCGTAAGGAACTTCGTTCCAATAATAATAATAATATTAATAATGTCGTATAAAACAAAGTCGCTTTCTCTGTCCCTATATCCCTATGTATGCACGCAGGCTGAACCGTACGAGATTTCGAGTGCGGGTCACGAGCAGTAATGAATAAATCAAAACTACTGGATCGATTTTAATCATTTTTTCAGTGAGTGACATAGGCTATATATTTTATACCCGTGCGAAGCCGGAGCGGGCCGCTAGTTGTAAGTATATATAAGGTTAACAAAGTTATAATAACGAGGATAAGAAACACCCTGTAACTACTTGGTTATAGGTACTTACTGTTACTGGGCAAAAAAAGTCGAAAAATTTGCAGTTACAAGTTCCAGTAAGGTGATCTTATTGTGAAAAAACTTAACTTTACCCAGTCTTAAGGAAAATTTAAAACCAGGCACTAAAAAGTTAATCCCAACCCCTTTCAGAAAACCATGGTACATACCCCAATTATTTAACTAGCTGATGTGTGGTACTGCTATAAATAATTACATAGGTACCGTGTCGTAAGCAAAATTTCATCATTTTTGAGCTGCTTGCCAAGTTTGAATAAAAAACTACTTATAATTTTAGAATACCATTTGAAGCGTTCAAGCCTTATGAGGCATTTTCGGACACGTGTGGTGTCTTTGCTTATTTTGTGGAATAGGTGGTACACGCTCAGAAACTTATACTTACTTCTAAACACGGGCATAAAAAATACAACATTAATAGCGCAAGATAGGCAACCAAGTACTCTCAACAATAAAAAGAATGCAGTCTGAGGGTAATGACCGTATAGTACGGCTATTTCTGGTTTTCGTTTTATTGAGACTGATTTGTGAAAACCTCCCCTCTAACGTGGCACTGGAATGAGGCAATGTTAACAGAAGCAAAACAAATGCTTCTTCCCCAAGCACCATATTGCGGGTTGTTAAAACGACGAAATATTTTTTTTAACATCCCACAAGTAAAAATCGGTATACTTACCAGCTAAATCGTGAGATCCTTAGATCCTGACCAAAATCGTGATATCTCACGAGAAATCGTGAGACCTGGCAACACTGTCCAGATAACGTCATTTAATGCTCGCCGCCACTGTCACCGAAGTAGTTCATTTCTCATATTAGTTTTCAGGCCTAAAACAAAACTTGCTGCTGGCAAATTTCATCAATAGGGTTATTTAATAAAATCCCAAAATTTCGCTTTTTTACATTGCTTGTTAAGTATTGCATATATATATCACCACTAAAAAGTTTCCTGACCTGACCTGACAAAAACTACCGAAGATATTCGCCTTAGAACATTGAAATATTTTGCCCGGCGGAATTCTACCCTCTGACGTAATCGGATCTCGCGAGTAAGCAGCTGCCGTTTGCGCTCGTCTATGTACATAGCAAGAAGTAATATAATCCAGCGACTGTTAGTAAAATTTTTAAAGCATTTTCCGCTTTATTTGTAAATTCTGATACCAATATTATTATCATTATATATTTACTTATATTTTATATAATATTCGCAATGTGTGATGCTAACTATATTAAAGCCGATTCTTCCAATTTGCCGGAAGTGGATATTATAATGGTAATGGATTATTTTAAATGGAGAGTTTATGAGAGCCGAAATGAGGGGTGTAAAACTTCAACAGCAAGTTTTTCTTATTACCTAGGCAGCTTAGAGAACAGTATTGTTGAAGTGTTCCATAATCGAGGTTATTTAAGGTTTATACTCAGTTCTCTTTGGAATATTAGTTTTCGTTCAAATTTGATGAAATTTGGTATGCACATTCACGCTTAGGTCCTCATGAATATCTGTAAATTTGAAAATTTTTGAACGTGTAGTTTTTGAGTTTTTCTTGAAAAATATGGATTTTGGGAGGTTTTATTTTTTTTTCTTAAAATCTACTCGTTCATTCGCATGCAAAAAAATTAAGTAATTAGTATATGGCCATGTGAAACACGGAGTAAAATCTGATTAAAATTAAACGGCAAGTTTTGGAGATATTCAAAATTTTGTTATTAAAATTGGCACAAAAACGTATTTAAAATGTGAAATTGACATAAATCTTAATTGGGTACATGGCATAAAGAGGCAACAACATAATACATTATGTTTCCTGTCAATTTCACCAAAAGTTTTCAAAATATCTGAAAAATTATAAAACAAATGCAGCAGTCCAGGAGGTGGCGCCGCGGCCGTGCAGTGGTGTCTAGCGAAAACGAAACGCACTTGCTATTTATCTGTAAATCTTAGGCTATACCGAACACCTGCTTACTCGGAATGTCGGAATTCAGATTTACCCAACGCATAAGAATTGTATCTTAGGTACTTTTCGTAAAATGTTTATGAACCTCATTCCGATAGAATTGGCAATCTCAGATTGGCATTTTGTCAGTCAGAGTTGATTATTCATTATAACATGTATTATTCCCGATTTGTGCATGAATATCTAAAGCGGAGAATTTTACCACTCGGAAGCAGATTTGTATTTTGAATTTGAATTTCAAAAAGTAATTGGGTATAAAGTAGGTATGTACATAAATAAGTATAATAAGAACCGTAGTTTGAAAAAACATTATACATATTAAAAATAACAATGAAATATACATAACTACATTGGTATAACAAATAAAAAACATTGTTTTTTCAACAAAAACAAAACTTTACAGGGTGTTAAATTTTACTGGCTCACCATTACTATATCGGTTACTATTGCTATTGTTGAAAATAGAGAGAAGGATAAATGGGGAAAACTGGCATTTTTGAGGCTCGTCACTATTATTTTTCGACATCTTATCCAGTCTGAATAGTTTCTGAAATAATATCATAAAAAAAACTGAAAATGCGTTTTCTTTCTTTAATAGCAGACGTATTCTTATATGAATTTCAATGCAATTTTGGCTGTATGTATAAAATAGACATTCTCCGTCTATTGGCGACATCAGAATTGTTCTCCGGTGGGAAAGAAATGAATAACTATAGCCAAGTTTTTTACTTATGGGCACTGTATTGAATTTTCCAACTTTCCGATTTTAATTCTTTTTGGCAAGTTGGCCATGGATATACTTTAACATCGTTCAAACAATTTGTAAATACATTTATGCATATTATACTTGTACTTGAGCCGCCCAAAACAGACGGAGTGATCACCCTGCAATCATGAGCTCTAGGCAGGACCACTATCAATTTAGGACAACCGAACCGCAGTGATGCGCTTTCTTTAGACCCAACGAAGTCGCATGACTCCAATTAGGTCGTCATAAATTAATATTGGCCCCGCTAGAGCACGTTCTTGCAGGGTGATCACTCCGTCTGTTCGGCGGCCCAAATATACCAAAATTTCGTCCAAATCGATCTAAAAATAAAGCGGATAGAAAAAAAGAAAAGTATTTTTATTCAGAGTGGATAGGGTCTCGAGAAATCATGTTGATGGGTAGGTATAAATAAAATAATTTAAAAAAAATTTAAGTTAAACGGCTTTATTGTAAAAAAACATAATAATGATGCAGATAATGTACTAAAAGCTAAAAAATAATTAGGTAGGTACCAGGTACCTGTCATCACACCACTCTCCTCATCAATCTAGATCTAGAGCATTGATCAGACTAAAATAAAATCGTGGGGCGTAGCGTAACCTGAGTAAATATGTAAATGATCGTTCTGCGATGTTGTCTATTGAGAAGATGCATCCAAAGCATACCTATAATGATATGAGCGGTTGGCTGTAGATAATAGAAATTCGACTCCTCCCACGATTTTATTTTAGTCTGATCAATGCTCTAGATTGATGAGGAGAGTGGTGTGATGACAGGTACCTACCTAATTATTTTTTAGCTTTTAGTACATTATCTGCATCATTATTATGTTTCTTTACAATAAAACCGTTTAACTTAAAAATGTTTCCTTACTTATTTTATTTTCAAGTTTTTAGTTTTTTTTTGTTTGTTTTTGTTTTGTTATTATTTTTCTAAAGTGTACTGTGTTCTACTTGTCAAGCCCTTTCATTTGATCCCCATATTGAGGGGATTGAAAAAAAGTAATCTGCCATTTTGTGGTGGCGGCCATCTTGGATATTGCATTTTTCATGGTGTACTGTACTGTAGTAGTTAAGCCCTTTCACTTGATACCCATATTGAGGGGATTGGAAAAAAAGTAACAGGTACGCCATTTTGTGGTGGCGGCCAACTTGGATTTTGAATTTTTGATGGTGTACTGTATTCTACTAGTTAAGCCCTTTCATTTGATACCCATATTGAGGGGGTTGAAAAAAATATATAATCCGCCATTTTGTGGTGGCGGCCATCATGGATTTTTTCATGGTGTACTATATTCTACTAGTTAAGCCCTTTCATTTGGTACCCATATTGAGGGGATTGGAAAAAAAGTAATAGGTACGCCATTTTGTGGTGGCGGCCATCTTGGATTTTGAATTTTTCATGGTGTACTGTATTCTACTAGTTAAGCCCTTTCATTTGATACCCATATTGAGGGGGTTGAAAAAAATATATAATCCGCCATTTGTGGCGGCGGCCATCTTGGATTTACAATGATACTGAATATACATAATTGTATTGTCATCATAACTAAAGGTGTGTACCAAATTTCAGATCAATCGGTCAACAGGAAGGGGGTAAAATTTCAATTACTAGATTTGACCCACACAAACATACAAGGCAAGCTAAATAAAATCGTTTAAAAATGCCACATTTTCTTCCATTACCTCTCTCTAACTTCAATAAAAAGAAAACTGTAAATTCATGAGTCGCGGCCTCTCTGTGCAGATAGCGGAAGTGCCGGACGGCGATATCATTGTGGTTTCGACACCTCGATATGGTTCATAGCCAAAGCTGAGCGACATTGCCATCTACCGTCCGTAAAACACATTAGAAGGGTCTGAGTATAAACCTTAAATAAAAAAATGTGTAATTGAAATCCGATTATCCTCGACACTATTTTTTTTTGAATATAAGTGTTCGTTCTATGTACGTACTCCATAAAATTATCCAATGCAAATTGAGTTACTAAAGTAACTAATCTATGATCTGATCTATATTATCAATCTTCCTATACGTATATGATTTCCTAATCTCGTCCCTTATCAAACTACTAGCAAGAAAATTTGCAATCCTGTCACTTCTAAATGAACAACGGCGGTTAAAGGTCAGCGCGCACTTGTTCGCATCGGACGTATCGGACGAATCGCATTATTTTTGCCAACACCGCACATTACTTCGGATTTCCGTTACGTATTTACGGACTACAGCCATTTCAAGCATCACGCCTCAAGCTCAGTTTTGTGTTTCGGCTCTTGGACATTGGTTTTGGACGATATGAGCAGTTCAGAAGAAGAGTTATTTGCAATTGCATGAGCGTTAGAAGACGAAGAAAGGAGAAAGAAAAGAAAAAATGAAGGTTTTGGGTTCATAATATAAATATGAAAAAAAAATTATAAACCGTCATTCATGGCAATCTCCTGTATAAGATAAGTGAAAAAATATAGCTTCTGTAGTTTGTACTAAATTCGAACCGATTCCTGTTGCAACAGATCGCCCAATTGCGCGGATTTACGAAAGACGTCATCAGCACGCATCGTATAGACGGATTTGATTCTCGTCAAAGAATTCTCAGCGGAATTCAGCTCATCCGATGCGTCCGATGCGAATCAGTGTGCTTTGTTCCGTTTAAAATAATGGAAATAATCATTTCCGTCCGATGCGTGCGTCCGATGCGAACAAGTGCGCGCTTACCTTAATACGAATATTTATGTACCTTGGGATCAATTTCTGCCTGCTACACTCCCTGTTGAAATACACATTGGTGTATGTAATGGTTCTTGAAGTATGCAGCTCTTTATATTTTCGGAACAAAGTGGCCGGACCTGCCTCTTGAACAAAATAAAGATTGTCGAGGATAATCGGATTTCAATTACACCTTTTTTATTTTTTTTATTTAGAGAACAGTATTCTGTTGATTCGTTGCTTATAAGCTCAGTTCTACGCACAGCACGCTGCCACAACTTCCTTGTCTGTACATTTTTGGGCAAAGTAATAAATACCTTTTCCGGCGTGGTCACAGTTGTGTTATGGCATTCGGGAAGTATACAGTATTTATAATTTTTCCTTTTCTGATTATCCATTACAGCGGTAGTAACACAACACACAACCAGGCGAACAAATAAAGTATCTAAGTAAAGAGAAGACGTCGCGTGCTCCCCTGTAACGCTAGCTAAGCGATGCGCTGCAAAGATCCGATGACGTCACGTCTCTCCAGCTGCACGCGGTAGTTGTTTCGCAGAGCGGCAACTTTGATAATTTTTTTAAATACGAAATCTTCATCAGAAAATTTTAAAATTTTATATAGTTACTTAATCAAACACACGCTTTTTCAGAATATGCAATAAAAAATAATCATGAAATGAGCCTATTATAACTTGGAAACGGTACAAGATAAAGAAATAATGGTCCAAGCCGGGAACTGTTGTGTGCAAATGTTCAGATTTTTATTCGCTGCCGTTTCTGAGAAACGTCTAACCGACAGTCTCCGTGAATCATCCTGTATATAATACAAACTCTACATCTACATATCATTTGATAATACTTATATTTTTAATAGAGGTCCGCTAATTATTTTGAGCAGTGTATTTTATGGATTAGCCTATTTTCGGCGGATACACGTTACCTTAAAATTACTGCTTATCCAATACATATAAAAATGAAGTATTTTTTCAAGTAATTTAAGAGCAGAATTATTATTTGTAGCAAGCAATCTTTCAATTTATTCCACCCAATAAAACAGTTTTGAACCATATCTTGCTTTTATAGTACACTAGATACTGACACACCCGCCGCCACTGGTAATAGCATTTACTTGAGTCATTTGGTAGTTCCTTGTTTCTTCTTCCACGTTCACGTGTCAAAAAATTTACCAAACAGGAAGGAGGTTAATTTCGTGTGTGCATTTATTTTGTTCCGAGTAGGTATTCAGTTTCGTAGATGTTCTATCTTCTATCTGCTTTTAGTGTACCGAATAAATATTTTCAGATTATCAAATTCTTTTCAGGTAACTGTAGAAACTGAAAAATTCCCTCTCTGCAGAAAATGTCTTCTTGGGATTCTGTTAAAACTGAATTAGAGAATGAGTGGGGGGAAATAGAGATGGAAGAGAAATTTATAATTGATGAAGAGGAGTCGATAAAAGCGTCAGATCTTGAGCCAGGATTTTACATAGAGGACAAAAAGGTAGACAATGTTGGAATTTTATTGTTCACGGGTAATTTTTGCAATATACTTTCTCAAAAGTTCTATTAGTATCCAGTTGTCAAACGTATTTCATGAGAGGTAAATATCCCGAAAAATTTTTGTACACAGGCCTCGGAATACCAAAGATTTCCCAGGAATTCCAAAGATTTCCTAGGAGTTCCAAATATTTCCTAGGAATTCCAAGGATTTCCAAAGAATGTCAAGGAATTCCAAAGATTTCAGAGGAATTCCAAAGAATTTAAAGGAATTCCAAAGATTTCCTAGGAATTTCAAAGATTTCCAAGGAATTCCAAAGAATTTCAAGGAATTCCAAAGATTTCCTAGGAATTTCAAAGATTTCCAAGGAATTCCAAAGAATTTCAAGGAATTCCAAAAATTTCCTAGGAATTTCAAAGATTTCCAAGGAATTTCAACGAATTCCGAGGCCTTCCAAAATAATTTTATGGAATTCCGAACATCTTCGAGGAAAGTAATCTCCTCCCAATTATCCCAAACAAAAGTGCAATACTGGCATAAACCTTTTTACTTTTATGCTTAAATTTCTTAATAGAGTGCTCAAAGAAACAAAATAAACTAATTTTTGATTATTTAAAACAAATATTATTTTATTAAATAAAGCAAAATATATATATATGTTAGTAGACTCCCCTCTGGGGTCTGATAATGGACTGACCAGGAAAGGCACATGATGTCAACAGGACGCAGGACGGTCGAGCCGGTAAAAGGAGGGGCAGTCGTACCGGTAGATCGGAGAGCACATGTAGCGTACTTATTATTACATAGTAGAAATAAAATGGCGGATACAGACAGTTTGCGTTGCAATGAGCCCATCAACGAAAATAATATCGCTGAGGATTCGGAAGAAGAAATGTCTTCACCAAATCCGAAGCGTGCAAAAGTGACGTGGCAAGAGACACTAATTAATTTGGTAGCGACGCAACAGCGACAACTTGCCGAGTTAACCCGCCAGTCCAAGATGGCGAACGCATCATCGCCAACGCCTAGTACGTCCGAAGCAGAAAGTTTAAATGCGCATGCGACCACGTCGAGGCACGTGAACGCCTCTTTTAAGCTGACTAGCTATGACCCAGATAAGAGCACTTACTCAATAGAGGAGTGGTTGAACGACGCAACAAAACTAAAAGAAGAGCTTGCTGTAAGTGATATCCTAATGATCGCGAAAGCTGGCGAGGCATTAACAAATCGTGGTTACCGTTACTATTGTGATTGTAGAAGTTGGGATAATTTTTGTGCCGACTTAGTTATCGCTTTTCCGGATCAAGAGACACCCGGTTCTCGTGCGTATCGCGCCGCGACGCTACGAAGTCGTGAATGTGGTTCCTTGTGCGAATATGGCAATCAAAAGTTACGTAGTATCGTCAGATTCTATGACAACTTGCCATGGAATACGACCTTGAGCATGGTTGAATATGGTTTAGATCGTGAGGACGTACGTTCCGCCCTGCACATACGAAAACCCGATTCGGAACGTGAGGTAATGAAAATACTAAGTGACTTCGATGCTCGACTTGATCGATCATCGCGAATGTTTAGACACTCAGAAGCAACGGAAGGGTCCAGATGGAAATCTGAACTTCGACCAAGAGAGCGCCAGGACAGTGGACATGCAAGACCAAAGCTGAAGTTGCAAGGACCTTGTTTTAAATGTGGCCGTCACGGTCATAGACAGGCTACATGCCGTAGTAAGGAGGGGCCCAAAGAAGAGTTACGTAAAGCTATTTCTAATGTCAAATCTGACTCTACGAAAATCCCATCCTGCAATCACTGCAAGAAGATGGGACATATCGAAGCTAATTGCTATTATAAACATGGAAAGAAAGCATTTCTGGTTAAAAAATGACGCCATTTGAGTACCACACCAATAGCCACATTATTGTGTAATGAACACGCTCCTTCGTTTTCGTATCTTATTGACAGTGGAACTGACGTTTCAATAGTTAAACACTCTGTTATAAAAGCCTTAAACGGCATAATACGACCAGACGAAACCGTACGTGCTTTGGAAGGACTTGGGACTAAATTTGTTTGTGTTATTGGTGTGTGTGACCTAATAATTGTTTTACCGACACTGACCCTAGAAGTGTGTTTTACGGTTGTTCCAGATACTGTTGTTCCAGGCGATATCGATGTTATTATAGGTTGGGACGTTATAAGTCGACCTTGCCTGCGAGTTGACAAAAATGCTGACGGACTCGAATTACATCAAAATGTAACAAACACAAATTCTCGCAAAGTGTTTACTATAAAGGACGCGAATGGTGTAAAAATAACCCAACTCGGATTAGAGAACAGTTTGAAATTAAAATTGGAAAACTTGTTGGTGACTTATAAAAAGCAAACACCGGATCATATTACTACCGGGAAAATGACAGTAAAGTTGAAAGATAATACTCCGGTAGCGTATAGGCCGCGACGATTAGCTTACGGAGAAAGAAGGGAAGTTAAAAGGATTGTAGAAGAACTTTTACATGATGGTATTATCCGCGAAAGTCGGTCGGAGTATGCTAGTCCCATTGTGCTCGTTCGGAAAAAGAACGGTGACGTTAGGATGTGCATAGACTATCGCGACGTTAACAAGAAAGTGGTAAAAGAAAGGTATCCACTGCCTCTCATTCAGGACCAAATTAATGCTTTGTGTGATGCAAAATATTTTACGACGTTGGATATGAAATCTGGCTTTTATCAAATGGAAATCGAAGAAAGCTCCAAACATATCACAGCTTTTATAACACCGGATGGGCAATATGAATTTAATCGCATGCCATTTGGCTACCTGAACGCACCATCCATTTATCAGCGAGCTATTGACAAAGCACTGGGTAAACTAAAAGGCAAAAAAGCGTTCGTATACCTTGATGACGTTCTTGTGCCTAGTACGACAATTTCAGAAGGGCTACAGAACTTAGAGGAAGTGCTTAGTGCTTTATCCACATCAGGGTTTTCACTGAATTATGAAAAGTGCGTTTTCTTTGCTACAGAAATTGAATATCTCGGTGTACTCTTAAGTGATGGGTCAGTACGTCCTAGTCCGCGAAAGGTTAGTGCTCTGACCCGAACGCTTCCTCCTTCGGATGTAAAAGGTGTGCGCCAGTTTATGGGACTCGCCGGATATTTCCGTCGGTTCATTAAGAACTTTTCCCGAATAACCGCACCGATATCCGCATTGTCACGGAAAGATCGCGTATTTGAGTGGACCCCAGAATGCGAACACGCAAGACAATTAATCATAAATAAATTAACTGATTCTCCTATTTTACGTATCTACAACCCTAACTTAAGTTGCGAGTTACACACAGACGCAAGTTCGATAGGTCGATAGGTCTTGCCCGACCCGTTGCGTACTTCAGCCGTCGGACTACCGATTACGAGTCCAGGTATCATTCCTATGACTTGGAAACACTCGCCATAGTTGAAGCAGTCGAACATTTTCGAGTGTATTTGTACGATGTACATTTTACGGTATATACTGATTGTAATTCAGTGCGAGAAACCGTCTTGAAGAAAAACTTGCATCCACGCGTGGCCCGCTGGTGGATCAAATTACAAGATTATGACTTTACGATCGAGTATTGGCCGGGAAGCAAAATGTCCCATGTTGACTATTTAAGTCGCAATCCTTTGGATAATGATTGCGCTTTAAAAATAAGTGTTTTGAGAACCATAAACATAAACAAAATAGCAGACATAAAAACATTACGCGAATTTCAAAACAATGACGTGTTTTGTCGCGAGATATTTAATAACCCTGACAGTAGCCCAGATTTTACCGTAATAAACAATGTGATTGTTACCAAAACAAACTCTCCAAAGTGTTTTGTACCAATCGCTGCCCGTTTATTGACTATGAGACTGTACCACGATGAATCATCGCATATCGGTTGGGATAAATGCATCGCGAAAATGAAGGAAGATTTATTTTGGCCGAAAATGGGGCAATGTTTGAAAAAATACATTAGGAACTGTAGGGCATGTGTCATTGGGAAATCACATACTGGTCGTCGACAAGGATTATGGCAACATGGTAAGAAACCAGATGATATACTAGACACATGGCATGTTGATCATGCAGGGCCTTTGGTGAAATCTAATGGTTGCACGCAAATTCTAGTAATAATTGATGCATTTTCAAAATTTTGTCGATTGCAACCAATCCCAAAGAAAACTTCTGAAGATTCAATTCGTGCATTGTTGCCAGTTTTTGAAGAATTGGGGAAACCCAGACGTATTATAGCCGACAGAGCAGCTGCTTTCACTTCAATAATGTTCAAAAGCTTTCTTAGTGAACAAGATGTGCAACTGCATCATATTGCAACCGGTGTACCTCGAGGAAATGGGCAAGTTGAACGTGTAATGCGAACCATCTTCAATTTGCTCCGAGCGACACTTACCGCCGAAAAGGAAAATACATGGACAACTGCAATAGCTGCAATCGACGACAATTTGAATTCAACAATTCATTCGATAACTGGTTATGCACCGGCTGTGTTGCAACTTGGAACGAACCCGAGATTGGCCGCTACACTGCAGTTTCTGGGTGACGCACCGATAAGCGATAGCTTTGTTGATCCAGACAAGGCCATTGCAGAAGCCCGAGTTCGGATAACAAACAGTGCAAATAAGCGAGCTCAGCAATTCAATGTCACTCGGTATCGTGCCAATTTGTTCGATGTGGGAGACATCGTGGCTATTGAAGATTCGCAGCTGGCCGGTGGAGGAAAATTAAAGCCGAAATATAAAGGACCATACACCGTTCGCAATGTACTTTCCAATGAAAGGTATGTGCTGCAGAAGAAAGGACAACGAATTACAGTGGCCGCTCATGAGCAACTGAGGCGCTGGCCTTCTACAGAGTAAAAAGAAAAGGTTGAGTTTTGAGAGTTAAAAAAAAGAAACAAAAAAAAATGAAAAAAATAAAAGAAGTAGTACCTCCTTGCATGCAACATGCGATGGAGAGGATACGGATAGTGAGGGTATCGCTATCTAAGAGGGAGACCATATCTCCTTGTAACATTACGTCTTATGAGTGGATACCTCCTCGCATGCAACATGTGAGAGAGAGGGTACGGATAGTGTGGGTATCGCTATCTAAGAAGGAGACAGTAACTCCTTGCATATCTTGATACGAAAATAAATTTGGCACATGATATAAGTCTTCGTATTTAAAAGTTAAATGTTTGTTCGTTGATTTGGTAACAAGTGTAGGTGTGTTAGAATAAATTCTGTTGCTGTGTTTCCCTACTTTCAGAAGAATACCTAACACCTACGGTGCGAGGACGCCCCGATTGCAGGATGGCCGTGTTAGCAGACTCCCCTCTGGGGTCTGATAATGGACTGACCAGGAAAGTCACATGATGTCAACAGGACGCAGGGCGGTCGAGCCGGTAAAAGGAGGGGCAGTCGTACCGGTAGATCGGAGAGCACATGTAGCGTACTTATTATTACATAGTAGAAATAAAGTTTCCTTGGGGCTAAATCTGCATTTTATTGGGGTAAAACCCTTACCACGTTAACATATATATAAAGAAGGCAGCACTTATACTAAAAATAACAAAATGGTAGCTTGAAAATAAACGTAAATACTAATACAGTGTGCCTCATTTTTTACTATTTATAAATACTATAACCGGCAATTATACATAATAACCAACTAAACTCACAGATTAGAGACTAAACTTCTGAAACTAATACAGAAAACAGAATTGTGACAGCACTGTACCTCACCCCACCCTCAAACTGAAAATTATTGGCCGGTGGATGCGAATGCAATGGATGCCTGCAGATTGCAGAAACTCAGATACCCCTCCTATTACTCATCCCACCACTAAAATTTTATTTTCATACAGATAATGAATAGAATATTAAAATTAATTTCAAATATTTCTTAAGGAACGTGTGGAGAAATTAATATTTGAGGACAAATAAGTTCTTGGGAAAGATTGTCCTTCCATAAAATTTGCTATACAGCATTGTTTGCTGAAAAACCATTAGGAATCTACTGCTTCTTTTTCCCGAAAAAAACTATAATTAAAACGAAATCAAAGTTGCTTTAGAAATATTTGGAATTAACTGTTTTACCTCCTAAGGACCACATAAAAAATTAACGGTGTTGGGGAATTCCAGGGAATTCCAAGGACTTCCATGGACTTTCAAGGAATTCCTGGGAATTCAGAATAATTCCAAAGAATTCTGAGGAATTCCATTGGAATTCCAAAGAAGTGTACACAAATTTTTCGGGATATTTACCCCTCAGTATTTCAAATATATTTCATTTTCAGGTAGAGGCTTTCTCTAGTATAAATAATGAAGCAATAAGCAGTGAAGCAACGGAAACGCTTGAAATAAAGGAAAAAAATAGCATAGGGAAAATCAAATGTCCTGATTGTCCGAAAACTCGTTCAACAATTGAAACAGTTGAAAAATTGCACAAGTGCAAGATATGTCAAAAAAAATTCCGTGTCCATTCATACCTGAAGCGTCATTTGATGTGGCACGCAGGCGAGAGTCCCCATAAATGTGAAATATGTAAAAGAGGATTCATTCAGCTCTCAGATCTAAAGAAGCATCTGAAGTCCCACACAGGTGAAAAGCCCCACAAATGTGAAATATGTAAAAGAGGATTCATTCAGCTCTCAGATCTAAAGAAGCATCTGAAGTCCCACACAGGTGAAAAGCCCCACAAATGTGAAATATGTAAAAAAACATTCAGTCAACTCTCAATTCTAAAGACGCATCTGAAGTGTCACACAGACGAGAAGCCCCACAAATGTGAAAAATGTCCAAAAGCATTCCGTCACATCACAACTCTAAAGACCCATCGAATGTGCCACACAGGCGAAAAGCCCTACAAATGTGAAATATGTAAAAAAACATTCAGTCAACTCTCAAATCTAAAGAGCCATGTGAAGCGCCACACAGGCGAAAAACCCCACAAATGTGAAATATGTAAAAAAGAATTCATTTACCTCTCAATTCTAAAGTACCATCTGATGTCCCACACAGGCGAAAAACCTCACAAATGTGAAACATGTAAAAAAGCATTCAGTCTACCTTTAACTCTAAAGAATCACCAGATGTGCCACACAGGTGAAAAGCCCCACAAATGTGAAATATGTAAAAAAACATTCATTCAGATATCAAATTTAAAAATCCATCTGCGGTGCCACTCAAGCGAAAAGCCTCACAAATGTGAAATATGTAAAAAAGCATTCATTTATCTCTCGAGTCTAAAGAGCCATCTGCTGTCCCACACAGGCGAGAAGCCCCACAAATGTGACATGTGTCTAAAAGCATTCAGTCACCCCACAACTCTAAAGAACCATCGGATGTGCCACACATGCAAAAAGCCCCACAAATGTGAAATATGTCTAAAAACATTCAGACACCTCTCAACTCTAAGAAGACATCAGATGTGCCACACAAGCGAGAAGCCCTACAAATGTGAAGTATGTCTAAAAACATTCAAGCAACTCTCAAATCTAAAGAGGCATCTGAAGGGCCACACAGTCGAAAAGCCCCACAAATGTGAAATATGTTTAAAAACATTCAGACACCTCTCAACTCTAAGAAGACATCGGATGTGCCACACAGGCGAAAAGCCCCACAAATGTGAAGTATGTCTAAAAACATTCAGACACCTCTCAGCTCTAAGAAGACATCGGATGTGCCACACAGGCGAAAAGCCCTACAAATGTGAAGTATGTCTAAAAACATTCAATCAACTCCCAAATCTAAAGAGCCATCTGAAGTGCCACACAGGCGAAAAGCCTCACAAATGTGAAGTATGTCTAAAAACATTCAGACACCTCTCAGCTCTAAGAAGACATCGGATGTGCCACACAGGCGAAAAGCCCCACAAATGTGAAATATGTCTAAAAACATTCAATCAACTCTCAAATCTAAACAGCCATCTGAAGTGCCACACAAGCGAGTAGCCCCACAAATGTGAAATATATCTAAGAGTTCTGTGTTGACTCAAGTATGAAGTGTCACAAATTATTGATAATATGTAAAAATACCTTCTGTTAGCAAATGGATCTTGCTGATCATATGAAGAGAAGCACAGATGAGAGTTTTGAAACTGATTCATCCTTCTAAAAACCTGCTTTAAAACATAAGTCATGTGAAAACATTGCCTCTTCAGATTATGCGGGTATATTGTAAAATAAAGAGATAAATTGGTTACGAAATTTGGTTTTTTATTGAAAGCTGCTGTTTAGTGTTTATGAAGAAATTAGTGTGTCCAAATAATGATAATACACTGCTCAACAAAATTAGGGCAACACCTTTTTAGCCGTGCAGCATTTTTCAATTCAAGAATCAATCTCACCCCCAACCACATAAAATTGGAAATACTATATACACATTTCGGCAGCTAAGCTGCCATCTTCAGTAGCAGGGAAAACCTATAAAATAATAAAAACCTATAATAAAAATAGCAATAACATTAATGAAAAAAAAAAAAAAAGCAATTAATTATATATAAGATAATAATAATAACAACAATAATGATGATGTGAAACAATGATAGTGACAATAACAATAATATAGGTCAGGTATTCTCTGCTCACCACTCCGAAAGAATCGAAGTGCACTCGGTCAGCTCTCAAGCTAGAATGAACTCCGCACGGAGAAAATCCCCAATATATACTTAAAGTGACGTAGCACTGACGTTACTTGTGACATCAACATTAATCACACTAGGATAGAAAATTCAATATCCGGGCATCGCTCATTTTTATACCACTCTATTCTTATTTTCACTATCACAATGTACAAAAAGGTTGCCATTGCCATCTTTACTGCAGTTTCAATTAAAACATCCTATCTTCAGGATAATTGACTTGAATGAAATAAAAAGAGAAAATGAATCCCATATTACCAAATAACCTCGAAGGTCCATGGCTTATATAGTATTTGGAGGAGCTACTGACTGAAAATGAAGTGGACAGAATTGTAGTGGATGAATATTTAAAATTGACCTCATTATGTATGTCCCAGAATTGTTTTCAAATTAATGGTAAGTTTTTTGAACAGCAGGAAGGGACTGCTATGGGCAATAGTTTATCTCCATTTTTGGCTAATCTGTTCATGAGTAGGTTTGAAGTGTTGTTTAAAAGAGATAGTGAGTACTTCCCTCGAGTATGGTTGAGTTATGTAGATGACGTGTTCGCTGTTTTTGATACCAAGAGGAGTAGAATTGAAGATTTTTTAGATAATTTAAATTCACGTTATAATAGTGTGAAGTTCACATTTGAAATGGAACAAAATAGTTCAATCCCTTTTTTGGATGTCTTGGTTGTTAGGAACAGTGTAGTGAACCCATACTTCCCACCATAACGTTGTTAAAAAGCGAACGAAAGAGGAAGAAAGAAACATGCGCAAAAACACAAAAACAACAAACAAAAATTAAAGCTGGCCAAGTTAATTGCGATTTATCCCTACGTTGAGAGCAGTATGGTGGGAAGCAGTTCTCGATACTAAGACCGAACTTCAATAGGGAATATGTCAATACAAGACAATACAAAAAAAACTATAAAAAAAACAAACTCTTTATTCGTTGGCGGGAAATCAAGGAGGGGGCGTCCGTTGTGCAATGGTGAGATAAAACCCCTCTAAACCTTACCCCGGACCCAGTACATCCCTAAGTTAGGTTTTTTTTTTAATGACCGTGACAAATAAGTCACACAAAACAAATCAACAAAAAAAAACGTCAATTTACTTTCCTATGTTCTTGATTTAGCGTTTGTCTGTCTTAACAAAAACAAACAATGACAACAATAAATGCTTAGCAAGTCTCTCTGTTCATTACACATTAGAACCATGGATAAACGGTCAAGACGAGAATAAGCTATGACCCGTCACTATTCTTATTCCAATCCAACCACCAATCCTAGGCCCTACCATTATTATTGTCGCGCGGAATACGAAACCAACTATAACCCGTTACTGTCAGTTTACATACTCCCAGGCGACAAAACAGACTATCAAAGCTATCAAGTAATTACACAAATTTCAGAGATCACTGATAAACACGTGCATCAATTTCATGCATATATGTTAATGATCAGACAACAAACACTAACTAAGTCTAACAATTAAAGGAACTCTTACATAAGGAATAAAAATGCGTTAACAACAAGAACAAATTCAAAATTTGTAACAAATATTCTATAAACATAAAATATGAAATCACTAGATCAATTGAAAAAAAAAATGATTACACTGAACGAATACATCATAAATAGACATGATAAAAAAAACAAACATTACCTGTAGCACACAAATATCTCACTTAGTAACGAAAAATTAAACTAACTCAAAAAAAAAACCAAGTAGTTACTTTTTAGCATATTTCTTATAAGTTCTGCGAACTAGACCACTGCCTTCGTCGATACCCAATTAATTAATCCTCTCTCAAAAAAAACTCCTGCTAAAATCGTTGGTTATAGACAAAACAAAACTCGCCTTCAGCTAACAACACTAACATTCCTCGCTGAGTCAGAATTCGCGAACACTCGTAATATTATTATTTCCGGACCCCGCGAGCGTCGACAATTATTTGAATTTAAACTGGGATATTACAACAGCATTGGCGGATTGGAATTTGATGTGTATAGGAAGGATACTAATATAAGTAGGTTTATTGTGAATGATTCACAACATTCAATACAACATAAACTTTCGGCTTTGCACTTTCTGGTCAACAGATTGTTGTCATTTCCTCTGTCAAAGGTAAGATATCAAAATCATCATCATCATAAGGTTCTCAGTCCGAAGACTGGTTGGATGCGTACCTCCACTCTTTTCTATCCTGAGCTAACCTACGCATTTCCCTAAAAGTAGAACATCCTACATCCCTAACTATTTGAGAGCAGTAGTCTAATCTAGGCCTACCCCTACCTCTTTTTATTCCTATCTCTGACTCTAGTATGTCGCGAACTATTCCTTCGTGTCTTAGAAGGTGTCCTACCATCCTATCTCTCCTACTCTTTATTGTCTTCCATACCTTTCGCTTTTCCCCAACTATTTCTAATACTTCCCTATTGCTAACCTTATCTATCCACGGTATCTTCATCATGCGCCTGTAGCACCACATTTCAAACGCTTCTACTCTTTTTCTATCCGCTTCTCCTATTGTCCAAGTTTCGCACCCGTATAATGCCGTACTCCATACATACGACGTTAAGAGTCTCTTCCTAGTCTCTATATTAACCGTTCTCGAACATAACAGGTGTTTCTTTCTGTTAAACGCGACTCGGCCCTGCGCTATTCTTTGTTTTATATCTTTAGTGCTCCTACCGTCTTGAGTTATTTTACTTCCTAAATAGCAGAAATCCGCGACCTCCTCTATCTTCTCATTTCCTATTTGTATGTCAACTTTAGTTCTATTTTCACATCCCCTACATACCAAAATTTTAGTTTTATTTTTATTGACTTTCATGCCATAGCCCTGTGTCAAAACTGCTTCCATTTCATTCAAAGCCGCTCCTAATTCTTCTTTGCTAGATGCTAACACTGCTATATCATCCGCAAATCTGAGCATGTTAATAGTTTGACCCTGTACGTTAATCCCTGAGGCTGTTCTGTCCTTAACAATATTAATAGCATCTTCGATATATAAGTTGAAAACTAGAGGTGACAATGCACATCCCTGTCTCACTCCCTTCCGGATATCTACTTCCCTTCGTTCCTGCTCACATTCTATAACTGCCTTTTGCTTTTCGTAGAGATTATGTATTATTCTTCTGTCCCTATATTTCATCCCTACCTTTTTCAGCACTTCGAACATCTTCCCCCATTTTACGTTATCGAAGGCCTTTTCTAAATCTACAAATCCTATATAGACGCTCTTTCTCTTTTCTATCGTTTTTTCTATAATTACTCGTAAAGCTAGGATGGCCTCGCGCGTTCCTCTATTTCGTCTAAATTCGAACTGATCTTCTCCTAATATTTCTTCCGCCTTTTTCTCCATCCTTCTTTGCACAATTCTAGTTAAAATTTTTGACGCATGGGAAGTAAAACTGATGGTTCTGAAATTTTCGCACCTATCCGTGCCTTTCCTTTTTGGCAAAGCTACCATGATGTTCCGTTTGTAATCCTCTGGAATCTCGCCCGTCAGGTATATGCGACTAACTAATTTAAATAAACGATCTATTACCTCTTCACCTGCGCACTTTAAGATTTCTGCCTGCAAGCCATCTATACCTGGCGCTTTATTATTCCTTAAACTTTTTAGTGCTAGCTCAAACTCTTCTCTCATTATAGGATTCCCTAGGTTATCCCCCTCTACACTGCTTTCGCTTTCTAATATATCTTGCACTTCCTGTCCCGCATATAAGTTTCCTAAATATTCTTTCCACCTATCTGCCTTCTCCCCGCTTTCGATTAGGATATCTCCTGCCTCATTCCTAATGCTTTTGGTACTAGATCCAATTTCTCTAAAATTTCTCCTAATTATTTTATATGCTTCATCAGTCTTTCCTACTTCGAACTTATTTTCCACTTCTTTGCACTTATTATCGATCCATTGCTCTTTCGCTTTCCTACATTTCCGAATAATTTCCCACTTGATCGCCTTATATCTTTGTTTCCCTATTTCATCTAACCTATTTTTATATTTTCGCCTTTTCTCTATTAGACTCACAATATGTTTTGTTATCCAGGGTTTCTTACTTTCATTCTGTTTATGACCCAAAATATCCCTAGCTGAGGAAACTACACTATTTTTAATGCAATTCCATTCTTCCTCTATGTCCCTAACAATATTTTCGCCCGCGCCCTTTAGTACTTCGTTTGTCTTTTTCTCGAACTTATCGCGCGTATATTAGAAAGCGAAAGCAGTGTAGAGGGGGATAACCTAGGGAGTCCTATAATGAGAGAAGAGTTTGAGATAGCACTAAAAAGTTTAAGGAATAATAAAGCACCAGGTATAGATGGCTTGCAGGCAGAAATCTTAAAGTGCGCAGGTCAAGAGGTAATAGATCGTTTATTTAAACTAGTTAGTCGCATATACCTGACAGGCGAGATTCCAGAAGATTACAAACGGAACATCATAGTAGCTTTGCCAAAAAGAAAAGGCGCGGATAGATGCGAAAATTTTAGAACTATCAGTTTAACTTCTCATGCGTCAAAAATTTTAACTAGAATTGTGCAAAGAAGGATGGAGAAAAAGGCGGAAGAAATATTAGGAGAAGATCAGTTCGGATTTAGACGAAATAGAGGAACGCGCGAGGCCATTCTAGCTTTACGAGTAATTATAGAAAAAACGATAGAAAAGAGAAAGAGCGTCTATATAGGATTTGTAGATTTAGAAAAAGCCTTCGACAACGTAAAATGGGGGAAGATGTTCGAAGTGCTGAGAAAGGTAGGGATGAAATACAGGGACAGAAGAATAATACATAATCTCTACAAAGAGCAAAAGGCAGTTATAGAATGTGAGCAGGAACAAAGGGAAGTAGATATCCGGAAGGGAGTGAGACAGGGATGTGCATTGTCACCTCTAGTTTTCAACTTATATATCGAAGATGCGATTAATATTGTTAAGGAAAGAACAGCCTCAGGGATCAATGTACAGGGCCAAACTATTAACATGCTCAGATTTGCGGATGATATAGCAGTGTTAGCATCTAGCAAAGAAGAATTAGGAGCGGCTCTGAATGAAATGGAATCAGTTTTGACACAGGGCTTCGGCATGAAAATCAATAAAAAGAAAACTAAAATTTTGGTATGTAGGGGATGTGAAAATAGAACTAAAATGGAAATACAAATTGGAAATGAGAAGATAGAGGAGGTCGCGGATTTCTGCTACTTAGGAAGTAAAATAACTCAAGACGGTAGGAGCACTAAAGATATAAAACAAAGAATGGCGCAGGGCCGAGTTGCGTTTAACAAAAAGAAAAAACTGTTATGCTCGAGAACGGTTAATATAGAGACTAGGAAGAGACTCTTAACGTCGTATGTATGGAGTACGGCATTATACGGGTGCGAAACTTGGACAATAGGAGAAGCGGATAGAAAAAGAGTAGAAGCGTTTGAAATGTGGTGCTACAGACGCATGATGAAGATACCGTGGATAGATAAGGTTAGCAATAGGGAAGTATTAGAAAGAGTTGGGGAAAAGCGAAAGGTATGGAAAACAATAAAGAGTAGGAGAGATAGGATGGTAGGACACCTTCTAAGACACGAAGGAATAGTTCGTGACATACTAGAGTCAGAGATAGGAATAAAAAGAGGTAGGGGTAGGCCTAGATTAGACTACTGCTCTCAAATAGTTAGGGATGTAGGATGTTCTACTTTTAGGGAAATGCGTAGGTTAGCTCAGGATAGAAAAGAATGGAGGTACGCGTCCAACCAGTCTTCGGACTGAGAACCTTATGATGATCGCGCGTATCATCATCTTTTAGTTTCTCTGGGTCAAGATACCTTCTTCCGCTTCGTTTTTTCAAAATCTTAAATTTAAGATTGGCCTTCATAACGACTATATTGTGATCACTATCTATATCTGCTCCTGGATAACTTCTACAATCCCTAACTTGATTTCTAAATCTTTGCCTAACAAGAATGTAATCTATTTGATATCTCCCTAGGTCTCCTGGCATCTTCCACGTGTATCGTCTCCTAACATGATGGTGAAATAGAGTGTTCGCGACCGTTAAGTTATGTTCATCGCAGAACTCTATCAGTCTAACTCCCCTATCGTTCCTATTGCCTAATCCAAATGGACCAACTATTCCGCCCTCTCGCCCTGTGCCTACGACTGCATTGAAATCTCCTATAATTATTAAATTTTCGTGTCCTCTCACAAAATCTAGCACATGTTCAATATCACTATAAACTGCCTCTACGACCTCATCACTGTAGTTAGAAGTGGGCATATATACCTGTATTATTACTGTTTTTACAGGTTTCGAATCTAACCTAACCATAACTACCCTGTCACTTTGCTGTAAGAAATTTTCTACACTTTGCCCTACTTTTTTCCGCATAACAATTCCTACTCCCGAATTTCCTCCTACAGATCCTGTGTGTATTACTCTAAAATTTCCGCTCCAGAAGTCTCCGGCTTCTGGCCATCGCACTTCACTAATACCTACTACGTCCAATGCTAACCTATCCATCTCAATTTTCAAATTCTCTAACTTTCCTACTTGTTTCATGCTTCTAACATTCCACGCTCCGACTCGTGAGATGTTACACTTATCATTTCTGATGACTCCCCCCGAAGCAGTCCCCGCCCGGAGATCCGAATGTGGCACTATTTTACCTCCGGAATATTTTACTCCAAAAGGTGCCATCATCATCAATTCGAAGTACGCTGTACTAGGGATAGAATAATGTGGTGGTTTCCCGTTGCCTTCCACATCGCAGTAGTGTGTATCACAGTGCCATACCGACCCTCACGATCTCTGCCACTATGATTACTGAAAGAGCTGCTGCCCCCTTTCAGGGACTTGATTTAGTCTGGCTTCTCACATAAAAACCCCTCCAATATGGTTAAACCTATGGTTCGGCTCTTTAGATCATTGAAGCGCGCAAGCCATCCCACCCGCCCCAGTATTACTAGAACTGCGTCAAGGTGCAAGTCCTTTGGGATAGAAGATATCAAAAAGAGTTAAAATATATAAAAGATGTTGCGATTCATAATGGGTACACGACTGTCTTAGTTGATAGATTGATAAGCAGAATTAGACACAAAAAGTTTGTTAAGGATTCCACGACTTTCTCCATGTCACCTATTGAGAATAAGAAATATGTTAAAATTCCGTATAGTTTGGCACATACCAGAGGCTTGGAACCTATTTTTAAGTCGCAAAATTTATGTGTAGCATATACCGCTAAGAATACCATCAAGCAGCTGTTGGGAAATCCCAAGGATAAAGTAGAGGACAAGCAGAAGTCGGGAATTTATGAAATAAAGTGTAGTAGTTGTGACAAGAGTTATATTGGGCAAACAAGGCGTACAATCGTCACTAGGTTTAAGGAACATATGGCACATTTTAGATATAATAGGATTGAGAAGTCAAGTGTTGCCCAACATATCTTTGATACCGGCCATCCTGTACATGACAAGGGTCTTCGGCTTATGAGGTCGGTATCAGAAAATAGGGAATTAGACGCTTATGAGAGTATGTTTATTCGCAAGTATGAAGGTAAACTTATT
Source organism: Xestobium rufovillosum (assembly GCA_963966045.1). Taxonomy (NCBI): domain Eukaryota; kingdom Metazoa; phylum Arthropoda; class Insecta; order Coleoptera; family Ptinidae; genus Xestobium; species Xestobium rufovillosum. The sequence continues at coordinate 30,162,430 of OZ014500.1, forward strand.
AATTCAGATTTAGGTCCAATTTCTGATTCCGTATTGTTAGATGTCGTTGATGTGTAGGCATGTAGGGTTTAACCAGAAAAATGTAAGGGTGCAGGGTTCAAGGTCTTCTTTATTGCAGTTTACTGTATTTATTTGCTAGCCCATATAAGCCATGGACCTTCGAGGTTATTTGGTAATATGGGATTCATTTTCTCTTTTTATTTCATTCAAGTCAATTATCCTGAAGATAGGATGTTTTAATTGAAACTGCAGTAAAGATGGCAATGGCAACCTTTTTGTACATTTGAGATAGTGAAAATAAGAATAGAGTGGTATAAAAATGAGCGATGCCCGGATATTGAATTTTCTATCCTAGTGTGATTAATGTTGTCACAAGTAACGTCAGTGCTACGTCACTTTAAGTATATATTGGGGATTTTCTCCGTGCGGAGTTCATTCTAGCTTGAGAGCTGACCGAGTGCACTTCGATTCTTTTGGAGTGGTGAGCAGAGAATACCTGACCTATATTATTGTTATTGTCACTATCATTGTTTCACATCATCATTATTGTTGTTATTATTATTATCATATATATAAATAATTGTTTTTTTTTTTCTTTAATGTTATTGCTATTTTTATTACAGGTTTTTATTACTTTATAGGTTTTCCCTGCTAATGAAGATGGCAGCTTAGCTGCCGAAATGCGTATAGTATTTCAAATTTTATGTGGTTGGGGGTACGATTGATTCTTGAATTGATTATTTAACCACAGTCTCTTACATCTTAATCCTTCAGCATTTTTCAAATAAAATAAAACTGCAAGTATCAACTTCGGTATATTGTTCTTTTAACATTGCTTAACAAGATATAAATAACAAATAGGCTCTACTTTAATAGTTTTCTTAAGCTACACCAAACAACTGAGAAGACTACAGTAATCGAAATGTGTTTCACTTAAAATGTAGTGGAAATTCTGTTACTGCCGAGATTTAAGAGCTCGTTTGCCCTCCGTTAGCATCAATTGCAGCCTGGCATCGTCGAGACATACTTCGAATAAGATGTCTTAACATGTCTTGTGGGAAATTTCTCCGTTCCTCCAAAAGGACCTCAGTTAACTCCTGAAGAGTCTGAGGCGCAGCAGGACGTTTCCTAATGCGCCTGTCAAGTGAGTCCCAAACTTGCTCGATAGACTCATCACTGGCCACTCCATCACTTGAATTTGTTGTTCTTGAAGAGAACGTCTTGTTAAACTTGAAGTATGAATTCTACAGTTATCCTGTTGCAGGATGAATCCATCTTCAAAATTGTTCGCAAACGGTACAACATGCTCTTGAAGGATTGTATCAATAAAAATTTGCGAGTTAAGACGTTGGGGAACAACAACCAAATTGGTGCGACCGTCTATACTGATGCCGCCCCAAATCATGACGGATCCAGCTCCAAATCTGTCCACTTCTTGTATACACTGGGCAGTGTATCGCTCTCCAGGACGCCTGTACACTCGTACCAGGACATTACAATGAGTTAGAGTAAACCGCGACTTGTCTGTAAAAAGCACACATCTCCAGTATCGAAGTTGCCATTGAGCATGTTCGCGGGCAAAGTTTAGACGGATACATTTGTGATCCCTGCTCAAGCGAGGAGCAGGCCTGAGAGAAATCAGATTGGGTTCTTTGAGTCTTCTTCTAACCTTCTGATCGGAAATTGTCACACCGGTGGCATTCCGGAGTAGATTTTGTAACTCACGAACAGTAGAAGTTCGACAGCGAAGACAGCAATTAACAATATACCTGTCGTCCCAACGGGTAGTTTTTCTCCTACGGCCTTGTTTGTTTCTCCTGGATACCTATGCCACGCTCTGCAGATTACAGATGGACTCGAGATTGGAGCTGATTTGCCACATATCGCATAGATCGACCATCTTCAAGCAAAGCAACAGTCCTCGCGACTCCAATCTCATTTAAAGCAGGCATTTTGGACTCACAAAGACCGAAACAATCAAAACTGACATTTATTGTATCAATCAACTAAAGACCAGTTTGTTTTGAAACATCTTTCACATATGAGCGTCTACTAGGAAAAAGAGTAAAGGAATCACCGTAATTCTTTCTGCTCGTTATCAATAACAATCTAGATAAAAATATAGGAGAAAAAATCTTATGTCAATCATTTTTTGAAAAAGTTATAGGCATTCAAAAAAGTGTTCCCCTAATTTTGTTGAGCAGTGTATAATACTCTCTGCCACTGGCAATGATGTCGTCCAGAGTCACTTGAGTAGTTCATTCTTCCGGGTTCGACATTGTCAAAAGTGTTTGGAAGGAGCATGAAGTTAATGAACTGTTAATTGTTTTCATTACATTAACGTCAGTATAAGTAATGAAATTAAAAAAGTCACGCTGTAAACAAGTTTGAAAGTCAGGGTTAGGAATCATTGCAGAAAGTGAAGAAGAAGAAGTTTCCTCTCCCGCATCCAAAAAGAATTTTCTTCACTGGCATTCGAAGAATTCTCTTCACCAGCGCCCGATAAATTTTAACCGACCGCCCGCTTGATAAGTTTAATTCACGTCGTGTGATTTTCTGTTCATTTCCCGCAACTGGTTTATTCTAATTAGAATAAACATTCAAGAGTTTCCATCGCTGGTATTTAATTATCGAAGCCGAATGCCTACCAATAATTAAATTAACCTGACTGGAGTTGGTTGACGTGTAGCAGAGGTGTAGCTGACTTAATTAGGTAGGTCCATTTACCAGTGCAGGTGCAGGAAAGTAGAAACCATATAGTTTACATACACTGCGGCGGATTATACAGTCTGACGATGAGCAAAGTGCAGCGGAGGGTTCTACCACAATCTGCATATGTCCTGGGGTGGGCCCGTCAGTTATGAAGCTGTTCGCACGACAATTCATAAACCTGTCTCGCACGGGATTACACCCTAGGTGTTTCGACGTATATCTCAGACTTCAAACCCCCCGACTGGCCGCATTAGAGGTGCTACTACGAAACCGCCAGTATCCGGAACAGTTAATCATACGACGAGGCTACCCATATTCAAGTGATAGCTGATTCCGAGGGAATAGTCCACGAGCTAGGCATCTAGCTCAGATCTCGTGCGCTACTCACTCGAGAAACCGGTTACAGTACCGTCCTGATTTTAATACCAGAATTTCTCATTTATTTTCATGAATGTTATTATTGTTTGGCACTACAACCAAATCGGGTTTTGGCCGTTCTCCAGAGAACTTCCCAAATCCTTTTTCTTGTGGTGGATCAGTCCCCACGTCTTGTTCAATCATAAACACCTCACATCTGTTTGTGGCTTTTTGCTCCCTCCACTATATCCCTCTCCATCTTCTTCTATCCTGCGCCTGTTCTCTCCAATTATCCACCTTCAGTACCCTTAGATCATTCAAAACGTCATCATACCATCTCATTCTGGGCCTCCCTCTTGCTCTTCTTTCACAGGGATTCCATTCCGTTATTTTTCGTATCGCTCTTGTTCCATTGCTCCGTATTATGTGTCCCAACCAACCTATTCTTTGTGCTTTGATATATTTTACTACGTCTTTTCCTTTTCTCTCTTCCACTACTTCGAAGTTCATTAACAATCTATATTCATTTTCGTTTATTTTTCTTGGTCCAAGTATTCTCCTTAATATTCTTCATTCAAAAATTCTCAGTTGTTCTTCCTCTATCAATGTTAAGCTTCTGGTTTCCATCGCATATGTGACTACAGGTCTTATCATCGTTTCATATATTTTAATTCTCGTGTCTTTTCTTATCTGTCTATTATTCAATATATTTTTATTTGCAAAGTATGCTCTATATCCTGACTGTATTCTTGCTTTCACTTCATGTCCTTGAGTTATATTTATTTGCGTTCCTAGATAGCGATAGTTGTTTACCTCTTCAAATTTGTAATTATCCACCTGTAGACTGTGATCTCCATCTCCTACATGCCTTCCATATCTCATATATTTAGTCTTCTGTTTGTTGACTTGTATTCCTACACCTTCTGCTGCCCCAATCATTTCTTTAAATGCCTTTATTGTTGATTTATGTATATCAAAAACCTCTAGCGCCATCTGTATGAGTGCTGTATTACTCAGTAGTGACAATAAAAAGTAGTCTTCAGGGTATGTTCACTCTATCTTGAAAACTCGCACGAAGTACTAGTTACGCTTGACGGCACAACGGCGCTGATGTAGGGCGAGAGTCCACAGATATGATAAAGTATATGCTCTATGTTTCAATGCGATCTCTGCCGGACTGCCGGTAAGCGATATAAGAATCGCTAGACACCACAGCACCATGACCGAATAAATGCTTCTCATTGGTTGTTGGCTCCTTGTTATGTGGAGCCCGCTTATCGGCGGGAAGTGTAAGTAATTCAAATTCAACAGCTGGTTCTGATGTACAACACTTCTAGTCCTATACAGCAACACAAGAGCCAAACATCATCATACCATTTTAGGATTTTTAGGTTCTGCAGCTTTTTACTCCGACATTTGATTTATAAATCACATCATATTCTACAGAAAAGGTATAACAGCAACAGCATAACTGGTGGAAACTAATGGGCCCATGGGCCCTACAAATTTGATTTTGAAATTTGTTTGTTCTTTGGTGTCGTTTGCACCTTTGCATTAGACATGCTTTAAGTATAAACTGTGTTTTCCTCAAGCATTATTCTCATACAAGAAAATCGTTGAGAACTAAATATTAGGATGCTCGTTCCATAAATACTCAGGAAATCAGAAATACTATCACAATTTATATCACTTCGCAAAATAATATTTCCAGTCTCGTTTCGTGCAATTTCAAACGTAAAATTAGGAAGTTGCAGCCGAATGTCTTTAATAATGAGGTTTATATCAATTAATTCTTTACAAGAAAACATAACTGCTGCTGTTATTAAAAATTTGTTAATAACAATAACAACAAACGTAGGTTAGTGAACAAGTAACACAAAAGCAGTGAGTGACAGAGACAGAGACACAGAGAGACAACAAAACAAAGATAGAAATGGAATTGCCCCAGCCAATCAGAAGCGTCTATTTTATGATGGTGCTGTGATGTCTAGCGATTCTTATCTCGCTGCCGGTAACCGGTATCTGGAAATTGTTTGGTTCGTGCTTCGTGCGCCATTTGCAATTTCTTGGTTTGTGTTGGCGTGTTGTGTTTGCCAGTCGTGTTTGTCGTGTAAAAGTTTGAATTTTCACTCGTTTTTTTTCCAAGCCACTGATTAGAGAGTGTACAAAGCTTAGCAAATTTACTGTTGTTTTTGTGCAACATTTTTGTGTAACATTTTTTAAAACGGACTTTAAAGTGGGGTATCAAAAATGTGTTGTGAAGAAATGTGGAAACAAATCTAACAAAGTGAAAATGCACTTATTTCCCTATTTTAATAAGGTTTTTATAAACTTTCATATATAGCATTGATAATTTCAGCGCCAAAACGAATGCCACTTAACCTCTGCAGTACGGTTCTTCGACTTGGCAAAGCAAACTTTTTTTTAAGGAGTTTGTAGCCTTTAATTACTGAATAAAACAATTCTTACTAATTTATTGTGTCAGTGTTACATTTATAAAATACATAAATTTAATTTTGAAAATATTTTTATTTAAACATAAGCTTATATTCAAATTTCCCGGCGTTTGCGATACTAGCGCTTCGTGTCATAAAGCGTAACTAAACCATTTCGTCCAGCGAAAATACAGGGAGTCGCTTATCTACATAAGTCTCTAATCTATGGTTTATGGTAGTCTTACACCGACAGCTCAAACGGAAGCACGTGTTTTATTCTCCCCAATTCAAGAGGTTATCGGCCCAGACTCGCTTATTTTTATGCCGAAAAAGTGAATTACGTGCAGTTGTTTTGTTGTGTTTTACGCATTCCATTAGTAGTGAGCTGAAAAATGGCGGTTAATTATATGTCCAGCGTGCCGAAATTGTTAGGCAGAGAGAATTATGACGAGTGGGCGTTCGCAACGGAAAATTTTCTTGTTCTCGACGGTTTATCGAAGTGCATCGATGGCAGTGAGACAGATACAGAAAAGATTGTGAAGGCAAAAGCGAAACTAGTGTTGACGATTGATGCATCATTATTCGTGCATGTGAAAGAAGCAAAAACCGCGAAAGAGTTGTGGGACAAATTGAAGTCGTTATATGATGACTCGGGTTTCACGCGAAAAATTGGTTTACTTCGGTCGTTGATATCGTTACGTCTAGAAAATTGTGATTCTATGGAAAATTACATAAGCCAAGTGATTGAGACTGCTCAGAAATTGCGTCGTACGGGCTTTAATATCGACGAAGAATGGATTGGATCACTGTTGCTAGCCGGATTACCAGACAAATTTGCTCCAATGATAATGGCCATAGAGCACTCGGGAATTGCGATAACTACAGATTCCATTAAATCAAAACTTTTGGATGTGCAGTTTGAGAAGTCACGGACAGGTGGTGCGCTTGTCAGCAAAACGTATGATTCCAGGAATAGACCCAAAGGTGGCAGCACCCAGGAAAGAAAAGATGTCAGATGCTATCGATGTAAACAATTTGGATTTTGGACATTTTAAAAGTAGATGTCCTAATGGCCCAAGTGAAAATAAAAATCACAGTCCGAAGCAAAAGGCATCAGGAGCTTTTAATGCTGTATTTTTAAGTGGTCAGTTTAATACCAATGATTGGTATGTTGACTCAGGAGCCAGTGCACATTTAACTGCAAGAAAGGATTGGTTGGAAAATGTGAATACTGATTCTGAATTCCCTGAAATTATGATAGCAAACAAAATAACAATTCCAGTGTTATGTGCGGGAGAAGTTAATGTTAGAACTGTAGTTGGAGAACAGAAGCATGATATAGTAATCCAGAAAGCTTTGTATGCACCAGAACTTACTACAAATTTGCTTATAAAAAATGGTAACAAAGTTCGTTTTAAAGAAAATTGTTGTAAAATTTACAACAATCAAAACATTTTGGTTGCAGTAGCTGATTTAGTTGAGAATGTTTATAGGTTAAACATTGACAAATCACAACGATGTTTACTAGCGGCTTCAGTAGTGAACGATGTTGTATGGCATCGTAGATTTGGACATTTAAACTATAAAAGCCTTCAACAAATGAAAAATGGTGGTGTAGATGGTCTTATTAGCAGTGGTGATTTTAAAAGAAAGAATCCTTGTGAAGTTTGCTGTGAAGGGAAGCAGTCGAGGCTACCGTTTAAGCACACAGGAACAAGAGCCAGATCTTTTTTAGAAGTTGTACATGCTGATCTCTGCGGGCCCATGGAGACAAAATCTATTGGAGGTTCGCGATATTTTTTGCTGTTCGTATGACGTTTGTATATTTTTTAAAGACCAAGGATGAAGTGATCGACTATTTCAAAGAATTTAAAAGTTTGGTGGAAAATCAAAAGGATGCAAAAATTAAGACCTTAAGATCAGATAATGGTGGAGAATTTTGTAGCAATGAAGTGGAGAGATTTCTAAGAAAGTGTGGTATAATTCACCAAAAGACTAACCCATACACTCCAGAACAAAATGGAATGTTGGAGCGGATGAACAGGAGAAGTGGAGAAGGCAAGATGTCTGCTTTTCGAGGCCAAGTTAGAAAAAAGGTTTTGGGCAGAAGCAGTGAATAGTGCCATATATTTGAGAAATCGTTCTGTTACATCTGGACTGGAGAATAAAACACCATATGAGATGTGGACCAAAATAAAACCTGATGTTGGTAATATTAAAATTTTTGGAAGCGAGGTTATGGTTCATACCCCAAAGCAGAAGCGTGAGAAATGGGACAAAAAGTCAAAGAAAATGATTTTAGTTGGTTTTGGTGAAAACGTGAAAGGTTATAGACTTTATGATCCAGTTCGAAATAAAGTAATAACAAGCAGAGATGTGGTGATCATGGAAAATGTCACAGAAAGTATCGATGTGGTTGTCACGACTGATTGCAATGAGAATTCAACCAAAGAAGCTGTGGAGAAACCAGATTCAGTGGGGGATGATGGTGCAGAAAAGGCAAACAGTGTGTTAGAGGAAGAATCAGCAAACAGTGAGTTGTATGACAGTGAAGATAGTGATTATGTGCCACCACGTGAAGAAAATATACCAAATGCGATTCGAAGGTCAGAAAGAGGAGGAAAACCTAAGAGCTTTGAAGACTACGTTACATATATGTGTATGAGTGAGAAAGAAGATTTAAGTAGTGATCCTTTGACAGTTCAAGAAGTTATCAAGACCTGAGGGAAAGCAATGGAGACAGGCTATGATGGAAGAAATGAAATCGTTCGAAGAAAACGAAGCGTGGGAGTTAACAGATCCTCCAGAAATTGGGACAGTGGTACAGTGTAAGTGGGTTTTTCGAAGAAAGTGCGACAGTGAAAATAAAGTGAAGTATAGGGCCAGATTAGTGGCAAAGGGATTTGCACAAAAGGAAGGTATCAATTTTGAGGAGACTTTTGCGCCAGTGGTAAGACACTCGACCCTAAGATTACTTATTGCTTTGTCTGTCAAATTAAATTTAAAAATTACTCACTTAGATGTAACCACAGCTTTTTTAAACGGGTATTTAAAGGAAAATGTCTATATGAGACAGCCTGAAGGGTTTATAAAAGCAGATAATGAACAAAAAGTTTGTAAATTAAAAAGAGCGATTTATGGACTCAAGCAGTCTTCCAGAGCTTGGAACAATCGTGTTGATGAAGTGTTAACAAATTTAAGTTATAAGAAATCTGATTTGGAGCCATGTTTGTATATTAAAAGAAATGGAAATTTACCACTAAGGAAATCGAGGGGTTTACCACTCATGTAATAGTTGGGACAACCTCATATGTAATGATTTTGTAATACCGTGTAATACTGTGTAATGCCATGTAGTATATTCGTAATGTTATGTAATACTAATGTAATAGTTGAAATATTCATGTAATAGTTCTGTAATAGTTGTAATACTCATGTAATACCTATGTAATTGTCATGCAATAGTTATGTAATACTTGTGTAATACTTATGCAATAGTCATGTAATACTCTTGCAATAATCGTGTAAAAGTTGCGCGCGCAGCATAACCTTCAAAACTTTTGCAAGTATGATCTCGCGCAAATTATAATGGTGTGGGTCTGCATCGTATTGCATTGTTAAAAGCAATTACAAAATACTCGACAAAATATAAAGCTCACGGGAGTCGTGGATTATTTTCGCATGCCATTACCATTCGATAGGCTTCTTCTTTCTAAATCTTGTTGGTTAAATGAATATAAATTTCAGATAGTGACAGAAATGCAAAATACGCGAAAGCTTTCACACAGAAATAAAGTTTTGCCAATAAAGTTCAGTTACTATTTAAAAGTTAAGGCGCGTACACATATGAGCGCACATGCGATGAGAATGAACGCATGCACATACATACGTTCGTTCTCGAGCGTTGTCCAAATACAATTTCCCACATGCGTGCGTTCTCACGGCGCTCCGTTTAAACAACGCACAAAAATTATTTAATGTCATGATGGCCTCCGAACAAGACACATTTGCTTTCATTGCAACAACAGCGGCATTTTTATTTCTTGCCAAGTGTGACAAAAAAGAAAACGGTCTCCTACAAAACGGGGTGCTGTTCATAGGCAGCAATGAAATCTAAAAGATTTTTCTTTAGATCACTTCACCTCGTGTTGGTATATAAACTAAACTGGCATAAATGCAGTCTCCTAGCCGGCATGCCGCAAGCGTGTAAATAGTTTTAAAGCAACAGTTTCAATGTCCACACTAAGAAAGATTCAGACGCATGATTCTTTTGAGCGGTGACCAAAAACCGACAACGATGGCTTACTTCATGCGTGGTGAGGGCTTTCCCAAGCGCGGAGAGAATTTGCGGTACACATTGACAAACATGCATGTATTCTCGCCATACTCAGCATATGTGCGCTCATATGCGTACATGCCTTTAAATGTTAATTTTGAGTATACCACGTGGGACGTGATACAAAACTCGTTTTAATTAAAGTATCGAGTAGTTTTTTAATAAACACGAACATAATATGGTATTATTGATATCTAGGAAACGAGAAAATCGAATTTGAAAGCTAAAACCAAGCAATGTATACAAAGACCTTTGAAATGAGATATCACAGAACATTTAAAATTTTTGATGGGAGATAAAAGGTGCTGTGTAATTTTTATGTAAAATATACCCCCACACTAGTACTGTTCACGTGTCTCGGCAATTTTCTTGCGTTTTGTACACCGAGATATTTGGAACGAGAAGTTTTCAAATTAACAACCCTGTATATTGTATATCGCAGCCATATTGTAAATTCCGTTGTTTTATAAAAAGCCTAGGTGAATTCTAAACCGTTCCGTTCTCAAACGACTGTTTTAACACACACTAGGTTAACACACTTTTGATTAGGTTCATATTATGTTCGTGGATAAGGTGCTACTATTTAAAAACTCTTAACCATACCCACCGCCATATCTTGATAATCAGAAGAAAAAACTTATAATTTTATGATTTGACGGATTTTTGATAATCTGGCTGACATAATAGATAAGTACCCACATCTAAAACGCAAATAATAAATATAGAGGTAGATACGACCTAACCTGACCTCACACTAAAACTTTAGTATTTTTAACATTGAAAATGTTATTAGTATCTTAGAATGGATATGATATTCACCGAAAAGATTGTGTTGCATATGCCACATACGTCATGCGTGAGACCCCGAGCGGTAGCCAGGCGCTAGACTGCTCAGTCTGAGTAAGCTTCATTAAGTGTGGGACCGTCTAGCGTCGCAAATGCCACAACAGGAATGCAGTTATTATAAATCGGCGCAGGTGTTTTATGAATAATTATCTAACACGCTATCGCGTATGCGGAAATATCCCAAACGCACAAGGATTACAGTCTGCTTTGTCATTTCCAATGTTGCATCATTGCGAAGGCTGTGAATTTTTTTAATTGAACAAGATTCAATTTTTGAAACCAAGTTATCTTTGGTGTCGTATCCCTCACTACCCATTTAGTTGATTTTCTCTAGTACAACATGATAGATATCAATTATATTTATTGCTCTGTCATTACTGTTTCTAAAACAACTGATCTATTTTATTACAGGGTGTTTCAAGCAAAACTAGACACCCCAAATGAGTCTGAGTCAACAATATTTTGAAGAATCAGGAAAACACGTCAACGATTATTCGAAAGGGGACACAGTTTGAGTAAAACGGGTACACCTATCTTCATCCCCTTACCTGACATGGTCACTGCCCCCGAGATTTTATATAGCAGTGGGGTGTCAAATGATGCACCGTTTGAAATGTATTGAAATTATCTGAATAACAATGCAAAAAATTTAAGTACTTTTCAAAGGATGTTATCACTTGACCCCCTTGCTGTATAAAATTTCAGAGGGGCTGACCATGTCTGGTAAGGGGATGAAGATGAGCGTGCCAGTTTTACTTCAAAATATGTCCCCCTTCGAATCATGGTCGACGCGTTTTCCCAATTCTTCAAAATATTTTTAACTCGAGACTTATTTAGGGTGTCTAATTTTGCTTGGGACACCTGTATAATATTTGAGCGATTTGATGTCCCTAAAAATACTTGTTTTTAATTATTAATTTATAACAGCTAAGTAGTCTGTTATGAATAGGACTCTAAACTCGGGCTCCCACTACAGTTTTAACGCGATAATGTTTAGACATTTATTAGCGTAGCTATTGTGATAGTCGTTTTTTGACCATGGTGTTTTTTCATCAAATGTGGACGTTTCAGGTCATTCTAAGACTTTTTGGAAAGGTGGCACATTTCCGTCCGTATGTATGTGTGTATGTCTGTTGGCACTTTTACGAGAAAACGGCTCCACGGATTTTGCTGAATTTTTGCATACGTATATCAGAGATGGTTCATAGGAAACTGATGGAGTGGTGTTTTTTAAAACACTTTTGAGCCGAGATATGACGTCATCGAACATTTTTTTCCATGAGACCGTATATATTTTTGTATTGCATCGGATAGAGGGTATTTTTCTCTACACGATGTGCGAAAATCGTAATAGGTTGTATAAGGAAAAAATTGAGAAAAAAACTACGAAAAGAAGGAGCGCGCGCGCGCGCGCCCTCCAGTTCAGTTGTGGCTGTAGCTAGGAAGCTGTTCTGTCAATGCGTTGACAACTAGTTTATTATATTATTTCCAAAGCAATGCTTATTTATCTATTTATTTTATTTTTCTTAAATTATTTATATTAGGTAACAATCTGCATTACCTGCTTAAATAAATAAAGCCAGTAAGTATTACAAGTACCTGCATGCATGAATTACCTGTAAAAATTTTGTAATAGTTGTGTAATAGTTATGTAATTTATGTAATACTAATGTAATACTAGTGTAATGCTAATGTAATAGTTATGTTTTTTGTTGTAATGCTCATGTAATACTAATGTAATACCATGTAATATTTATGCATTTTGTGCAATACTTATGTAATTATGTGTAATACTTATGTAATTATTGTAATACTTATGTCATTATGTGCAATACTCTTGTAATAGTGCAATACTTGGGACACGAATTTTACTAGTGGTAAACCCCTCGAAGGAAATGGTTGGGACAGGGTCAAGAAATAGCATTTCCGAAATGGTGAGAAATGGTGGAAATGGTGCAGAAATACTACGAAATAGTCCAGAAATAGTATTTCTTACTCAGAAATAGTAGGAAATACCCAGGAAATGGTAAAGAAATGGTGGAAATATTCAAAGAAATACTGGAAATAGTCTGAGAAATACTGGAAATACTCAGGGAAATACTGGAAATAGTAAGGGAAATACCTAGGAAGTACTGGAAATAGTCGCGCCAAACGTACTAGTATTAGTAAAAACATTGGCCGGTAGGCCGGTCGCGTTCTCCGCGGCGCAGAAGCAAATATGAGGCCACAATAGACGGCCAATAGCGTGACTTCGACTTGACTCAATTGTTGGCACGTGAACAATATGTAATAAGTTTCTTCTGTAGCAACAGTGAGTGGTAGGGTCATGGTGAGCATTCAAGACAAATAAAAAATCGAGTAAAAAATGGTATGAATTTTATACCTATATACAAGTATTCCTGGATTTATTATTTAATGTAAACTGACAGTTGCCATCCTATTTTAAACTCTGAAAAATATTTGTAAATATCCCCGCAAATAGCATGATCGGTACCAAAATTCATATAAAAACGGATAACAATTTTTGGAAGTGAAGGTTTTAACGATAGATAGACTTTTATATTATTTTAGTTAGGTACTCGTAGGTATACACTGTTCAACAAAATAAAATTTTAGGTATACCGCGAGGTATACTGTCATTTTTACTCGCTTTTTATGCAATTTGTGGACCTATAATAATTTAAGAAATAGCATTGGACAAGATCGATGCGGGGTGAATTAAACTGAGCCCGAAATTGAGGGGTAATATAGAAGATATAATATTAACTACCGTGTCCAAGACCTTGTCACATAATTATGGTTGGAATCTTTCAAATGTTGGAACTCTTGGGAGCGAATATGAACCTCGATATAAACGAATAATGTTAAATTGATAAATTCGGTTTTGATTGATTAAAGTTATGTAATATCTCGGGACTTTGCCCCGATTTGCCGGCTTTTCAGTATCTACTTTGGTCATCTAGAATTGTCGGTATTTAACTGTGGTGACCATTCGCGAATTGCAAGAATATGGAGCATTTTTTGAATATACTCGAACACATGTCATTTTAGTTATTGTAAATATCGGTAATCATGTTATGTAGGTCTCGATTTAGACACGGCGGCGGTGCGAGAGGTGACATACAATAGCATTGTTATTATGTTTATTGTTTTCGCATTTTTATGAAAACCACGACCGTGGGGGCTAAAATTTCAGTTAATTATGCAAGGAAGGGAAATTAAGTTTTATCAATTGAGTAACATAATTAGTAAGCAATACTTAAATATTAACTAGAGAGGTTATGAAACACACATCCAAACTAGGGAAGAGTTCCTAACGCATCATGCATACATATACGGGGTATCCAAAATTAAGTGTCCACAATTGATAACTTCGTTATTATTGGACGTTCAAGGTCGGTTAAATGGGCAAAGAATTAGTGTTTTTCGTGAAGAATAAGATGGTGAAAACAAAAAAACAATCGAACATCGCATTTTCGAGATATTCACATAAAATAAACGATAATTTCTTAAATGGGACAACATGTATATTTTTGCATATTTAAACAGAGTATAAAATTGTGTACATGAACATCTATTTGAAAATTAAAAATAACTTGACTTTTGGAACATAAAAAATGCCCCAGTATCGAGCCCAGTATATCACATCAGGTCAGGTCAGGTCATGAAACTAATTTTGCGTCATAATTATTGTCGGCGGGTGTTAACAGTGCATATTTGATTGTTATTTTACTACTTATTTGCGAATTTTAAACATGGGAGCCAACCAAATTTGTTTTATGGACTACCTAACGTGAGACCTAACGTGATACCAGCGTCAGCGCGGGCTGTTGTGATCCTTCAAAACGAGCTTCAAAAGCCATGTTATTTTTAATTTTGGGATAGTTGTTCCATAAGACTTTTTTATTTAGACTTTTATTCTCTTTCAACACTTACAGAAATATATAGGGCGTTCCATTTAAAACATTGTTGTTTGTGTGAATATCGCGAAAATTCGATGTTCACCATATAGTAATAAGAAATACTCGACTAATTCTTTGCCCATTTAACCAACCTCGTAGGTCCAATAATAACAAAGTTAACAATGGTACGCACTTAATTTTGGACACCCTGACAATTCTTAAAGAAAATGGGCGTTATACTTCAAAATTTAATAAATTGTATAGGGGTTGTTTTTCAAGTGGCGCGCCCTAGCCACAGTGCAGAAATGAGTCACCCATCCATAGCCAAACCACGGGCACTGTTGCTGAGCATTAACGACTACTCACTCGCGCATGCCAGCAAGATCCCACGGCTCACGGGCGTTACGCATTTATTTTACAACACAAAAATTAAATGTGCAGTAAATTATTTCACAAGAAGAAAATTGATAATGTATGCTATTTTTGTAATAGTAAAAGGCGAGGTAAAAGGTACGAATTGAATGAAACTGTAAAAAATACTCGGGAACACTGGAAATACTTGGAAATGGTGAAGAAATACTCGGAAATGGTAAAGAAATACTCGGAAATGGTAAAGAAATACTAGGAAATGGTAAAGAAATACTAGGAAATGGTAAAGAAATACTAGGAAATACTCTGGAAATACTTAGAAATAGTAAGAAATGGTGAAGAAATACTAAGAAATGGTGAGGAAATACTAAGGAATAGTTAAGAAATACTAAAAAATAGTGAGGAAATAGTAGGAAATAGTAAGAAATAGTAAGGTCATATTTGGAAATGGGAAATACTTGGGACAGATTTTTTCCTAGTGGTAAACCCCTCGAAATTTAATAACTATAGTAGCTCTGTATGTCGATGATTTTTTTATTTTCTCTAATGATTCTGAAAATACCGATTCTTTAAAAAAACATTTGAGTTCAAAGTTTAAAATTAAAGATTTGGGAGAAGCCAAACAGTGTCTCGGTATGCGAATCGTAAGAGACTATAATGAGAATTGTATTACCTTAGATCAGGAACAGTATATAAATCAGGTACTGAAAAGATTTAATATGTTACAATGTAAGGGTGTCAGTACACCAATAGAAAGCAATAACAGTTTTGATGAAAGTGTGAATATTTGTGATAAAAGTTTACCATATCAACAACTGATTGGTAGCCTAATGTACTTGGCAGTTCTGACTCGCCCAGATATTGCTTTTACTGTCAGTTATTTGAGTCAATTTAATAATTGCTATACGCAATATCATTGGCAGTGTGCCAAAAGGGTGTTAAAATATTTGCAGGGTACAAAAATCCTGAAATTAAAATTTAAAAAGGAAAATGCAGATCTAGAGGGTTTCGTAGATGCTGATTGGGCAAACAATCATGAGGACAGGAAATCCTATACAGGGTTTGTATTCAAACTCTCTGGCTCTGCTATATCATGGGAAAGTAACAAGCAGAAAACAGTTGCTTTATCGAGCACAGAGGCGGAATATATGGCCTTGACAGAAGCCTCTAAAGAGGCTATATATTTTAGAAATTTGTTAAAAGAATTAACAGGAGAAATTAATTCTATAACTGTCTACAATGACAATCAAAGTGCTCAAAAATTAGCAGTCAATCCAGTATATCACCGTAGATCAAAGCACATAGATGTTAAACATCATTTTGTACGTGAGGCTGTTTCTAATAACTATGTAAAAATGTTGTATCTTCCTACTGATGAGATGACGGCTGATATTCTAACTAAGGGTTTACCCACTAAGAAACATGTTCAGTTTACAGAAAACTTAGGTTTAGTTTAAGAGTATTATAGACAAATTTTTGATATAAGTGGGGGTGTTGATTTATGTATATCAAAAACCTCTAGCGCCATCTGTATGAGTGCTGTATTACTCAGTAGTGACAATAAAAAGTAGTCTTACACCGACAGCTCAAACGGAAGCACGTGTTTTATTCTCCCCAATTCAAGATTTATGAGGTACCTCTTTGATCTACTTATGATTACCATATCATCTGCATATGCAATTATTTGTGTTGTCTTTGTGTTTATGGTTCCATGATCTTCGATTTTTCTTGTTATACTTTCTAATGTCAAATTAAATAGTATGGCTGATAAAGCATCTCCCTGTCGCACTCCTATATTGACTTCGAAGCTGTCTGTTATGCCTTCCTGTGTTCTAATTACAGCTTTGGTGTTCCTCATTGTTATTTTTATCATGTTAATGAGTTTCATAGGAATATTCAATTTTCTCATTTCCTCAAACATACCTCCTCTATCGACACTGTCAACTGCTTGTTTAAAATCTATGAATAACATATGTAGTTCTATATTGAACTCTAAGCTTTTCTCTAATATTTGGTTCATTACATGTAGTGCATCAATAGTTGATCTCCCGGGTCTAAAGCCATTTTGATACTCCCCAATTTCTTTTTCAGCGTACGGTTCTAGTCTTCTGTATAACATTGCCGACATTATTTTATAAGTTGTATTCAGTAAGGTTATTCCCCTGTAATTATCAGTATCTTCTCGATCACCCTTCTTGTGTATGGGTATGATTACTCCCTTCTTCCACTCCTCTGGCATTTCTTCCTTTTTCCATATTGACAATATTAAACTGTATATTCTTCCATGTATTTCTTTGCCCCCATACTTTAGTAACTGTCCGATTATATCGTCACTGCCTGGTGTTTTACCATTTTTTATTTTTGATATTATTTCAATAATTTCTTCATACGATGGATCTTCAATTTCTATATCTTCTTCATTTAAATCTATATTCTCATCTTCTTCTGTTTCTTTATACAGTAAGCTACTGAAATGTTCTTTCCATATTCCTTTAATTTTCTCTTTATCATTTATTAATTCCCCTTCTTTGTTTTTGAGAGCTCGGACTTTGATTACTTACATTTTCTTTACCTTGTTCTTTTATTTTTCTATAAAATATCTTCCAGTTATTATTTCTCTTGTGTTGTTCAATCTCTTCTGCTAGTTTGTTTAGCCACTCTTTTCTCTTCCACTTGCACATCTTGGTCGTATCTTTCCTTAGTTGTTTGTATTGTTCGTAATCTTCCTCTGTTCTGGTTTGCATCCATCTCAATCTAATCTTGTTCTTCTTCTGAATCTGTACTTTACATTCATTGTCAAACCAATCAGCCCCTTTTTCTTTTTCTTTGCGCCCAACTACCATCTCTGAAACACCCAATATTGCGTCTTTCATGTTTCTCCACTCCTGGTTTATCTCTTCTACCCTTGGCATCGCATGAATTTTGTTATTCAATTTTTCTTCTAATATCTTTGACGTATTTTCTTCGATTTGAGATTTTCTGAGTTCCACCTTGGTCTTTTTCTTTGTTTTTGTTTCTCAATTGCAATCTTTTGTTTCACTGTAGCCACGACTAAGTGATGGTCTGAGTCCGCATTTGCTCCTCTATAACTTCTTACATCTCTGACATCTTTTGCTCTTTTTCTTGTTATAAGCAAGTGATCAATTTGGTTACCTTGTTTTGTACCAGGGTGGACCCATGTTTCCTTGTGTTCTTTTTTGTGAATAAACTTGGTACTGCTAATACTCATTTCCATAGCCATTGCATAATTACACAATTTATGTCCATTGTCATTTGTTTTTTCATTTGTTTTTTCATACGTTACTATACGCAATCGAAATTCAAAAGAACTGCAATACTTAAGTTCGATGGATCCAAATGTGGAGCCATGGATTTATCCATCATTTTATCCTCACGATACCCAAGATTGACATCGCAATTTAATGAAAGTAAATAGTAAGAAGAGTGTTTCGAGAACAGCTTATATTAAGTTTCGAATGGCCGTTTGTGACGAATTTAACGCGTTTCTACGAGGAGGTCGATTATTTCAACAGTGGCTTGTAGATAACTAAGTTAAAATTAAAAAAGACGGATTAATGTAGGTACAATTATTATTATTATCATTATTATGTTGTTATATTTTAATATTTTAATTATTACTTCATAAATATTATATTACTATTGTATTATTTCCATTAGCTATATTTTTATAATAATATGCAAGTATTTTTTCTCTTTATATAACAATATTTTTCAACATTGTCAATAAACTATATCTTCCAACAGAGCACAATGTATCTTTCTATTCTTCTTGTCATAAATACTCTTGCATTTAGATATGATTTCAGGTGAACACACATGGGCCCGATATTTTTATCCCATCAAAATAATATTTTTTATTGTACTTTGGAAAATCGGCGCGCGCTAAAAGCGCGGGTTTTGGAATCTAGTGACTTAAAAAGTGGGCAAGAAATAATGAAGGCCCATAGCTTTTTTCATCATCATCATAAGGTTCTCAGTCCGAAGACTGGTTGGACGCGTACCTCCATTCTTTTCTATCCTGAGCTAACCTACGCATTTCCCTAAAAGTAGAACATCCTACATCCCTAACTATTTGAGAGCAGTAGTCTAATCTAGGCCTACCCCTACCTCTTTTTATTCCTATCTCTGACTCTAGTATGTCACGAACTATTCCTTCGTGTCTTAGAAGGTGTCCTACCATCCTATCTCTCCTACTCTTTATTGTTTTCCATACCTTTCGCTTTTCCCCAACTCTTTCTAATACTTCCCTATTGCTAACCTTATCTATCCACGGTATCTTCATCATGCGTCTGTAGCACCACATTTCAAACACTTCTACTCTTTTTCTATCCGCTTCTCCTATTGTCCAAGTTTCGCACCCGTATAATGCCGTACTCCATACATACGACGTTAAGAGTCTCTTCCTAGTCTCTATATTAACC
Source organism: Xestobium rufovillosum (assembly GCA_963966045.1). Classification (NCBI taxonomy): domain Eukaryota; kingdom Metazoa; phylum Arthropoda; class Insecta; order Coleoptera; family Ptinidae; genus Xestobium; species Xestobium rufovillosum. Next base: position 30,181,829 of record OZ014500.1, read on the forward strand.
GTTCTCGAGCATAACAGTTGTTTCTTTTTGTTAAACGCAACTCGGCCCTGCGCCATTCTTTGTTTTATATCTTTAGTGCTCCTTCTTGAGTTATTTTACTTCCTAAGTAGCAGAAATCCGCGACCTCCTCTATCTTCTCATTTCCAATTTGTATTTCCATTTTAGTTCTATTTTCACATCCCCTACATACCAAAATTTTAGTTTTCTTTTTATTGATTTTCATGCCGAAGCCCTGTGTCAAAACTGCTTCCATTTCATTCAAAGCCGCTCCTAATTCTTCTTCGCTAGATGCTAACACTGCTATATCATCCGCAAATCTGAGCATGTTAATAGTTTGGCCCTGTACATTGATCCCTGAGGCTGTTCTTTCCTTAACAATATTAATCGCATCTTCGATATATAAGTTGAAAACTAGAGGTGACAATGCACATCCCTGTCTCACTCCCTTCCGGATATCTACTTCCCTTTGTTCCTGCTCACATTCTATAACTGCCTTTTGCTCTTTGTAGAGATTATGTATTATTCTTCTGTCCCTGTATTTCATCCCTACCTTTCTCAGCACTTCGAACATCTTCCCCCATTTTACGTTGTCGAAGGCTTTTTCTAAATCTACAAATCCTATATAGACGCTCTTTCTCTTTTCTATCGTTTTTTCTATAATTACTCGTAAAGCTAGAATGGCCTCGCGCGTTCCTCTATTTCGTCTAAATCCGAACTGATCTTCTCCTAATATTTCTTCCGCCTTTTTCTCCATCCTTCTTTGCACAATTCTAGTTAAAATTTTTGACGCATGGGAAGTTAAACTGATAGTTCTAAAATTTTCGCATCTATCCGCGCCTTTCCTTTTTGGCAAAGCTACTATGATGTTCCGTTTGTAATCTTCTGGAATCTCGCCTGTCAGGTATATACGACTAACTAGTTTAAATAAACGATCTATTACCTCTTGACCTGCGCACTTTAAGATTTCTGCCTGCAAGCCATCTATACCTGGTGCTTTATTATTCCTTAAACTTTTTAGTGCTATCTCAAACTCTTCTCTCATTATAGGACTCCCTAGGTTATCCCCCTCTACACTGCTTTCGCTTTCTAATATATCTTGCACTTCCTGTCCCGCATATAAGTTTCCTAAATATTCTTTCCACCTATCTGCCTTCTCCCCACTTCCGATTAGGATATCTCCTGCCTCATTTCTAATGTTTTTGGTACTAGATCCAATTTCTCTAAAATTTCTCCTAATTATTTTATATGCTTCATCAGTCTTTCCTACTTCGAATTTATCTTCCACTTCTTTGCATTTATTATCGATCCATTGCTGTTTCGCTTTCCTACATTCCCGAATAATTTCCCACTTGATCGCCTTATATCTTTGTTTCCCTGTTTCATCTAACCTATTTTTATATTTTCGCCTTTCCTCTATTAGACTCACAATATGTTTTGTTATCCAGGGTTTCCTACTTTCATTCTGTTTATGACCCAAAATATCCCTAGCTGAGGAAACTAAACTATTTTTAATGCAATTCCATTCTGCCTCTATGTCCCTAACAATATTTCCACCCGTGCCCTTTAGTGCTTTGTTTGTCTTTTTCTCGAACTTATTGCGCATATCATCATCTTTTAGTTTCTCTGGGTCAAGATACCTTCTTCCGCTTCTTTTTTTCAAAATCTTAAATTTAAGATTGGCTTTCATAACGACTATGTTGTGATCACTATCTATATCTGCTCCTGGATAACTTCTACAATCCCTAACTTGATTTCTAAATCTTTGCCTAACGAGAATGTAATCTATTTGATATCTCCCTAAGTCTCCTGGCATCTTCCACGTATAGCATCTCCTAACATGATGGTGAAATAGAGTGTTCGCGACCGTTAAGTTATGTTTATCGCAGAACTCTATCAGTCTAACTCCCCTATCGTTCCTATTGCCTAATCCAAAGGGGCCAACTATTCCGCCCTCTCGCCCTGTGCCTACGACTGCATTGAAATCTCCCGTAATTATTAAATTTTCGTGCCCTCTCACAAAATCTAGCACATATTCAATATCACTATAAACTGCCTCTACGGCCTCATCACTGTAGTTAGAAGTGGGCATATATACCTGTATTATTACTGTTTTTACAGGTTTCGAATCTAACCTAACCATAACTACCCTGTCACTTTGCTGTAAGAAATTTTCTACACTCTGTCCTACTTTTTTCCGCATAACAATTCCTACTCCCGAATTTCCTCCTACAGATCCTGTGTGTATTACTCTAAAATCTCCGCTCCAGAAGTCTCCAGCTTCTGGCCATCGCACTTCACTGATACCTACTACGTCTAATGCTAACCTATCCATCTCAATTTTCAAATTCTCTAACTTCCCTACTTGTTTCATGCTTCTAACATTCCACGCTCCGACTCGTGAGATGTTACACTTATCATTTCTGATGACTCCCCCCGAAGCAGTCCCCGCCCGGAGATCCGAATGTGGGACTATTTTACCTCCGGAATATTTTACTCCAGAAGGTGCCATCATCATAAATTAAAGTACGCTGTACTAGGGATAAAATAATGTGGTGGTTTTCCGTTGCCTTCCACATCGCAGTAGTGTGTATCACAGTGCCATACCAACCCTCACGATCTCTGCCACTATGATTACTGAAAGAGCTGCTGCCCCCTTCCAGGGACTTGATTTAGTCTGGCTTCTCAAATAAAAACCCCTCCAATATGGTTAAACCTATGGTTCGGCTCTTTATATCATTGAAGCGCGCAAGCCATCCCACCCGTCCCAGTATTACTAGAACTGCGTCAAGGTACAAGTCCTTTTGTAATTTCCTAAAATGCTAGAATATTTGATTTTGCTGTTTTTTTTGCTGTTGTGTTCGTTTCTTATATTTATATGTTACATCTTAAAATACCAGAATATTTTATATTGTAATTCTTATACCTACTAAAATGATTTATTGTTATGTTCGTTTTTTGCGTCGTTTATCTTCAATAAATACTTTCCCTTGCAAATTTTTGTAATTTTTGGTTACTTTTTGGTACTTATTTGCCCTCTGTGAGTTACTTTTTCAACTATTTTCTAAGAGAAATTTGATCCGCCCCCTGAACTTATCATATTTTCCTTGAGAAATTTTTCTCAGTACTGAACGATTTTTTTAGATGGCGCTGAAGTTGAAAGTTAGATTTCGTAATTACCAATATTTCAAAATTTATACAGAAGTCATAATTTTGAGTGTTTGAAAATGCTATTATACTACTTAAAAGCTATCGAACAGCTGCCGACTAATACACCCGCTCAAACAACTACACCTCGAGCAAATACTCCGCCAGGCATTGAATTACAGAACGGGCCTACGTCGGCAGAATGTACATTAGGATGCACACAAGAGGCCTACCCCAGCAAAGCTGGCCTTGAAAGCCTCCATACGTGCCCCATCGTACCACAGTGAACCAGGTTCACTATTCAAGCTAGAAGCTTGCATGGTGTGAATGTGCACAGCAATCCGCAGACCGGTTTCGTCCTATTGGGACTCTTCAGTACGGCGCCGCTATGCACAAACACACCCTGCCCAACGATCTCCCTATAAATAACTGCGATAGTCATCCATAAGGGAGAGCCAAAATCACGCCATCTAGAACGTAAATTGTTGAACAGCTGCCGACTAATACACCCGCTCAAACAACTACTGAAGAGTCCCAATAGGACGAAACCGGTCTGCGGATTGCTGTGCACATTCACACCATGCAGGCTTCTAGCTTAAAAGCTATCGTCAAAATACTTGTTTGGGGGTTAGGCGTAGATAAAGGAAATAGGTTAGGAATCGGTTGAATAACTTCCTATTGGCTAACGGTAACCAAAGAACATATAATATAGTATATGTTCTTTGCGGTAACCAATCAAAAGCGAACTCATTATGGCGGCCTCTATACCCCAGTCATTCTCTGATGGTAAATAGATATATATATATATATATATATATATATATATATACAGTGAGGTCCTAAAGTTTGGAATAAAATTCATAATTTATTTTTTATTAATATTTCAATGAAATGCTCAGACACGTCAATTTTTATTTTCGATTTAGAATTTTGTGAGGAACATATAAAATATATAGGGTGTTCCATTTTCATGTACCGCTGTCAATGTCAATTTTCTTAAATGGAACACCTATATACATTCATGTTTCTAAATAGGCCATTGAAAGACAATTTCATAAATGTGGCATTTGTTACCTTTTACCTCTATGGCTATCGAGATATTAACATTTGAATTTAGATATTCCTCAAAATTAGAATTAGGATATCTGAACTTCTACAAAAGCTAGAGATTGCCGAGATTGGAAATTAGGTTTACAAAACTACCACGAAATAACAAACAATGTTGAGTAAAAACACAAGCAAGTAATTAACATCAAAAATAATCTAAATTAAATGTTCAGTGTGAGCTCCAAGAACTTGCTAAGCTATAGCCAAACTGTACTTGAATTCGTAAAGAACATTTCTAATAACTTCAGGTGTGATTCTCCGAATTTTTTATTTCGTATTTTCGTTCATAAATCTTTGATATCATACGGTTGTGTGAGGTATACTGTGCTTTTTTTTGCTTCTAATTTTGACGAATTTCTAAATTCAAGTGTTGATATCTCGATAGCCATGGAAGTAAAAGGTAATAAATGCGACATTTATGAAATTGCCTTCAATGGACTACTCAGAAATATGAAAATGTATAGGGTGTTCCATTTAAGAAAATTGACATTGACAGCTGTACATGAAAATGGGACAACTTGTATATTTTACATATCCCTTACAAAATTCTAAATTGAAAATAAAAATTGACGTGTCCGAGCATTTCATTGAAATATTAATAAAAAAGAAATTATAAATTTTATTCCAAACTTTAGGACCTCACTGTATATTTTTTTAATCTGTACGCGTCGCAAACGTCAGATTTTCATTCTAAACAAAACAAAGCCATGTGCTTCCTGACGTTTTAACTTAACTTATGCAATATAATTATAGTAGTTTTCAAGTGTTTACACGTAAGCGCAATACACAAATTGAAATTAAACTGTTTTCACTGCATAAAATCATAAATTATAAATATGAAAGCATTGGGGTCGTCCTAAACTGGCCATCTCAGCCGTGGTATTATCTTTCAGCTTATTAACCATTCTTTACTGGACATTGTAGAAAATGGGTGTCCGAATAAGGGGGTGTAATACTCTACGCCACTGGTAATCATCTCGACTACTTGACCTAAGTAGCTTGAGTAAGGTCTATCTGATATAAGAATGCAGTGGTGGGCGTGGCTTGACCACCCCGTTTTACACAGAAATATTAATTACAAAAGAGGAATGACATATGAAAAAAATAGATTAATAAACAATTTAAAAAACAAAAACAGTACAAAATAAGATTCGATTTATTTTATTTGCATGCACCTGTAGTTGTAGGCCGTAGGTTAGATCTATTTACTTACTACTTGACCTCAAATTAATAACGTATGACTCAAATTCAGCATTCTCAAAAAATTGCAATACTAACATTTATAAAGTTGTACGTCAGTCGTCTAATTGACACTATTACATACACATTTTGGAACACCTCACGTTTAATAGTAAAGAGATCCATACATTATCAACATTAATGAAGTTTATCCTGTGTATTGACATCAATTTTTCCACTTGTCATCCATGTCATCTTATTTTGGAAGGTTTGATTAATAAAATTACATTGGAGGGTGTAAATCTGTCTCACGTCTACACCAATCAGAAACCGTTAAATTTGCTCCCATACCAAACAACACTGCATTCTTATATCAGCAGATTATAGTCAGTGTTGCCAACTTGAGGGATTAATCCCGTTTTGAGGGATTTTTTAATACAAAAAGGGTCGTAGAGATTTTCTGCATATTTGAGGGATTTTTCTGATTTTAGTTATTCCGTGCTTTTTTTATATACATACTCTGATACATAAAATTTGAAATCCTGTATCTGAGCAACTAATTCAGGTTTAAATTTAGCGGTGGGTTAAATTGTTGATTGACTATAATAATCAGTCAACGGTTTAATGTTAATTCGTGTACGAACAACCGGACCTGGGTGTTGTTCATTTTTAGAGTTTACTTTTGTTTTTTCTTTCACAGAATTTACTGTTTTATTTATATTTGTAATTTATTTTAAGCGCTTATTTTTGTTTTTTTCACAGAATTTACTGTTTTTTATGCATGCCTAACAAATAAATTTTTAAAATATTCGTTAGAGTTGCGTGCCCTTTAAAGCGATTTTTTAGTGCAAAAAGGGATTTTTTTAAGGGAGTGCCTCCGTAGCCGGCGCCGGCCTCGCGTATAGTTGCCGGCGGGCTTCTATTTGGGAACGAAAAAGACTGATACAACGCATACGCATTTTAAACAGACCCCTAAGCTGCCCTCTCGCACCAGACACACGCATTTTTTGCAAAAAAGGTAATGTAAAAATCTAACCTCTACGGGCGCCGATCCTACCCGGGCTGAGCATACCAAATTACCAGTTCTATGCGATACCTCCCTACCTACCGTCGCTGCTAGATGCGTACAATTAACAAGGTATTTAAACTTCCCTATTATTAATTCGTTATGGAAACCGGCTCCGGCAACAATACACCGATAAAACTGTAGCCGGCGCCGGTTACGGAGGCACTTCCTTTTTTTAATTCTAACAGGGATCTTTAGTTCCAAAAGGTTGGCAACACTGATTATAGTTCGTCAGTCTACCAAGCCTTGAGTTCTAGTGTACTTCGCATTTTCTGTAGTTATTTTTCTTTAAAAATCTTTTAATAGGTTAATACCTATTAACTGACCCATGAAAACTGACCCATCTTTACAGAAAATGTCTTTTGGAGCTTTAATTAAAACTGAAATAAAAAGTGACTGGAGCGATATAGAAATAGAGGAAAAAGTTATAGTTGATCAAGATGAGTCAATAAAAGAGTCAGTTCATGGCCCAGATTTTTGCATAGAGGATAAAAAGGTAAGCAATTTTGGAATTTTGTCATATTAGTAACCAGTTGTCAAACGTACATCGAATATATTTCATTTTCAGGCCGATGCTTTTTCTAATAAAAATAATGAAGCAATAAAAAGTGAACCAACGGAAACGCTTGAAGTAAAGACAAGAAACAGGATAGACAAATTCAGATGTCCTAATTGTCCAAAAGTTTTCAGTCGCAGGGCTAATTTGAAAAATCATTCGACAGTACATACAGGTGAAAAGTTGCACAAATGCAATATATGTCAAAATAAATTCCGCGATCCTTCTTGTCTAAAGCGTCATTTGATGTGCCACACAGGCGAAAAGCCCCACAAGTGTAAAATATGTCTAAAATCATTCAGTCTGTTGGGAAGTCTAAAGGTCCATCGGATGTGTCACACGGGCGAAAAGCCCCACAAATGTGAAATATGTCTGAAAGCATTCCGTCACCTCACATCTCTAAAGAACCATCAGATGTGCCACACACGTGAGAGGCCCCACAAATGTGAAGTATGTCAAAAAACATTCCGTCACCTCTCAAATCTAAAGAACCATCAGATGTGCCACGCAGACGAGAAGCCCCACAAATGTGAAATATGTCGAAAAACATTCAGTCAACTCTCAAATCTAAAGAACCACCAGATGTGCCACACAGGCGAAAAGCCCCACAAATGTGAAATATGTCTAAAAACATTCAAGCAACTCTCAACTTTAAAGGACCATCTGAAGTGCCACACAGGCGAAAAGCCCCACAAATGTGAAATATGTCTAAAAGCATTCAGTCACCTCGCAAATTTAAAGAGCCATATGAGGTGCCACACAGGCGAAAAGCCCCACAAATGTGAAATATGTCTGAAAGCATTTAGCGGACTCTCAAATCTAAAGAGACATCTGAAGTGCCACACAGGCGAAAAACCCCACAAATGTGAAATATGTCTAAAAGCATTCAGTCACCTCGCAAATTTAAAGAGCCATATGAGGTGCCACACAGGCGAGAAGCCCCACAAGTGTGAAATATGCCTAAAGGCATTCAGTGAACTCTCAAGTCTAAGGACCCATCGGATGTGCCACGCAAGCGAAAGACCCCACAAATGTGAAATATGTCTAAAAGTATTCAATCAACTCTCACATCTAAAGGGCCATCTGATGTGCCACACAGGCGAAAAGCCCCACAAATGTGAAATATGTCTGAAAGCATATAGTCGACTCTCAAATCTAAAGAGACATCTGAAGTGCCACACAGGCGAAAAACCCCACAAATGTGAAATAAGTATGTCTAAAAGCATTCAGTCACCTCGCAAATTTAAAGAGCCATATGAGGTGCCATGCAGGTGAAAAGACGAGTGTTTACCTGCAGTAACACATTTCCATACCATGACGTCATATTGCTGTGTCAGTAGAGTAGTGTATTTTGGGTTGTCTAACATGCAGGCGTCTTCCTTTTTTAGTAGGCTTTCCCTCCAAGTGCAAAAATAATGGAATGGATTATTGAATAAGATCCAACCAATTATCTGTTAACAAAATAATTGAATTTGTGAAAGAATTAAGTACAAGTACAGTACAACTGCATAATGGAAATGGTTTAACCGTGAGCCGTAGCAGTAGCATGAAGTTGAGAAAATCTAAATAGACTGAAAACTTAGCAATTGCAAAAGATAACAAATTATTGCTACAAAAAGCAATGAGTGATGTATAGCAGGTTTTGTCACTACTGGTTTAAATGCCCACCTCATAATCGTGAAAGGAAATGGGATACGTATTAAAGAAAATGAAATTATGCAAACTGTTTAATAACTATTAATACTGAAACCTATAATTAAACATGTCTAAGAGTATGTATGGTCAAAGCCAGTATGAACGTTAACTACTTTACTTTGCTGAAACAACAATTCATTTCTAATAACCTGGTGTTCAAATTGAGACATTGCCGACAAATTTTGTTCACCCTTCTTTTTCTTCTTCGTAGAAAAGAGTCTTAGTTGAGGTTCAATACATTTTTGCACATTGATATTAGTACTAGCACTAGTAGTAGGTGTTAAGAGCATATTATAGGAATATTTGTTCATATCGGAAATAGCTTTGTCTAAAGTTTTTGACAGAGACAAAAAACAGTTTTCGTCAAAGGTATTCTTTTGATTAAGTCCCTGCAATAAATCTAATTTACACTGAATTTCTTGCCTGTAAGAAGTGCTACTACTACTACTAGTTTCTGCAGCCTGAGGAAGAAGATTTACAATTTCTTGTGTATCATGAAATTCTGTAGTATACTTTTGTTCCTCAGTTTGCTCATTAAATTGTACGCAGGCATGTATATGTTTACATAAATTAAAATTTATTAGATTGTCACTACAGGAACATTTAAAATTATGCACACAAATGTTACATATTGAACACCGGAGAGCACAATTTTCTGGACAATTTTCACATAACTTTTCCACGACATACTTATGAGCAGCATCTTTGGACGATTCTACTAACCAAGTATTTTCATCAGATATGTAAATCATAGAGTACGTTATAGATTTACTTCTTATATGGCTACCAGAAATCTTTTTGATTTTACCTGTTGCTTTATTTTTGTTTAATTTAATAATCCTTTCGAACATCTTATCTCGAAGGAGATTCATCAAGGCATTTATACTTTTGTCCAAGCGCTTGCATTGTTTACCTTCTAAATAGCAGTATTTAATTCTTTTATGAAGCGCTTCTAAATACATGTTTGTGTTTATTCCCAAGTGCTGCCTATAAGAATAGGCCCACATTTCCACCCGATTTGCATAATGACCAACAAAATATTTATAAAAATTAATCGTACAATCATCAGCTCTAAATGGAAATTATCAATGTTAATCTCATTTCTTAAAACTTGCAATGTTTTGAAAACCAATGATCTCTTGCTTTTATCTGATATCTTATTTAAATTTTCAACCCAATTCCGATTAACGTGCCATGAACAAAGTAAGCGATTCTTAACTGGTGTCATTATGCACTGCCAAGCATTATAAGATGCGGGTGCATCATCAGACATAAACATAGTTGTTGTAACTACACCAACAGAATCTCTAACACACTTAAAAAATAATTTAAATAGTTCCTCATCAGCCCTATTCGAATAACAAAAAGCAACTGTCATCCCTGATCCATATTCATCTACTACCAATAGTGAATATAATTGAAAATCATAACTATTTAGTCCATGGGTACCGTCGATGCATATTTTGTTACAGCCAAATTTACACAACTGCTGTTTTTGAAAGTCTGTCATTAGTATGAGAATAAAATCTTCTTTTTTAAATAATACATCATCTTGTTGCTGCTCCTTATAATACAAAATGGGGTCACTACCACTTTGCCTCATATGTTGGACCCATAATCGTACACTAATGCCATCATTTTCATGTCGCTTGGTACTATACCCAATTGAAAAACCCTTTTTTATATTGTGTATATCTTTCTTCTCTAACAGATGAATTCTCTTGAAATTGCTAGTTGTTGCAGTACTTCTCACATCACTCAGAACCCTTTCTACAGACACACCTTCAGCCAGTTTGCCTATAAAATTAAAATATTTAATATAACTACTATTTCAACACATTATTTACCTGCAAGAATGCTCCGATCATCATTATTTAGTTTTACACGCCCAATCTCACTCTTATGACCAACATGAGTGTCATAAAATATAACTGAGCATTTATCTTCACACTTAGTAACTCTTAAAAGAGAAGGGCATGCCCGCCCAATCTTATTCGATCCGCTACTTTTAACATTTCGTTTCCTCTGCTCATTTTTTAGCAGTCTATCACAAAATGATCTGTGGCATATGTAATAAATTCTTTTTTTTCCATTTTTGAGTATCTTCGGGGCAGTATCACGAACGTACATGATGTTCAATTTTTCTTCCATTTCCTTCTTCCAGGTTTCAAATTCTAAGTGTGTACAACATTTTTATATAAGTAAAAATAAAATTTGTAAGCCATATGGGACCACTTACCAGTTTCTGATTGAAATTCCATTGATTTGTAATTTATAATGTGAGAATGTATCTCTCGTAGGTGCTTATGTAAAGCTGAAAAATAGTTGAATTCTGCTTTACATGTAGTAAAAGAGCGTATTAATCTTTTCTTTCGATTTTTTCCCTTCTCGTGGGTTTTAACATGATAAATTAATTTGCTTTTGCTTCCGAATGTTTCATGGCAGTGACAGCATTCATACTGTTTTGCTGTTGTTAGCATATGTGCCTGGCGCAGATGTCTGTTTAAAGTTGATTTCTGTATGTATTGTTTATGGCATACACTGCATTCATTTTCATTCATTCTTATTTCTGCAATATAATTTTAAATTTTATGTAAGAAATATAATTGCAGGTAATATGTAAGTAGATATCTACAAACATTAATTTGTATTTACACACATACCTGAATGATTCCCAAACAACACAAGTATCTTTACGTTATTAGAAATTAAATTAGACAATTATTTAAACATTCCGTGGTCAAGACTATGTATGATAACTGATAATCGCGTATCGAAGTAGAACTTAGAACATATAATACAAACCATTGATTAATCAATGTACAAACACAACAAACATGCGTATAACCTTACATACAACATACAAGATACAACGCTGTAAAAGCGGTAAAATCCCTGTATTATCCACTAACATGACGTCATGGTACGGAAATGTGTTACTGCAGGTAGACACTCGTGTGAAAAGTGCCACAAATGTGAAATATGTCTAAAAACATTTGTTCATCTCTGAACTCTAAAGAAACATCAGATGTGCCACACAGGCGAAAAGTCCCACAATTGTGAACTATGTAGAAAACAATTCAGCCGCCATAAATATGAAGTATGTAAGAAAGTGTTCCATTTTATCCGAGGTCTAAAGCGCCACATGAAGTACCATAAATAATAAACAAATGTGTGGTAGGAGAAAACATAATAATTATGGTGTGCTTATGCGCATGTTCCGGTCTACTTTTGACATTTTCTAACATCTCTGCCTAATTTTTTTCAACAGAATTTAGTTCGTGGAAAATTTATGATATAATATTACGTCCTAATATTATTGCGGCATAATATAAGTATGTAATATGTGCACACAAAGAGAGTAGACGTGTTTTAGGCTAGTGCTGCTGTCTGTTTATCACAATACATTTCTATGCTTGTGTATAAGTCTATAGGATTTCTTGTTAATTTAAGTAACGTTGGGGGTTGGGGTTGTATGGAAGAGCAGTTGACAGGGTTTCTCTCAGACTGATTACCACCCCAACACTATAGCATGTTTATGAGCGTTTCTTTTCTTAAGGAACAAAAATAAAGACATTATTATATTATATGGTTGAAGAATTCTGTACATATAACTGAGGCTGAAGCCTAGGAAATATGACTACAAGTGCTCGATTTTTTTGTTAGAAGATGCCCTTGTCAATGTCACATAATTTAACGATGTCGTTTGTATTATCTTCTGTTACCATTTGGTGGTATCTGATTAATGTTCAATTAATAAAATCCTTTGCGTACTACCAATGGAAAAGGTTTATTATACAGGGTGTCTCTAAAATGCCTGTACAAAAAGCTACCACATATTGTTTAGACCAAAATAAGTCTATTTAACCAAATTTACCTATATCCAAAATTCCTTCGTTTAGGCGCTAGAGGGTGTCAAAGTTCTTAAAAAATTTTTAACTTTTCATAATAACAAAAAAAGTCTTTTAGTTATATGAATTAATTTTGGCCTGCGAGTTTGTACTTCAAAAGACTATTTTTGGTACTGATTCTTTGTTCTCTGTTGTTACGTTAATTGTCAATAGTGGGTCATCCACATCTTAAGACGTTCATATTTTTTTTTTAAGTTTTGTTAACGTTCACCGAAATTTTGTGGCTTATAGCCACTTTTATTCTGATAATTTTTTGTCTCTTATTCGATTTCGCTATCTATCATAGTTTAGGCAGCAGAAATTGTTTTATTTTCCAATGCGTCGTACAGTGTAGCTATGATGCTAAACGTAGTAGGCTCATCTAACGTTATCACAATTTGACTAATAAAAACTAGACAAGTATTGTAATAATTATTGCAACTAAATCTAAAATTTGAAGAAACAAAACATTACAATGAGACAAAACACTACAATAAATGTTCAAAATGTCTACCATTTTCACGCATACAGAGATCAATGCGACGTAAAAAATTAAATTGTACTCTTTGCATAACGTCAATGTCATTTTTCAGTGTATCTATGGCATTTTGTATGCACCTCCACAATTCTTGTACTGTATTTATAGGCCTGGAGTACACCGTTGTTTTTAGGGCTCCCCATAAAAAATAATCTAATGGCGTTATGTCGGGAGAACGTGGTGGCCAGTTTATCGGAGCATCATTCCCTCTGTCTATCCACCTATTTGGATAACGTGCATTTAAGAAATTGCGAACATTTAAGGTGAAATGTGGTGGTGCCCCATCGTGCATAAACCACATTTCTCGACGAAGTTCCAATGGCAGATCTTCTAATAAATCTGGCAATGTATTCTGAAGATGCTCCAAATAAGTTTCACCATTTAATCGCTCCGGCAACATGACGGGTCCAATAATATGATTGTCGATTATTCCTGTCCAAACATTAATTTTAAATTCGTGCTGGTAATGCGTTACTTTAATGGCATGTGGATTTTCATCTGCGTAGACATGTTCGTTGCGTAAATTAGTTACACCCCTTCTTGTAAAACAAGCCTCGTCTGTGAATAAAATGGTTCTGGTAAAATTAATATTGTGTGCTCTTCGCTCGTTAATGAACTGACAGAATCCGAGCCGTAAATCAGGATCAAGCTCTAAGAGATCTTGCACTGGTTGAAGATGATACGGATGGAGTAGTTGCTCTTTCAGAACTCTGTGGACGACATCCTTGGATACTCCTACTTCAAGACCCAAGCGTCTGGTACTTAATGTTGGATCTTCTGCAACCCTTTCCAAAATCTCGTCTTCAGTATCAGCAGTTCTTACTGTTCGCTCACGTCCGTGGTCCACAGTTGAAGGTGCAAAACTACCTGTTTCCCGAAGACGTCTCTCAATAGCGGCAAAAGTTTGATGGTTCGGCACCCGACGATTTGGAAATTTTTCTCGGTACACTCTGACAGATTCGCGCCCATTCCCTTGACAAAATCCATATACCATTAACATATCCGTAAGTTCTCCATTAGTGTATTTTCCGGCCATAATAAAGAAAATTACAAAATTCAACAACGATTTACACAGCGTCTGCTGTTGGAACTGACAGTTTGATTAGATTTTGAAAGGTGGCAAAGCCCTCTTACTTAATTGCGATTTTTGTGTTGACAATCCAATGCCACTGTGATAACATTGGATGAGCCTACTACGTTTAGCATCATAGCTACACTGGACGACGCATTGGAAAATAAAACAATTTCTGCTGCCTAAACTATGATCGATAGCGAAATCAAATAAGAGACAAAAAATGATCAGAATAAAAGTGGCTATAGGCCACAAAATTTCGGTGAACATTAACAAAACTTAAAAAAAAATATGAACGTCTTAAGATGTGGATGACCCACCATTGACAATTAACGTAACAACAGAGAACAAAGAATCAGTACCAAAAATAGTCTTTTGAAGTACAAACTCGCATGCCAAAATTTATTCATATAACTAAAATACTTTTTTTGTTATTGTGAAAAGTTGAAAAATTCTTAAGAACTTTGACACCCTCTAGCGCCTAAACGAAGGAATTTTGGATATAGGTAAATTTGGTTAAAAAGACTTATTTTAGTCTAAACAATATATGGTAGCTTTTTGTACAGACATTTTAGAGACACCCTGTAATATTGACCGGTTTCAAGATTGAAAAACTCTCATCAAAATAATTTCACGAATTTCCCACAACTAATAATAATAATTTATTGTAAAAAGGCAAACTTTCTAACGTTACCATTTTAATTTTGTTCGTCAGCAGATCAATAAATATATTAAACCTCTGTAATTTTATATACCTATACATACAGGGTGTCCCAGAACAACGGGTCAATATTTCTGGAGCATATAGTTTGGGTCAAAATAACACTAAAATCATATTAAAAAAATTTTTCTAGGACGCCTCCCTTCGAAGCTATTCGCCCTTAAAGGTCAAATCCTTAAGAAGGTTTTTTGCTGGTAACTTTCAAACTACTCTATCGAATGTTATAAAATTTGAACTGTAGACATAGTAAGCAAGTACCTGTGATCAAGTGACATGACATCTTCCATATCTTGCCTAGGAAGCCGGGGGTGGAACACCCCTAATGCACTTATGTCCTCAATTTTCTCCAAAAAAGGTACTCTTTCTTGAAACCGTTAAAACGGCCCGTTCTCGAGAAAAAAAAATTATACAAAGACATGATTTATCATTTTTACTACACAAAAACGTATGCGTCTACAAGGTGCTCACTTCGAAAATTTATTCTAGCTGCTATTATGTTTGCAAAACCGATTGTTGATACATTTTCACTTCATTTTCATTTTCTCACGTTTCATGAAGCAGTTTATATTTCATAGCCTATAGCTTGTACAGAAAAAATCGGTAAAAATGATAAACCATGTCTTTGTATACATTTTTTTTTTCTCGGAAACGGGCCGTTTTAACGGTTTCAAAAAAAGAGTCCCTTTTTTTGAGAAAATTGTTTGCGGAATTTAAAAACGTCATTGCAAATTCGTTAAAAGCACCAAAGTAAAAGTTAAGGGATGAAAAGCATTAGGGGTGTTCCACCCTCGGCTTCCTAGACAAGATGCGGAATATATCATGTCACTCCATCACAGATACTTTCTTACTATGCCTACAGTCAAAATTTTATAACATTCGATAGAGTAGTTTGAAAGTTACCAGCAAGAAACCTTCTTCAGGACTTGACCTTTAAGGGCGAATAGCTTCGAAGGGAGGCGTCCTAGAACAATTTTTTTTTATATGATTTAAGGGTTATTTTGACCCAAACTATATGCTCCAGAAATATTGCCCCGTTGTTCTGGGACACTCTGTATATTATATTAACACTGTCAAATGTCGGCTGTCGAGCCAAATTTTTGAGGAAATCTTAATAGTAGCTCCCGGTTGCATACAATACGCATGCAGCGCACAGATTTAAAAATATATATAGATATCTAGTTAGCATCAGAAACAGACTTGGGTATACAGGCCGCCATAATGGCCGCCATGTTGAGTTCCCTTTTGATTGGTTGCCGCCGACCAATAACAGAGCTACTGCTTTCCGCTTTCATTGGAGGATTAACTTCACGCGCCAACGAAATTGAATGGAATAAAGCCAGGCATATTTCCAAAAAAATTATCAAGTTAAATATTATTATGTAGTATGAAATAATGCAAACAGTTACTGGTAACAATTTTATTAAGTATAATAGTGAAAAAATTATCAGTATTTTTAAACATTTATCTTAGAGTACAGCAATAGCACTAAATTTATTTATGTAAATAAGATCATTTGAGATTGAGGCTGAGAATTATTCTGCAAAACCAGTTTATTCAATACATAATACACAAGTATAGAAGTCGAAAATTTTCTAATGTGCACTTTAAAAGAATCACCCTGTATACAGCTATGTAGGTACTTAAGGCCCGTTTATGCATCCCAAATTAAATCTTTTTCCTCCTCTTCTGTACAAAAATATCTGTTTTGTTCCTTAATTTCCTGTATAATTTTAGGACGCACATCCGGTTCGGCTAATATTCTTATCATCATCATCATAAGGTTCTCGGTCCGAAGGCTGGTTGGACGCGTACCTCCACTCTTCTGTCCTGAGCTAACCTACGCATTTCCCTAAAAGTAGAACATCCTACATTCCTAACTATTTGAGAGCAGTAGTCTAAACTAGACCTACCCCTACCTTTTTTTATTCCTATCTCTGACTATACGACTAGTATGTCGCGAACTATTCCTTCGTGTCTTAGAAGGTGTCTTACCATCCTATCTCTCCGACACTTTATTGTCTTCCATACCTTTCACTTTTCCCCAACTCTTTCTAATACTTCTTTCTAATACTTCCCTATTGCTAACCTTATCTATCCATGGTATCTTCATCATCATGCGTCTGTAGCACCACATTTCAAACGCTTCTACTCTTTTTCGATTCGCTTCTCCTATTGCCCAAGTTTCGCACCCATATAATGCCGTACTCCATACATTCGACTTTAAGAGTCCGCGACCTCCTCTATCTTCTCATTTCCTATTTGTATTTCAATTTTAGTTCTATTTTCACTCCATCTACATACCAAAATTTTAGTTTTCTTTTTATTGATTTTCATGCCGTAGCCCTGTGTCAAAATTGCTTCCATTTCATTCAAAGCCGCTCCTAATTCTTCTTTGCTAGATGCTAACACTGCTATATCCGCAAATCTGAGCAAGTTAATAGTTTGACCCTGACATTAATTCCTGAGGCTGTTCTGTCCTTAATAATATTAATCGCATGTTCGATATAAGTATAAGTTGAAAACTAGAGGTGACAATGCACATCACTGTCTCACTCCCTTTCGGATATCTACTTCCCTTCGTTCCTGCTCACATTCTATAACTGCCTTTTGCTCTTTGTAGAGATTATGTATTATTCTTCTGTCCCTATATTTCATCCCTACCTTTCTCAGCACTTCGAACATCTTCCCCTATTTTACGTTGTCAAACGTCGAAGGCCTTTTCTAAATCTACAAATCCTATATAGACGCTCTTTCTCTTTTCTATCGTTTTTTCTATAATTACTCGTAAAGCTAGAATGGCTTTCGTCTGTATTATACATATGTATATTTAGAAACCATATTCACTTGTAACTGAATGAAGTTAGTATTACAACACAATAATAATATTGAAAAATGCTAAAATCAGGCGACCACTTTGTTAAAGTTCACTCCACAATATTCAAGTGTTCACTTGAATCTGGAACGCAAATTCTGTACTAGCTTGCAAGTGAGCTTTGGACACTTCGTGCTTTCTTATTTTTTCATGCAAATGGTTCAAGTCAGTAACGCCTATACTACTCCAATTCTTATCCATATTTGGAGTAAAAAATAACAGGCATTGAAAACAAAAAAGAGAATTCCTTACCGTACATCCACATATCCATTTGTTTCGTTTGTAAATGTCGCTGGTGAAATGCCTGGTGAAAGACCGACCTTCCTTTTTCTTTGCACAAGTTTGATTTAGTTTTAACTTTTAAAACCGGTGTCGGCCTACCTAACCGTTTTATTTCAATTTTTGTGCTCAAGTCCAATAATAAAAAGTTAATTTTAATAATATTGTCAATGGAATTTATGCCGCTATCACTATACATAACACGCGCCACCACCACACACTAAACCACTGGAAATTTCAATATTTAAAAATAATAAACACGATAATACAGCTAATTACTCAAGTTATAAGCAAAGCCAGGAGCTATCTCAAACTTAAATATGGTAAACAAAAAAACAACGCCGCAGAAATACCAATTCACGTATTATATTATGCATATGCTTAACACAACCGCAAGTTTCAACTTCCAAGTGTGTACTGAAAAGGCACACGGATACGAGCTAAACTAAAAGCATATATGACGAATTTTCCCACGTCTTGCCGAGTTTTGCCGATCTCGCTCCCATATCGAATGTACGAGTACCACACCCCACAGTTTCAACACGCCAGACGCTACACTCGAACGCCAGACGGTTTGGATGTATTTGCACATTTGCACGTGTATTCTCTGCTAGGTATTTTGAAACTGACGACGCGGGATGCTTGGCGCGCATACTATTTATTATCTAAACGCTGGAGATTCAAAAAGTTTTAAACTTTAATTTGAACCTTATCAAAAAAAAGTTAACAGCAGTTTTTTGAAGGCAGTGCGCGCGCACCAGCGCACTTATTGAGGAGCCGCCACTGCTATTAAGAAATGCTACTAGTATGATCATTTAACAGGAATCGTGGCTCCAAAAATAACAAAGCTGTCAATACTGCCCCGCTAATTGTTAACACCCTGTATAATTGTATTTTGTTTCATTCTAAGAAGTGAAGATTTTAGTTTATTGTGAAGTTCTACTGAATAGTTTTTTCATTCTTCATTGTTCAATTTTTTACAAGAATTAGTCATATTTATGTACTGTTTATTGCATCCTTATCCTCAAACTAGGTATGTATATAGGTATTTATCAATTTATCTAGTTTAGTAAAGTATTATAATTTCCAATTTTTGGAATAATTTTAATCGCATATTCCAAGAGACATCCTACCAAATATTTTGTTTAGGCCCCCTCAAAAAATTCATAAGCCCCCCCTAAGTTTTGACCCTGGCTACGGCGCTGCATACAGATCCTCAAAATGTTTTCAAAAACGAAAGTTACTGGAAAAAACAAAAGTGCGCTTTTTGGTTTTTCGAATAATACGTTAAAACGTCGAGAGTAAAACTTCTTTTTGGGCGGTCTCTTAATTTTTATTTTTGGGATCTAGGAAATAAGGCCATTCAAATAATTGGGGCTGGTATATGTGAAGAAATTCGGAAAGACAAAATTGAACATAAAAAGTATTGTAAATGCATAAATTTCATGCAGGTGTTATCAATGAAGCAAGTAATTTATGTCTCTTGCCTGTGAGTTAGATGACAGTATTCTTTACGATAATGTTGCAAATGCTCAAGCTACTGCTTATGTAGCAGGAAGTATTTTAAGAAATATAAACATTCCTGATTGTGATCATTGCAAAAGTGGTCTTTTAGCTGATGGAATACCTTTTAACCATACTTTTACTAATATTAATGTTACGGTACATATCAAATAAATCATTTTTCATAGACAATATTGTAAAGATTGACTATTGCATGTTTCGAATGACCCCTATGCTGGGAAAGTACGTAGAGACATATGGGTGCTCCAAGTACCACGATATGTTGGAAGTAGCTTCCTGTGACGTTTCATAGTACACAAAAATAATCTGGATTTAGTTCATTCTATAATTCAATGCCTGAGAGGGTATCTGCCCAAGGAGTAGTTGCTCGAACAGTTCAGTACCTTTTATCTATCAGACAATTTTATGTTAGCGTAAAATTTACTTACCTTTAAACCAATCAGATGTGTTTATTTTACTGGCATACCAACTAACGCTGCATTCTTAATGCGAACGCAGATTGTGGGTACCGCACGTTAGTCATATTAAAGAGCGATTTGTTGATAAGACTCGTTGAATTTCATGTTGCATACCTAGGTATAAATTAGTTCAACGCCAGGCCACTTGAGGGCTTCGGCGCCATGTTTGATGTTTTAGTTTACTATGGAATTTCCATTTCTATTATTCTTCCTGTTCAGGTAACCTTGTAGAAACTAAAAATTCTCACTTTGCAGAAAATGTTTGTTTGCGATTCGGTTAAAACTGAATTAAAGAATGATTGGGGTGAAATAGAGATGGAAGAAAAACTTATAATTGATCAACAGAAACGCACTCGGAGATTTCTTCCAATGTAGGTGGTGAAATAAAAGATGAACTGGCGGATACTAACGCCAACAAATTGAAATGCCCGTTCAAATGCAAGTTATGTAAAAAAGCGTTCCGTTGGCCCTACGGTTTAAAAACCCACCCGGCCTAAATCGTCATATGATGAGCCACAAGGCGGAGAGACCGCACGTATGTGAAATATGTAAAATGGCGTTCCCCTTGCCCCAAACTCTAAAGGGTCACATGATGAGGCACATGGATGAAAGACCCCACGTATGTAAAATATATTAAAATATATGTCCCAAGTGTCGATGGAATTTTGTAGTACATATATGCTTATGAAGGAATAAATTAGTGTACAGTGTGGAATCTGTTATCTTCAGGCGCGAACTATTCGTTCCC
Source organism: Xestobium rufovillosum (assembly GCA_963966045.1). NCBI lineage: Eukaryota > Metazoa > Arthropoda > Insecta > Coleoptera > Ptinidae > Xestobium > Xestobium rufovillosum. Next base: position 30,202,678 of record OZ014500.1, read on the forward strand.
CAATAAGCAGATCTCCGGTTAGTAATTGTGGACTGTAAATTCTCTTGAATGGAAAACTTTTATTGGATGTATCTTGCGATATTTATTACATGGAAAAATTTTGTACAAAAATTATGACATATTATTAAATTATTTTATATAACAACGAACCTTTTTGTTTTTTACATTTATACAAAAATAGTTGACCTATAATAAAAAAATACAAAATACGGTTACCAAAGACACAGGTTCAAATCCTAATTAAGGCCTGAACATGCCCCCGGCCTTGAAAGGACAAACTTTCAAATTAGAACCCGGAACTAAAAAATTAAGAACAAAGTTTTCAACATAAACCAAATAAATAAATTCACTGCATTGTCGCACTAATGTCCACAGGCAATGGGCACAGTTTCGAAAAAGAACGACGAACAACTCCATTGCGAGATGCAACTCGAACGATTCCGTCGCTTCCGGGATGCAGAGAGACAACTCGGCCTAGCTTCCACTGAAGAGGAGCCTGGTTGTCATCTTTGAGCAGAACAAGCATGTCTGCTTTCAAATCGGAATGATGAGAGCGCCACTTGGTGCGCTGCTGCAATTCGGAAATATATTCCAAACTCCATCTCTTCCATAGAGTTTGATGAAACTGCTGTAGACGTTGAAATGTAGACAAACGTGATTCAGGTATATGTGTGACGTCCGGATCAGGTAACGCTGTTAGCGGTCTCCCAACCAAAAAGTGAGCGGGAGTCAAGGGTTCAAGATCATTTGGATCAGATGATAAAGGTGAAATGGGACTTGAATTTAACGTTGCTTCCACTTGAGCAAGCAATGTACAGAACTCTTCATAATTTAAAATAGAGTTACCTATAACACGTTTTAAATGATGCTTGGAGGATTTGATTCCGGCCTCCCAAAGACCACCAAAGTGCGGACTATGCGCGGGAATGAAATGCCAGCTAATTGCGTCATTAGCAATTATACCTGAAATAGATGAACTTTCTTTCTTCAAAAAGTTACCTAATTCACACAATTCAGAATTCGCACCTACAAAGTTTGCTCCGTTGTCCGAATAATCTTGTAATGGCTTGCCGCGACGAGCAACAAAACGACGAAACGCGAGGAGAAATGTTTCCGTAGATAAATCAGTCACCAATTCCAGGTGTACGGATTTTGTGGAAAAACACACGAATAAACAAAGATAAGATTTCAAAATTTTATAACCTCGACCTTTGCGGTCCTTTATCATAAATGGTCCGCCATAATCGATACCAGTGATATGGAATGGCGGAGATGGAACGACACGGGACAAAGGTAAGTTGCCCATAATTGGATGTGTCAATTTTGGAGAAAAACGAAAACATCTAACACATGCATGAAATACTTTTCTAGCTAGATTTCTCCCAGATGTTATCCAGTATCTGTCCCTCAGGGAACATAGCATAAGCTGAGGCCCCGCATGGAATAATTTTAAGTGTTCAGAGAAAACAATTATCTGGGATAAGGGATGCTTACCAGAAAGTATTATAGGGTGCTTTTTGCTATAAGAAAACTGGGAGTGATGGAGTCTGCCACCAACTCTAATGATGCCATCGGCATCCAAAAGTGGATTAAGGCTTAGAAGGGACGATGATGATTTTAGAGGAGCTTCTTTCTTGAGATGTTCGAGCTCTCCAGGGAATCTTTTCTGGGCGATTGAGTATGAATCACCTAGCAATTCCACAGGAGATTTGAATGGTATGGAGACAATGAATCTACCATCCGAATCTCTGCGGGTATGTTTAACGAAATGAGCCTCACAGGCGTTTTCTTCCACCGAGAAAACTCTTTCTGTAGGATAATGTTCAATTTCCCAAAATCTGGAAAGTTGATCGGGAACTTCATTGATACGACTAAAGTTACAGTAAATCTTTGAATCTAAATTGAAACCCATGGGGCCTGACACTATCCAACCGAAGCGGGTTTTTTGTAAAATTGGCAGATTTGGACCTAATCGAATTTGTCCAATACAAAGTATATGAAAGAAAACTGGAGCACCTATTAAAAGGTCAATATCACCTGGTTGATTAAAAGAGGAATCTGATAACCGAATGTTATCAGGAATCTTGAAATGCTGCCTATCTATATGAACACCAGGGATGGTACCTGCGATTTCATCTAACACTAAGCACGACAGGCGAGTTTTGAAAGGGGAATGATGAGCATGTACCTCGACTTCACACTTTGAGTGAACATGGGATGTGACCCTAGTTAATCCAGATATGGAGACATTGGCTGATTGAACAGGTAAGTTCAATCTTTTACATAGATGAGAACGTATGAAGTTAGATTGAGAACCGGAGTCGAGTAGTATTCTAACTGGATGGGAATTACCGGCAGAATCAAGGATCTGCGCAGATACAGTGGGTAATAGAACCTGAGAGGTATTTGACGAGAATGCAGAAATGGATGGAATAGGTATAATATAGGAGCACCCATAGAGGAGGAACCCGTTGGCTCCTGAGACGAAGCTGGTGCGGTGTTAAAGTGCAAAAGAGTGTGATGTTTAGACTTGCAACTTTTGCAATTAAACTTTGAATTGCATTGAGGCAAAAAATGGCCTTTAGACAAACAATTAAGGCAAACTTTTAATTCCTTCGCCTTAACTAATCTCGCTTGAGGAGTTAGTTTGTGGAAATCATCACATTTGGAGAGAAAATGGGATTGTTTGCAGAGTATACAAATAGGATTACTAGACACGAACGATTTTGAATGAGTCTTGGGATTATCTACGAATGTTTTGTTTGACCTGTGCTCGCAAGACTCTAAGAGATTAGCAGTATTTTTAAGAAAATCTTTAAATTGATCCAGAGTAGGCAACCGCGACCCTAAATTATTTTTGAAAGATTCCCATTCGCGGGAGGTGGTAGGATCGAGTTTGTTGGAAGTAACATGGATCAAGAATGCATCAAGAAGTTCACCTTCAGTGGATAGCGACTTGAGCGCTGTAACATGCTTAAAAAGTGTATCATTTATTTTTCTTAATTTGGAAGCTGATTCTTTGGATACATGATCAAAAGTAAGTATTGCCTTTAGGTGGTTGTGAACCAACATACGAGGATTGTCGTATCGCTCACATATAGAGTTCCAAGAAATATGATAGTTACGTGATGTAAACTCTAGAGATTTGATGATCCCAGATGCTTCACCAGAGAGACTAGCTTTCAAATAATGCAACTTTTGGATATCGCTGATTTCAGAGTTTTCATGAATTAAATCTCTGAATATCTCTCTAAACTCCAGCCAATTTTCCATATCACCGTTAAATTTAGGCAAATTTATGGTGGGCAATTTTATAAAATTTGAATGAGGGGAATTCACGATAGAATGATGAATCGGTGAATTTAAAGCGGCATGAGAAACATTGGTAGCACAATCAAGTGCGCGAATTAAAAGTTTAGCTTGTGATATTGCTTGAAAATATTCGATTTCAAATCGTTCGAATTGTTCATTCTCATTGTCTATGCTTGTGCTAACATTGATTATTTCTGCATGAACATCTTCGAAATCGGATAAATAAGAAATTGCAGATTCTAAGTATGTTTGCAGTTGCATATATTGAACCGGACTAATATTATGCTCGGGATCTTCATGAGAATTTTGTAATTTTGCAATGAAGTTTCCAAATCGGGTCAGTTTCCCTTTGATTATAGACCTTTTTGATTTCAGAGCATCCATTTCGATGAAAAAATAAAATATCAACAATGCTTTCCCGGAAGTATTATACATAAATAGATATAAGCAAATGAGAAAAAAAATCACTAGAACAGACGTAACAAACCTTGTAGCTACATGTACATCTAAGACACAAATGCGCAAAATATAATAAGAAATTACGAAATTAGCTAGCGTCTTAAATCGTGGAAAACAGAAAATGCACTAAATTATGTATTTGAACTAGACATATAAATTGAAAATACTACGTCTGTAATTTGCTTACAGTGAAAAACATGCAATAAATAGGAAAATAACCAATAAAAATTAAAAGAAGTAACTCACTTATTCGCGCAATGGTTGGTGAAACCCACAGCGGTTACCTTATTGTATGAAAAGAAGCAACGCTGCTACGGCTCAACTCTGTAGTCTACGAATTCGGCGGGTTCCAATGAATATCCGTGCTCGTATGGACCAAAATGTGGAATCTGTTATCTTCAGGCGCGAACTATTCGTTCCCCAATAAGCAGATCTCCGGTTAGTAATTGTGGACTGTAAATTCTCTTGAATGGAAAACTTTTATTGGATGTATCTTGCGATATTTATTACATGGAAAAATTTTGTACAAAAATTATGACATATTATTAAATTATTTTATATAACAACGAACCTTTTTGTTTTTTACATTTATACAAAAATAGTTGGCCTATAATAAAAAAATACAAAATACGGTTACCAAAGACACAGGTTCAAATCCTAATTAAGGCCTGAACATTCAGGGTTAATGCATTTTATTGGGTCAAACCGTAAATTATCACAACCCACCTAAAGAGAGAAATAAGATACAACTGAGGCATTAACATCGCTGGTCGTGGTTCTGTCGATCATAGACCAAGATCCCACAAAGGTAAGGAAGTTTTCTTTTGTTCTCATTGTGCACAGACGAAATTCGCCTGGCTGGTGTCATCTTGACGTTTCGTTTAATAATATTGTTTATTTTCACATTTTCAATAGGGTTTTGTCAGGTGAACCCCGTCTGGCGTCACAAAATTACCCATGCAATGAGGTATGATTAAAGAGTATTTTTGATCATAACTTTTGTTTGAAAAAATAAGAACTTCGGGGATTCTGTTCTTCATGCTATGTGTAATAACCGCATGTTATTACACATAGCATTTGATTAAACCATATTCTTAATGATAACTTCCGTTTGAAGAAAGATCCCGGTTTGCGGAATCTTGTTCTTAATTATATCTGTAATGACATCATGTTATAAAAAATATACCATTCCATTTAAAATTTTTGAGAAAATTGGCAATTAAGGTAAGTTTCTAAATAACGCCATCTGACGGCTCCCTCATAATACGAAATTCAAGTGTAAATGGAGATTTCTATTACGCTATAAATTCCCTTTCCAACGAGACCAAATTCACTAAAATTGGTTGAAGCAATCCGGAGATATGGCATTTTTGGTGTGAGGGAATTCTTTCCTCCCCCAGCCCTTATTTCGTAAGTTAGATAAAAAAGTTATTAAACTAATTTGCAGGGTATTATGAGAAGATTTTGAGAAAGCTAAAGGATACCCACATTTAAATTTTTGAAGAAAATGCGAATTGTCTATTTTCTTTTAAAATTGTGCCTCTAGCGGTTAAAATTGAAAGCTAAAAATATTCTTGGTGTAGAATGAATAGTTCCTAAGATATAGCCGGTCGCCAACCTTAACCGGACACCCAGTATATAATTTGTGTTTGAATTTCGCCCAGTGAATACTTATTAAACCGATATCTTTTCCAAATACCATTTTCATTTATATATAAAATGAATAATAGGGTCCCCAAGATGCTACCTTGTGGGACACCATAATTATTTTCCCCACTCTGAGATACCGCCTGCGAACATTTACCATTTTGTTTTCTAATAATTATGAAACCATTCCAGTGCTACTCCCCTAATACCAAAATTGAATACTTTAAAATATAACTACCGTACATAATCCCTGGTCACTACTGCCTACCCAATCATTACTGGAATGCTGTCCGCCACTGCTTTTTGACATATTATAACACCTTATAACCTTCAGTTCAGATTGTCTGTTAGTTCCTATGCGCGCTGTATGATTGTCAAAATAACAACAGAAGGTAATCTTAGACCAGAGAAGTAAACAAGATAAAACTTTAATTCTAAGTATAAACTACGAGGGCCGTACACTAATTATTGTCCCTAACATAGAAATAAGAAGTCTAGCACAACAGAAATATATTTATTTTTCTACATAGTCCCCATGGACTGAAATACACTTTGTATATCTGTGTTCCAGAGCTTTGATGCCGCTCAGAAAAAAATATTTTGGTTGCTTCTCCAACCCATTTACAGCCTGGATAACCGCATTGTCATCGAGATAATGATGTCCACGAAGGTGTTCCTTCAGTTTTGGAAATAGGTGGTAGTCACTGAGGGCTAGGTCTGGCGAATAGGGCGGGTGCTCCAAGAATTCAAACCCAGATTCACAAATTGCACTCATTGAAATGCGACTTTTGTGAACCGGCGCATTGTCATGGTGAAGGAGAATTCCAGCGGTCAACTTTCCTCATCTTTTCTCTTTAATGGCTTCGCGCATTTTTTTTATTAATCCAGTGTAGTAAATCCCTGTTATAGTGAGTCCACGTTCCAAGTAGTCCGTTAACAAAATTCCTTGGGCATCCCAAAAAAAGACTAAACCAAGTCCCTGAAAGGGGGCAGCAGCTCTTTCAGTAATCATAGTGGCAGAGATCGTGAGGGTCGGTATGGCACTGTGATACACACTACTGCGATGTGGAAGGCAACGGGAAACCACCACATTATTCTATCCCTAGTACAGCGTACTTCGAATTTATGACGATGGCACCTTCTGGAGTAAAATATTCCGGAGGTAAAATAGTCCCACATTCGGATCTCCGGGCGGGGACTGCTTCGGGGGGAGTCATCAGAAATGATAAGTGTAACATCTCACGAGTCGGAGCGTGGAATGTTAGAAGCATGAAACAAGTAGGAAAGTTAGAGAATTTGAAAATTGAGATGGATAGGTTAGCATTAGACGTAGTAGGTATTAGTGAAGTGAGATGGCCAGAAGCCGGAGACTTCTAGAGCGGAGATTTTAGAGTAATACACACAGGATCTGTAGGAGGAAATTCGGGAGTAGGAATTGTTATGCGGAAAAAAGTAGGGCAGAGTGTAGAAAATTTCTTACAGCAAAGTGACAGGGTAGTTATGGTTAGGTTAGATTCGAAACCTGTAAAAACAGTAATAATACAGGTATATATGCCCACTTCTAACTACAGCGATGAGGTCGTAGAGGCAGTTTATAGTGATATTGAACATGTGCTAGATTCTGTGAGAGGACACGAAAATTTAATAATTATAGGAGATTTCAATGCAGTGGTAGGCACAGGGCGAGAGGGCGGAATAGTTGGTCCCTTTGGATTAGGCAATAGGAACGATAGGGGAGTTAGACTGATAGAGTTCTGCGATAAACATAACTTAACGGTCGCGAACACTTTATTTCACCATCATGTTAGGAGACGCTACACGTGGAAGATGCCAGGAGACCTAGGGAGATATCAAATAGATTACATTCTTGTTAGGCAAAGATTTAGAAATCAAGTTAGGGATTGTAGAAGTTATCCAGGAGCAGATATAGATAGTGATCACAATATAGTCGTTATGAAGGCCAATCTTAAATTTAAGATTTTGAAAAAATGAAGCGGAAGAAGGTATCTTGACCCAGAAAGACTAAAAGATGATGATACGCGCGATAAGTTCGAGAAAAAGACAAACGAAGTACTAAAGGGCGAGGGCGAAAATATTGTTAGGGACATAGAGGAAGAATGGAATTGCATTAAAAATAGTTTAGTTTCCTCAGCTAGGGATATTTTGGGTCATAAACAGAATGAAAGTAGGAAACCCTGGATAACAAAACATATTGTAAGTCTAATAGAGGAAAGGCGAAAATATAAAAATAGGTTAGATGAAATAGGGAAACAAAGATATAAGGCGATCAAGTGGGAAATTATTCGGAAATGTAGGAAAGCGAAAGAGCAATGGATCGATAATAAGTGCAAAGAAGTGGAAAATAAGTTCGAAGTAGGAAAGACTGATGAAGCATATAAAATAATTAGGAGAAATTTTAGAGAAATTGGATCTAGTACCAAAAGCATTAGGAATGAGGCAGGAGATATCCTAATCGAAAGCGGGGAGAAGGCAGATAGGTGGAAAGAATATTTAGGAAACTTATATGCGGGACAGGAAGTGCAAGATATATTAGAAAGCGAAAGCAGTGTAGAGGGGTATAACCTAGGGAATCCTATAATGAGAGAAGAGTTTGAGCTAGCACTAAAAAGTTTAAGGAATAATAAAGCGCCAGGTGTAGATGGCTTGCAGGCAGAAATCTTAAAGTGCGCAGGTCAAGAGGTAATAGATCGTTTATTTAAATTAGTTAGTCGTATATACCTGACAGGCGAGATTCCAGAGGATTACAAACGGAACATCATAGTAGCTTTGCCAAAAAGGAAAGGCGCGGATAGGTGCGAAAATTTCAGAACCATCAGTTTAACTTCCCATGTGTCAAAAATTTTAACTAGAATTGTGCAAAGAAGGATGGAGAAAAACGCGGAAGAAATATTAGGAGATCAGTTCGGATTTAGACGAAATAGAGGAACGCGCGAGGCCATCCTAGCTTTACGAGTAATTATAGAAAAAACGATAGAAAAGAGAAAGAGCGTCTATATAGGATTTGTAGATTTAGAAAAGGCCTTCGACAACGTAAAATGGGGGAAGATGTTCGAAGTGCTGAGAAAGGTAGGGATGAAATATAGGGACAGAAGAATAATACATACTCTCTACGAAGAGCAAAAGGCAGTTATAGAATGTGAGCAGGAACGAAGGGAAGTAGATATCCGGAAGGGAGTGAGACAGGGATGTGCATTGTCACCTCTAGTTTTCAACTTATATATCGAAGATGCTATTAATATTGTTAAGGACAGAACAGCCTCAGGGATTAACGTACAGGGTCAAACTATTAACATGCTCAGATTTGCGGATGATATAGCAGTGTTAGCATCTAGCAAAGAAGAATTAGGAGCGGCTTTGAATGAAATGGAAGCAGTTTTGACACAGAGCTATGGCATGAAAGTCAATAAAAAGAAAACTAAAATTTTGGTATGTAGGGGATGTGAAAATAGAACTAAAGTTGACATACAAATAGGAAATGAGAAGATAGAGGAGGTCACGGATTTCTGCAATTTAGGAAGTAAAATAACTCAAGACGGTAGGAGCACTAAAGATATAAAACAAAGAATAGCGCAGGGCCGAGTTGCGTTTAACAGAAAGAAACAACTGTTATGTTCGAGAACGGTTAATATTGAGACTAGGAAGAGACTCTTAAAGTCGTATGTATGGAGTACGGCATTATACGGGTGCGAAACATGGACAATAGGGGAAGCGGATCGAAAAAGAGTAGAAGCGTTTGAAATGTGGTGCTACAGGCGCATGATGAAGATACCGTGGATAGATAAGGTTAGCAATAGGGAAGTATTAGAAAGAGTTGGGGAAAAGCGAAAGGTATGGAAGACAATAAAGAGTAGGAGAGATAGGATGGTAGGACACCTTCTAAGACACGAAGGAATAGTTCGCGACATGCTAGAGGCAGAGATAGGAATAAAAAGAGATAGGGGTAGGCCTAGATTAGACTACTGCTCTCAAATAGTTAGGGATGTAGGATGTTCTACTTTTAGGGAAATGCGTAGGTTAGCTCAGGATAGAAAAGAGTGGAGGTACGCATCCAACCAGTCTTCAGACTGAGAACCTTATGATGATGATGATCCCAAAAAATTGTTGCCATGAGTTTTCCAGCGGACGGCACAACGCGATATTTGCGGGGTGGCGGAGAATTCTTATGCCTCCATTCCATACTTTGGCATTTTGACTCGAGATCGAAATGATGAACCCAGGTTTCATGGACAGTCGCGAATTTACGAAGAAAACTGTGCTCGTTTGCTTTGAATCGTTCCAAATTGGCCTCCGAAATCAACACTCTGGCGCGTTTTTGATTGGGCAAAAGCATTCTAGGCACCCATCTTGCAGACACTTTTCTAAGATCTAAATGTACTTTCAAATTTTTTTCTACACTGCCTATCGAAAAGCCCAGAGTTTCAGCTATAGATCGCATCCTAACTCGTCAATCGTTCATGACCAGGTCGTGCACCAAATTTATATTTTCTTGAGTAACCACAGTTTGCGGTGGGCCAGCACCTTCAGCATGTTCACATGATGTTCGTCCAAGTTTGAAATCTCTGGACCAGTTTTCACAATCTGATAAGTTGGAGCATCGTCCCCTAACACATTTACCATATCTTGATGAATCTCAGTTGGCGTCAAACTTTTCTTTTGCTAATACTTTACCGCTCGGAGTTCATTTTTATCCATTTTTGTGAAACTCTGACTACAAACGTACACAGAAAAGCACGGAAGAAAGTCAAATTAATAATACTTTGGAGTTATAGCTTTGAACTGTCACAGAATTGAATGCGCCTATTTTGTTTTTTGTCAGACCACGCCAACTATGTTAGGGACTGTCCTCGTAGGTACCCAATATTCGATACACAACTTCTTCCTCGTATAATACTCAAAAACAACGAAATTCTGTTACGGCACAACATGCAAACTAAATTATTTTACCTGTGAAATGATATCCCGGCTTGTTTTTCAACGCTATCACTTTTGCAGTGGTATGCTGAACAAATTGTCATTTTAAAACCACACAAACAGCACTCAAGTTGTTCAAAAAGGGACAATAAACCAATATTTTCTACACTGGCACTTCCCAATTGTTTTGGCTCCAAATTGATCAGCTGATTGCAAAAGTGGTAACAACGCAGTTGTACGGCAAACTTGCGGTGTTCGCTGTCCTTACACTTCTCTGGTCTAAGAAGCTAATAGTAATAATGTTATTTACTGACTTCTAGAAAACCAAAAAATTTTTTTAGTAATTAATAGATTCTTATTACGGAAAATGTCTTTTTATGATAAAGTTAAATTTGAGATTGACGAGAAATACATAGTTGAAGGAGAATCTATAAAAGAGTCTTATGATTTTACAGAGAACAAAGAGGTAAGTAAGTATTCTTCATTGTTTGATTTCAACTACAAATCGTCAAATTCCCATTGTACCTAATTTTATTAGGGTTACCAACAGGCCGGTCTTTCCGGACACTCGGAGATTTCTTCCGACGTAGGCTCTCTAAGAAGACACGTGATGTGCCACACCGATGAGAGGCCTTACAAGTGCGAATTATGCGAGAAGGCTTTCAGGAACAAGACGCATCTATGCCATCATATGTTGATTCACACGGGCGAGATGCCATTCAAATGCAAATTTTGCGATAAAGGGTTTCGTACGCTCAGGCAACTAAGGCATCATATGGTTTGTCATGAGGACAAGAAATCTGGCAAACGGGAAGAGGAAAAATCGCTTTCTGAGTCACAGCAAGTAAGTTTTACGGCTGCTATCGAGTGGTCAACGTAATTGAATCTCATAAGTCGAACTTCCTTACGAAAAAATTGGACCAAAGGAAGTTCGGTCTATGGGAGTTCTACCGTATCATCTAGTTGTTTATTTACAGGTGGAAGTTTCTTCTAATTCAAAAGATGAAATAAAATATGAACGGCCAGAAAATAAATTCAAATGCCCTCATTGTTCAAAAATCTGCACTACCAAACCAGCTTTAAAAACCCACCTCCTAACACACACAGGTGAGAAAGCGCACAAATGCGAGATATGCGAAAGAGCGTTCAGCCAGTCCCAAAATCTAAAGCGTCACATGGCCAGGCACACGGACGACAGACCTCACGTATGTAAAATATGTAAAACGGCGTTCCGGTTGCCCGAAACTCTAAAAAGGCACACTGAAACGCACGTGAGTGACAGACCTCGCAAATTCACGTGCCGCTATTGTCCAAAAGCCTATGTCTCCAGAAGCGGGCTAAGACATCATTTGGCAACACATGCGGGTAAACACATGGGGATCCATGAAAGAAAGACGGCAAAGGCGACATCGCACGCTTGTTCAGTTTGTTCGAAGACATTTAATCGTCTGTCCAATTTGAAGAGACATTTTTTTATGCACACGGGGGAGAGACCGAATCAGTGCCGGTTTTGCGCGGAGAATTTTTCTTCTAATAGGAAACTTAAAGAACATTTAAAGTGTCACGAAACGAAGGGAGATGTGCTCATATTTGGAGCAGATGCTGCTGTATTAGAAGAGACGATTAAAGTTGAGGAAATGCAAATCGATGGTGTGAATATAGGAAGTGATTCTGAGGTGGGTGATGAAGAAACATGCAAATATGAACTTTGTGAGGAAAGTTTGGAAGAAACTGTCTTAAAAGAAGAACACTTACAGACATCAAATGTTTTATAAAGTGTAGAACATATTTTTTCTTTTTAAAATTAGTAAATACAAGATTTTATCAATTTTGTTTTTTCATTTTTACAATTTTACATGTTTAAAATATCTTTATTTCGGATTATGCATCACGCATCACCCAAGATTTTCAAAAACATTGACTGTGATGCTACTACAACTTTTTAAACTGTATTTCAGAAAAGGTAAGATATATTTCTTAAAACGTTAATAGTAATTCAGAGTGGTGAATTGTACTTATTTGAAACCATTTTTAATTTGATATTTAAACGTCCACATACCAATTTCCATGTTCCATCATCACAGAACAGGGGACCTAAGTAGTCCGAGAGCCCGCTGCAAAATTATGCACCCATCTGTTAACGAAATGGAATGTGCGGCAAAGGCATGTAAAAACATCGTACTCAACGGAACGACACCCGTGCCGGTCACCATTTGGTGCAAAATGGTAAAAACGATGGCACTTCCGGAACGGAAATTTGCGGAAAATTGCGCGATTTGTTAACGAGATGAAAGTTGTGCCATCTTGTAGCCTGCGATTAATTGAATTGAAATCGGTACCCGTACCATCTTTTACCCTAGTACAAATCACCGGCACGGCGACATTTTTGAAGTCCGTAACTCGGACAAATTCCCGTCATGTGTTAACGAGTTGAAATAAAGTTCAATGGAAAAGGCATTAAGTCCCTTTTACGAATATCCAAGCGTGCCGCAATTCAAAGCGGTCTAAGTAGGTGGCACGGCCCGATTTACAACGCGCTGCGCGGCGTCATTTTCAGGGAATTCGGCAGCCGGAGCGGTGCGCGCGAATTTTTAACATTGGAAATGTTTTTATTTTCGTAGTATAGGCCCGAAATTCAGCAACAATGTCACGCGTTGCATTTGCAGCATGATTTAATAGCAAAAGTTTACCTAGTTACTTACTCCCTATACAGTCCTTTTTTTAACTTGATCCTGAAAAGAACGTAAGCCGGCATGCAATTTAGCCGTTACTTTTATTTACCGTCCTTTTCTGCACAATGCAAATCGCCATACCGGCATTCCAGACATTCTTTTCGAAACTGTCCTTTTCAACATGCACTATATTACAGCTGCCCGTGTGGAGTAACTTACACTTTGCGTTGATGATGTAAGGATCAAGTTAAAAAGAAGGACTGTAGTTACTTAGTTCTTTGTATCAAGATTTAGTTAGTTACCACTAACAGGTGTCACAGTGACAGATGTCAATTGTACATTACACAAAAAACATTTAATATTCGACGATATGTTGCACGACCATTGAAATTGATTCAAAAGTGACATTTCGACGCCGCGTAACGCGTTATAAATCGGACCGTGCCAACTACTTTGACTGTTTTGAATCGCGGCACGTTTGGATATTCGTAAAGGGGACATAATGCTCTTTTCATTGAGCTTTATTTCAGGCCGTTAACACATGACGGGAATTTGTCCGAGTTACGGGCTGCAAAAATGTCGCCGTGCCGGGGATTTGTACTAGGGTAAAAGATGGCACGGGTACCGATTTCAATTCAATTAATCGCAGGCTACAAGAAGGCACAACTTTCATCTCGTTAACAAATCGCGCAATTTTCCGCAAATTTCCGTACCGGAAGTGCCATTGTTTTTACCATTTTGCACCAAATGGTGACCGGCACGGGTGCCGTTCCGTTGAGTACGATGTTTTTACATGCCTTTGCCGCACATTCCATTTCGTTAACAGATGGGTGCATAATTTTGCAGCGGGCTCTCCTACTAAAGTGCCTCCGTCATCCGTCAGATTTTCAGTCCAAACAAAACAAAAGCACGTGCCATTTGACGTTTATCGATATTAATTACAACGTCTTAAACTAATTTTTGCACTATAATTATAGACGTTTTGCAGTGAAAACAGTTTATTTTCAATTTGTGTGTTGGGCTTACGTGTAAAAACTTGAAAACAACTATAATTATATTTCAGAGGTTAGGTTGAAACGTCAGAAAGCACGTGGCTTTGTCTTGTTTGGAATGAAAATCTGACGTTTGTGACGCGCCACTTATCTCCCCCATTGGTAGTTTTAGATTTAAATAACATAAATCTTTGCTCTAATATCTATGTATGTACAGTTATCCAAATATCGTTTTCTAACATTTATTTTGAAATTGTTTAAACTAAATTCTTTGATGGACTCTGGCAAGCTGTTATATTTTTATATATCAAGTCAAAAAATAATTTAATAATAGTGCTGTCCGCCACTGCCTTTTGATATTTCCTATAATATAACCTTCAGTTCGTCTATTAGTTCCTTTGCGCGCTGTATGATTGTCAAAAGTCAAAACAGCAAATCTTAGATGAGGAAAGAAAGAGTATGGATACACAACGCCCGATCTTTGCCGTGCACGTCGCACGTGAGTGTTACTAAAATTTGAGCAGATTTGGGGCCAAACAAAGTAGTGAAACCAGGTTACTGTTTAGAATTCCTGTAAATCAACTAAAAATAATGAAAGCAACGTTTGTAATAATGCAATTAGTCATATTATTTCCAGAATTTTCGTCCACGTTTCGGCGTAGAGACTAAGAAATTTAGGTTACGCCCCCTTTTTTGGTGCTGAATGGTAACAGACACATGCTTTGTTATGCCTCCACTTCTTGCCTCCTCTAAGGATAAGGATGTTACTGACTTCTAGAAAACCAATGATTTTTTGAGTTAAATAAATTCTTAACCGGGGAAAATGTCTTTTTATGATAAAGTTAAATTTGAAATTGATGAGAAATATGTAGTTGAAGGAGAATCTGTAAATGATTCTACAGAGAACAAAGAGGTAAGTATAAGTACTCTTCAAAGATTATTTGTTCGATTTCATACAAACAAACCGTCAAATTCCCATTGTACCTAATTTTATTAGGGCGACCAATAGGCCGGTCTTTTCGGACACTCGGAGATTTCTTCCAATGTAGGTGACGAAATGAATAATGAGCCGACGGAAACTGACGCGAACAAATTAATATGTCCCGATTGTCCGAAAGTTTTTGTCACCAGCTACGGGTTAAAATATCACCTGTTAATGCATACGGACGAAAAGCCGTTCAAATACAAGTTGTGTAAAAAAACGTTCCGTTGGCCCAACGGTTTAAAAACCCACATGTTCGTGCACACGGGCGAGAAGCCCCATAAATGCGGAATATGTAAAAAAGCGTTTCGTCATTTGTCCAACCTAAATCGTCATATGATGAGCCACAAGGTGGAGAGACCGCACGTATGTGAAATATGTAAAATGGCGTTCCGCTTGCCCCAAACTCTAAAGGATCACATGTTGAGGCACACGGATCAAAGACCCCACGTATGTAAAATATGTAAAACAGCGTTCCGTTTACGCAGAAATCTAAAGGAGCATATTGAAACGCACACGAGTGGGAGAACTCGTAAGTTTAAGTGCTGCCATTGTCCGAAAGCATTCTTCACCAAGAATCATTTAACAAATCACTTGTCAATACATGGGGGTGAAAAACCACATGCATGCGAGGTATGTAAAAAGACGTTTCGTCTGGCAGGCTCTCTAAGAGGACACATGATGTGCCACACCGGTGAGAAGCCATTCAACTGCGAATTATGCGAGAAGGCTTTCAGGAACAAGGTGCATCTAAGCCATCATATGTTGGTGCCATATATTACGGTAGAAAAGGCAAACTGCATACAGGAATATTTCAGAAAAGTCTTTACGCAGATCGGGCTTTCGTCAGACCGGATTTCATCAGATCGGGAATCCCGCAGACAGGCAAACGGCATACAGGCAAAATATAGACTACAACTTCACACTAGTCATTTTTCCCGCCTGCGCGTTAGAGTTCAATTTGACGTTTAAAATAATAATATAGTGGACCAGCCAAACTGAGGACATTCATGTGATTTGTTGTGGAATGAATATTAAAAACTTGGAAATGAGGTCTCAACGCCGCCTTGTTTCTTTTGCTTATTGTCATAGAGTAGATATTGATTATTGCTTACTGTCGAAGTAGGTCAACACATAGTTCCCCTCTCATTTTTAAAGGTACATAGTATAATTATACTGAAGGGATGAAAATTTGTTTGAGATCTTCCACATTTTGTTGTGCATCTTGGTCGAGGATGACAAAAGGAACCGATCTGCCGATCTTCAACTTTTCATCTCCACTTCTTGTCAATAATTATTTACGAGTTTTCCTCTTTTAACTACGAGGGGGTATTTCTATCTGGTTAGCTTGTAGACACCGGGCACTCCAGGATTGCTATACAATAAGTAATTTTTTTTAATTTCCGGACATTTTCGTGCGCCTCTTCCTCAAGTACATCGAGCGAAGGATGAAGACCTACTGTTCTACCGATCCATTCCCTATTTTTTTTTAACCAACAGTCCTCGCGTCTAGGTCTAAAAAGAAACCTTGTAAGGGTTTCTGTGAACCAAAAAAATAAGATTCTAGATACATACTTAACCTGTTTGCGCATCCGAAGATGACCACAAGAAATCAGCGACGCCCCCAAACCATTCTTAGTGACGGTTCCCGGGAGGGGGTGAAAATATATTATTTTCGATTTGTGGAAAATTTCGCGTTCCTCGCATCAAGATCGAGAATGTCAAGAAGAGACACTCTGATGTCGATTTTAAACTTCTCGACTCCACTTCTTCACCACCCGGACCCGCGATTTTTTTCTTACCACTTTCTCAGCTCTAGAGTCTAGGTGTAATGCCTACAAATTCAGTCCACTCTACAAGGGTTGCCGGCGTGAACAAAACAAATTTTAGATTCTATACACGACCTGTGTGCCTCCTATAAGTTAATCACAAAAAACCTTCATGATTGTGTTATAATAGTGAAAACACTATAATCTTAGTGATTCCGTTATAATGGTACCTAACTGAGAACACAACATCTTTGTGATTCTGTTATAGTGGCAAGGATTTCCCAAAAGAAACTTTTTAAATCTGTGTATAGTGGTAACGGAGTACCTACACTTATACCTAGTGATTCAGTTTAGTAACACAACAACATCTTGCTAATTCTATTATAATGGTAATTGAGATTTGAGAACATTACATCTTTGTGATTTTGCATTTTGCTACATGTAGTACATAGAGAACATAATCTCTTGCTGATTCAGTTATAATGGTTACTGAGAACACTGTACTACTTTGCAATTCTGTTAAAATATGGTAGGTAATTGAAAACATTGCATCTTGGTGATTCTCTGTTACAGTGTAACTGAGAAACACTACCTCTTGTTGATTCAGTTACAATGATAACTGAGAACAATGTATATTTGTCATTCTGTTATAACAGTAACTAAGAACACCACCTTTTGGCGATTCTGATGCTCGGAACACTATACTTCTTGGTAATCCTGTTATAGGTACTCTACAACTACGAATTCCTCTACAACTATCTACAACTAAGTGATTCTGTTAAAATTGTAACTGAAAACACTATGTCTTGCTGATTCAGTTGAGAACACTGAATCTTTGTGATTCTGTTGTAATAGTAACTCAGAACTCTACAACTTAGTGATACTGTTAAAATTGTAACTGAGAACACTATATCTATTACTGGTGATTCAGTTGAGAACACTGCATCTTGGAGATTCTGTTGTAATAGTAACTGAGAATTCTACATCATGGTGATTCTGTTATAGTGCTGACTTAAAAATCTATCTCTTGGTGATTCTGTAATAATGGTAACTGATGAGAGCACTACCACCTACTGTTTTCTTTATTTTGTCCACTTTGCTGTTTTAATGGAAATACATAATACCACAGGGGAGACTTGCCCGTGATAATAGATTGTTTGGCACTCGTCCTCTAGAGTTTAAAGCACATTTCTTGTGAGTGGTTATTTTGTTGCATGTTTATGCAATATGAAAAGGATGAATTCAAAGTAGGTTTCTAGAGGTTTTCAGTCAAATAACAAATACCTAAGTACTTATTCCTTCAATTTATACAATGTCTCGTGGACTGCTCTGTATTATGATTTCATACCATGCTAAACGTAACTTAGGATAGAAGATGACATGACCTATGTGATGAGCAGATGAGCACTTTAAGCGCAGTCCAGATCTGCATATATTTTCCCATACTACATAAACAAATGTACAAAAAGAATTTCATATTTTTATTGTAGCCGACAGTCGAAGACATTGCAGTGGATCCTATCATGCATTTATAACTTTTGTTTGACGTCTAACTACCTTAACGATTAATTAATATAATTAATAATTTACCTGAAATCTGTCGATACAACCGCACGATTGTCTTTCATTGAGTTGTGTTTTATCTCTGCCATTACAGTTGTAAAAAGTAGTGGGTTGTATAGAAACTGCTGCGGCGAAACTTACTTTCTGACCACACCACGTAGTTACCCACTGCACTGCTTGTGCTAATCATCTTTGTTTGAATTAAAAATGCCTGCGTTCTTTAAAACTATACACTTTATTTACAGCACAACATACATACACTACTCGTTCGACGAGTGCCCAACATCACTCTGTTTTCTTTTTTACAGAAAAACTAAAATCTACCACTCTACCATTCTAACAAAAAAAAAACACTTAAAAAGATATATAAACCAGAAGGCTAACTAATGCAGAGTATAAGTTCAGCAAAATGAATTGGTGACAGAAATGAACCGGTACAGCACCTCGCCCTGTATCAGATTACACTGCAGGATGTTTCTCACTAAGTGCACATAGTTTGACTTATACCTGCAATGCTATGGGTTTTTAACAGACAAAAGGTAAACAAAATTATACAGAAACGGAATTATAACAAAACTTGCAAAATGAATATTTAATATATGTTCGCAACTGAACAACAGTAACAATTACCTACTTTAATAAAAATCATCAGTACATTTAAGAAACTAAGATTTAGTACATCGTTTAAAATTATTATCCAACATCATTCCTACACATACAGAAAGCCTAATTATTTTAGGGTATCTGTAATATTATTATTACAGTGCAAAGGGTAACACAACTATTACAACAACTACACAATATTTAAGCTAGTTTCCCAAGAAAGTGGTGCCATTATATAGCGATCGTAATATTATAAGATTTCCATATGTAATAATCTAATAATCACCTTGGTTTCCAGGAAACAGTAGGTACTGAACACCGCATAGTAGAAGTGGGATGCCATTATATTTAAGATGGTGGCAGTACAGCGCATAAGTAATTCGTTCACGTTTTTGATGGTGAAGTTTGATAGAGTGATGATTTCTCACACGGAGGGCGGCAACTTTGGTCATATGATACTTATCAGACCTTCTATTTGAAAGCCTACAGAATAAATTCATTACAGTTATTTATAATATAGTGCAATAAAATTACCTATTCTGGTAATAATAAACGCCACGACTTCTGTATTTTTTCCAATCACTCTAAGACACAATGCAGTGCCATATTACAGCTGCTATATGACGGCACTGCTTTTGCAGGAAACGGAAGCTTAAGTGAACTGAACATGTCTACTCTATTATTAGAACTTGAATGAATCCGCCTTCAGTTGCGATGACTTGGGCTTGACAATGTGACAGCATGGTCAGTAGCCGTGCTGAATGGTATTGACCCTTAAATCTCCCTTCTTCTAAAGGTCCAGACGTTTGGGGGAATAACTCTTGTAATTGGTACTGGTTCACTAACTGACTCAATTTCCATCGAAACTTCTTGTTTTAGTGATAGAGGAGGCATAACCAGATTGGTGTCATCCATTCGATTGTCTGGCCCTGCTGCTATCATTGACAGTGGGCTATTGGGAACCGAAGTAATTAATTTTCTGTTAATATAACAGCTTACCTGTTGTGGTTGATGTGCAGCAGTTGAAAGATTGGGCTTCAAGAACCTTGAGTTTCTTCGGTAATGGGCTCCCTATGGAGTTTGGGTGATTAATAATCTTGGTTCTGAGGTCTGCTACAGTTGAGTGTTTTGGACTTGCTGACAACTGTTCCCCGAGACATTCTACAATGGCCAACTTTTTTATTAGTAATCGGAGAAAGTTTGTTAAACAAAGTTCTTAAGCAGAATTTGGTGGTACTGGAAGAAAAACAATTTGGCATGGAATTTTTAAGATATTGCTCTGTTTCCTTAATAGAACGACTAAGTTTTGATTGCACCATCGCATTCAAAACCAAAAAATACATAGGAATTTTAAGGTGATCTACCACACAGTCAGCTGTTTTGGTGTTGCTGACAAATGTTCACAGAATCATTGTACCACAGCTAACTTTTTTTTGAAATAGGAGAAAGTTTATTAGGTTGTCAAATTTTAATAATAATTGTTCTACTGCAATCGTCAGACGTGATGGCGAGCAACAGAGATGCGCAGTTGAGTAATCCCCACTATTCATCCACCACCCTCTCGACCGGAATTGGTTTTCGGTGGACGCACGCAACTGTCAGTGGCGTATGATTAACTTCGTAATAAATTCATCTATAGTCTAGGGTGTGGCCTTGCCTGCGCGGGCTGTCCCCATCACGTTTGACGATTGTTGTAACAGAATTTAGTTGCGTTGACAGAAAAACAATGAGGTACCTATTTCATTTTTGAGATATCGCTATCAACTTGCTTAACTTAAATGGAACAACCAACTTGCTTAATTTAAATGGAACAACCAACTTTCGATTGCACCATCGCATTTAAAATCAAAAAAATACGTGAAAAATTATAAAGTGACATAAAGTCTGAATAATACAACTTGGCGTAAGATTGAAATAATCTACGCATTATGTTAGTTTGATGTCTCTCTCGCCCGCAACCAGTTGATATGGCTGCTAATTATTAACATAAGATGAAATAATCAAGATTTTCCATTGTAACTCTTTATTTCACTCATTCTCATTTATAATGTTGGGTAACAATGTATTTGTACGTCTCTGCTTGTACTAATTAGTTAGTTCCAAAAAGGTTATCATGGAAACTAGTATTAGTGTTACAGTACTGTCAATGTCGAAACAAATTAGTTCACATGCACGTGTCAACCCATACGCCGAGTTATATTATTCAGACTTTAGGTACCACCTAGGGTCGACTGTTTGAGTTACAGAACCATTAAGTAAACTTCTACAACAGCTAACTTTCTAATTTGGAATTTTAGAAATTTGAGTGGTACTGGACCGTTCGAAGAAATTTTCCGAGCAGAAATTATAACCACTACCTATCAAAATACTTCGGTGTTCCATTCAAATAAGCAAGTTGATGGTGATATCTCAAAAATGCAATGCTCAGTTGCTTTTCTGCTAGCTTCTCGGAATTCTATTTGAAAAATTGTTAAACTATCAATGTCTAGTCAACAAACTTTCTTCGATTTCAAATAAAATAGTTAGCCACTGCAGACTGATTAGATGAACAATCATCAACTCCCAAAACAATTGACTATAAGTGTTGGGTGACTCTATAATTTCATTATTTTTTGATTTTAAATGCAATGGTGCAATCGAAAATTGATCATTCCATTAATGGAGTTGATAGTGATATTTCAAAAATGCTACACTCAATTGTTTTTCAGTCAACACCAGTAGTTTCTGTTCGAAATATTATTAAACTTTCTTTAATTTCAAGTACATACCTAAACAAATTAGCCATTGTATACCAACACCATCAAACTGATAAAATCGTTTTGGCAAGATTTTCTGGAAGATTGATGTTAGTACTTACAGAAGTGTATCACTTTATCACTTTATGTGGTCTTGCTTGGGCCAGAAATTCCACTAGCTCCTGAAAAACCACTTAAATAGTAAGAATAGTTTACTGGTGATTACCAAGTATATTTTTAAAAAGTAGGTAAATACCTATATGCAAGGAAAATAATCTCACTTCTCACCTACAACCAGATATAAATATATGCCTAAATTTAAATTATAATCTAGTAAGTACTACGGTTAACATGTAGTTGTAGAGTTAACAGATAGATTACACCCACTTGTCGGCAAGTTATACTTCTACCATCAATAATTTATTGATCAACTACTGACATGACATCTGCCAACATGTGGACAATAACAAGTGTGAAGTTGTTGTCTAAATTTTGCCCGGTCTGTCGTTTGCCCGATATGCAGAAATCCGTTCGGCTGTTTGCCTGTATGTGGTTTGCCCGGTCTGCCGTTATCCTTTTCTGTGCAAAGCCCGATATGTCGATTTCCTGTCTGCAGTAATACGGGTTCCCCATATGTTGATCCACACGGGCGAGATGCCATTCAAATGCGAATTTTGTGAAAAAACGTTTCGTTCGCTCAGGCAACTACGGTATCATATGGTTTGCCATGAGGACAAGAAATCTGGCAAACGGGAAGAGGAAAAACCGTTTTCTGAGTCACAGCAAGTAAGTCGTACGAAGGCTGGTATCGAGTAATAATAATAATTCATTTACCTATTTAGCATAAATATAGCTAATACATAGAACAAAATCTAAAACAAAACATAAGTATTTATCTGCATGTGCCACCTATTCAAACGTTACAATTATAATTGTCTCGCAGCTATTGTGTATTTACGTCGAGGTGTTTAATTACTGACACTGATTATTTTTAAACACTTTATTGACTATCAACATACAGCCCCCAACTTAACAGTTAACATCCTCCCGCTGTTGACAGATGACAACAACCTAAAACCCTGTTGCCAACCTAACAAAATTAACAAACATAACATCTCTCCTCGCTAAAATTGTTCATAAATTTATTTGGCAGTGACTAGGTGCACGTTGATGTGCCCCGAAATTTATTTTTGCGGACACGCCAATGACGTCATCATTAGTGATGACGTGTCAAATGCGCGTGTCCCTAAATTTAAAATTCGGGACACGTTGAGCTGTAAAAGGGTAAAAAAGCAGGAGCACTGTTAGGTGTCAGTAAGGTACTGTCGTGAACAAAAAAAAATAGGACAACTATTTTTTTCTAATGTAAATCTGTCTCTATTTGAATATATGTATGAATTATGACAACTAACTGACAATGTCACAAAAATTAAAATTAGATGTACACAACTAAATTTTAGCAAAAATACGTTATAAGACTTGTCCTATTTTTTTTGTTCACGAGAGTACTACCATACTACTACCATTGGTTAAAGATGTTAACATCTTTAAACAATGCTACTACCTACCTGCTGACCATATTTTACGGGTTTTATTGATAGGTTTACAAAAAGTATGTTGTTTTTTGTACTGACAATTATTGCAAATAAATGGAGGATAGGACAGGATTTTAAAAAAGGGATGATTGGTAAAAAAATATTTAGAACAGGTAAACTTTATTTCCAAAATCGAAACAAGTAAGTATCCAATAATTTCGAAAGTAATTTAAAAATTGTTGCACCAGAGCTTAAATATTTTATTTATACAGGTGTCCCAGATAAGAATGAGCAGCATAGGGATATAGAGATCGGCTATATACATCTATAGAATCGGATGAAGACCACTACAGACACGCATGGAAAAGTTACCGTTTTAGTAGGCCCTAACTACACAACTCATTTTTTAATCTAATCTGTATCTACAGCCATTTCCAATATCCCCATGCTGTGCATTCTTATCTTGGACACTCTGTATAATATTATTATATAAAAACCGAAATAAAAACTATACATAAAAAATGCAGATTAACAATTTTTTCGGTAGCATAAATTACAGAACCATGTTTTAACTCGAGGTAACTTTTTCAACGCTGAGCACTTCAAATGATACCAAAAGAGGCAGCTTTCGCATACTATAGAAGGTTGGTTTTCTAACGGATTGGAGCAATATTTACACTTCCAGTCATTTTTACACATTTTTTCAGTAAACCTTGCTTGGAATGTGCCCCAAGCCTCTTCTGTCAGATAATTTTTGAATTCCATCCTAAGGTCGGATACCGAATGATCTAAAAAATCGGAGATATTACAACAAATTATTTTTTTTCTCATTTACACACCTAAAATACAATCGGGCAGTTCTTCAAATAAATCTGCTGCGCTTATTTTAAGTGTTTGATCTTCTATTGATTCCTCCATCAATAAGGTAGTTTCCTTGCATATCGCAGTAATTAAATAAAATAATTGTGCTGTTTTCGGCTTCAATTTCAATTTAATTGGAATTACATTAAGTCGCTTCTTTTTTAAACCAATTGTAGTTATATCATGACCCTTCGGTCTACCCCTCTTTTTGATTTTTTTTTGGTAAAATTACAGATTCGAGAACTTGTATTCCATCATTGGGAAGACTTCCCTGTTCAGTTCAATTTCTTCTCTTTGAACATTACTTGAATTTGATTGTTGAATTACGTTCAGATTATCGTTTCCATTCAGATCATGAACAAACCCATCAAATAATATAATGCCTTCATTATCCTCCTGATGGTCAGAACCTAAAACAGGAGTATCATTCTCATTATCAGTTTGAAATTCAGGCAGTGGAATGTTATGTCCTTCACAAGCATTAATCTCAGTCTGTTCTACATCATCGGGACTATTTAATACGTTCAGACTCACTTCTTTGCCAGATTTCCAGATATCTTCAATTTTCTTTAATAGGTCCAGTTTATAAGTGAAATCACTGCCGCTTGCAATACTTATTAACTGAACAAGTGAATTAGTGACTAGAGTTGCAGACTTTCTTTTTTCCGTTATAGTCATTGTCTTTGGTTTTTGACTTGTTGTATATGTGGTTTTTGAGATGCTGCTGGTGAATGTTTGACAAATTCTTTGTTTCGACAGATAGTAGGCCTTCGTCCATCTAACATGACACAGACCCTGAATGAACAGGGGTAATTCTTTCCGATCTCTCACTGACAAAATATGCCGACAAGGTAACATCATGGATGTAAAATCCCCGCATTGACAATCATTAACTGAAACAAGTGTATGCCCTCTTGATGTTGCCACAACAAATTTTTGATCGTCATGCCTATCTAATATTTTTACTTTCGGCATTAAGGACACTTGTGTTAGGATGTAATTAAAAGCATAATTTGTCAACAAGTTTCCATACTGTTCCATGTCTTCTTCATAATTTTCGAATCGTTTTAAAGACTTCTTAAGGATGTGCTTAGCCGCACTGTTATCCCGTTCTTGATGTTGGCTATACAAAAAAATGAAGAAAGTGTTTATAAATTCTACGAGGGAACAATTTTTTGGTACAACTGCTTTAATTTTTTGATTTATACATTCCATCCTATTATTAGTTGTATTTTTCATGTTAAAGGCAGTCATTTTGTAAACAAGCCAGTCATTACGAATTCCATGCCAGTTCTTGTTGAAGTAAGCAAAAACAGCGCGTGGCACACACTCTTGTAATTGTGTGTAAATCAAGTCATACTCTTCTTCATTTTTACTATACACCAGTTTCTGTAGATATTCTAAAGACAGATCCCTTTCATCCTTTGAAATATCTAATTTATCACAATTTATTTCGCGCTTGAATGTTCTTAAGGTATGAAATAGGCAGAGATACACCGGGGTGTCCGGAAAAAGTTCCTTTATAACATCACGTTCTACAAAATCTTTGTCACCCATGAAACATTGAATTCCGTCAGTCGCCATTTCAGCTTTGAACGTGTTAAAAATCCAACGGTAGGTATCTGTGTCTTCCACTGAAATAAGTGCATCATCATCATAAGGTTCTCAGTCCGAAGACTGGTTGGACGCGTACCTCCATTCTTTTCTATCCTGAGCTAACCTACGCATTTCCCTAAAAGTAGAACATCCTACATCCCTAACTATTTGAGAGCAGTAATCTAATCTAGGCCTACCCCTACCTCTTTTTATTCCTATCTCTGACTCTAGTATGTCACGAACTATTCCTTCGTGTCTTAGAAGGTGTCCTACCATCCTATCTCTCCTACTCTTTATTGTTTTCCATACCTTTCGCTTTTCCCCAACTCTTTCTAATACTTCCCTATTGCTAACCTTATCTATCCACGGTATCTTCATCATGCGTCTGTAGCACCACATTTCAAACGCTTCTACTCTTTTTCTATCCGCTTCTCCTATTGTCCAAGTTTCGCACCCGTATAATGCCGTACTCCATACATACGACGTTAAGAGTCTCTTCCTAGTCTCTATATTAACCGTTCTCGAGCATAACAGTTGTTTCTTTTTGTTAAACGCAACTCGGCCCTGCGCCATTCTTTGTTTTATATCTTTAGTGCTCCTACCGTCTTGAGTGCAGCAAACACAATTTCCGACTGTCCATTCGAGTCTTCAACAAGAAACAAAAAAAGTGTGCAGCCAATGTCCACTAGTTTATAGGTCCCATCAGTGCTAACAAATTCTGGCCAAGCAACCATCGCGTTTCGCATACTTTCGGTGCTAAATGTCAAAGCCTTAAATTGTTGTTCTTCATCAGCAAGTACGTGAACATTACAACCTTTTAATAAAAGATAATAGGTAAGCTACAATATTATGGATCACAAGAATGAACTTACCATATTTTTCTGCCAATAAAGTTGTTGCTTCCTTTAAGTTATTCACACTTACTTTTTGCTTGGAGTGAATATTATGCAAATCTTTTAACGTTGCCTTTTTACCAGTGTCTGCTAAAATTTTATTTTGAATTTTCTTTTTATTCGCTCCCAAGGCCAAGTACGTAGCAACAGTTTCTGTTTCGGACTGATTTAAAGCTCGGTTATAATGAAGCTGGTCAAAAACACTCTAAAATAATAAATTTTACAAAACCATCATGAAGAAATTATTGATCCCCCTTATCTCTCACCTCTGACAATGTATGTCTTGTATGTTGTAAATTGCTACTTTGAACTTCCAAATATTGACCACAAGCACCCACACGTAATTTGAAATATGCCTCGCATCCCATGCGTAGAGTACTGCAATTTTAGTAGCATTTTAATACAAAGTTTAAGTGAAATATTAATCAACAAGTATCTACCTAGTCTGTCGTAGACATTTCCCTCTTGAGGGGCGTGGCTGGCCATGTATACAAGTATATTCCAGTTCATAATACTGTAGGTCATCTTTCATAAACCTCGTTACAGATCTCGTTTCTGATTTACCAACAGTTTTTATTTGGCGACTCCTTTTTTTCGTAAATTTTTGTTTATTGTTAATTTCAAAATCATTAATGTACTTCAACAATGGGGAAAACCCGCAAATTTTGAAAATGATCCCATTGAATAGTTTACTATCCAAAACAAATTCCGCAACTTTCGTTTTTTGTATTTGAGACTTATTTTCGTCATAATTAAATACGAAACTTGCATCCCACTTGAAGCACAATATTTGAATGACGCTGTGACGTACGGGGCCTACAGATTAGGTAGGGATTTTCACATGCGCAAAAAGATCCGTTAACACCCTGAGCCCCCGCTCATTCTTCGACTCCGCCCCACTTTACCCAGTGAGACGCGTTATACCCACATATTTAAAGATAGGTATGTGGTTGTACCACGACGCAACGGATAGGCCTCCTACGTCACAGAAAGCGCGCGCTTTAGCCCTCCCGGTTATGCCGCTTTTCTAGTTGCATGTTTTTCTTTTAGCGAGGCGCATAATCAAAATTTTGACGTGGTACGCGATTCATGTTCTATTTGTGCTTGATATTACATTACTAAAAGTTATAAATTCGATTAAGCGGGTCTTCCCCATTCAGCATAGGATGGAAATTTCTGTCCTACATAGAAATGACGAACTGGCCGATCGTTTTCGACCTCCACAGGTTCACACATTGCAGAATCTATGAATGATTATTATATTATTTATATTACAAGAAAATTCTCACGTTATCTTATACTTAACTCACCAGTTTCCATGTTTTTTCTTTATATAAGTACCACACAAAAGAACAAAATTCACAGTAAATAAACCGAATAAACCACGTGAAAATAACAATAACCTAAAACGATGTTTACGTCGCGCACAGACGCACGTGCACTGTGCACATTGGATTATTTCCTTTTACAGCTCAACGTGTCCCGAATTTTAAATTTAGGGACACGCGCATTTGACACGTCATCACTAATGATGACGTCATTGGCGTGTTCGCAAAAATAAATTTCGGGGCACATCAACGTGCACCTAGTCACTGCCAATTTATTTTATAAATTTAGTTTTGTAGGTGGTTTTATAACCCTACCTGATTTTCGGATGGGTATAGGATTTAATTGGTTAGGATTTGGTTTCTCTGGGGATGTGGTAGGGATAGCCGTTGTAATAATCTGATCCTCTCGTCCAGGCGATTCTTTAACTTCTGCCGATCCCTTCATTTCTCGGTTGTTCGTTCTTTCAATTGTGACAATACGATCTTTAAAGTTACGTCCATTTTTATTATTTCTAACTCCCTCTCTGGTACTCATGTCTTCTGTGACTACATTTCCTTTGGCTTGTGGTTCTTTTAGTATCAGATTTTATTCCTGTATTGGGACATAGTTCTCTTTCCATTCCTCTTGCTCCACTTCTCTTAAATCATCGGTATGTACCAATTTAATTCTATCTTTAATTAGAATCAAATATGTATTTTCTCCTACCACCTTCATCACTTTTCCTATTATCCAAATTTTCTCTGTAGTTAAGTACACTCTTACTTTCTCTCCTTCAACAAACGCTTTTCTCCTTCCTCTTATGCTCTCTTTGGTATTGCGCTCTTCTGAGGTCCTAACTCCCCTTTTACGTCCAGACAAGAACACTGGTTTCAACATTGTTAACTTTGTACGTGCGTTTGCTTAAATATAGCATCCGCAGGGCTTATGCCTGTCACACTACTTGGTGTTGTTCTATAGTTAAATAAAAAATTATCTAACCTATGTTCTACTTCCAAAGCGGCCGTGCGGTGCGGATGTATTGTTTACTGCTCCGTTGTCGTGGCGATAAGATATCGGATAAACACAGCTTTCTTTTAAGTTCTAACCTTTTTTATTTTGTTTTTCTCGACTGTGGTATACAGGACGTGATAAATAAATTGCGAAAGTGAATGAAATATCTTCAAACAACTCAATGTTGCGATCAGACATAGACGGACCATGAATAATTTCATGGGACCCTACATACAACCAAATGGAGCTATGCTTATGGATCAAAATCAGCAATATGGATATGTGCAGCCAACTTACTCACAAATACCAACCATGGTACAACCCCCAGTTCCTTTTACTCCCCAATCACAGCCTATCTTCCTACCACAACAAATAAATCAGGAACAATTTACAAATAAACAAAACCAAGAACAGCAATGGCAGGAAGTGACAAGAAAGAGATATAGGAGTCCCGAAGAAAACATAAGATATAAAAGGCAAACTAAACTTGGTGAGTACTGGCTGAGTGGTCCTGCTAAAGCTTCAAATAGATTTGACGTATTAATACAAGAAGATGAAAATTCTGAAAATAGAAAAACTGATGCGGATGCAAAAACACAAAAAGTTCCACCAATATTTGTCTCGGGTGTCGCAAATTGTAAACCACTCAGATTTACTAAATGAAATAGCTAAAAACAATTTTACTATCAAAGCAAGTAATAGTGAAGAAATCAAAGTACAACCCAGCAATGAACAGTCATACACTACGGTAGTTCAAGCCTTAAAAGCAAAAAATACATACTTTCATACCTATAAACTAAAAAATCAAAAAACGTTCAGAGTGGTTCTTAAAGGAGTGCACCCATCAACGGATATAGAAGAGCTAAAGAATGAACTCGAAAAAAAAGAACACACTGTAACTAATATCTGGAATATAAAACATAACAAAACAAAGAACCCTCTACCAATGTTTTACATAGACCTAGGGCCAAAGGAAAATAACAAAGACATTTATAAAATAAAACTACTCATTAATAATAATAATAATAATAATATAATTTATTCAGCACCAGGTACATGTATATAAGTAGAATACATAATAGATAATATACAAATTATTACATTGAACAAACGAGTGAGAGTAAACTTAATAAGAAATAATAATTGAATTGCTAATACCTAATACTGAAAAGGAATGCATTCATTCGTCCATGAATCCCGAAGCAGTTCACTGACGAATGTTCTTCCATGCAACCCCAAATAATTAAAAAAAAATATATATATAATTTTACATGATATGATGTGATATGTCAAAACATGTCAAAACAACTGTGGTTTTACATGAACGAGAAAGAACTAAAAATACCAACGGAATTAAAAGACAAAATTGTGCTTTATATGAATATATTAATATAATTACTTTGAAAGATATGAAGTTTCAGCTTTTGTTTAAAATTAAAATAAGAATATGATTTAACAAAGATGTGCATAATGGAATTAACAATTTTAGAAATATTATATGAAAATGATCTTTGAAAAAGTGTAGTTCTGTGACTAGGGATCTGAATAAAAGACAACTGCCTGGTATTTAAACTGTGAATATGCGAACAAAAAGTTATTTTTTTGAATAGATATACAGGAATCTCCTGCTTAATAATCTTATAATAGAGACAGCCGGCATGAAGATACCTTCTCTGAGCAGCTGAGAGCCAGTTAAGAGACCTCAAATGCTGAGTTACACTCATACGTCCTCTCAGGCCGCAAACAAGTCTTACACAACAGTTCTGAATACGCTGCAATCTGTTACAGTTGTATTTCCGAAGATGAGGTCCATATACAGTATCACAATAGTTCAAATGAGTCAGCACCAAGGCCTCGCACAGAATCTTTTTTGTTTTAAAGTTGAAGAGATGAGATGCGTTATAAATTAGTTTAAGATTAGAAAAGGATTTTTTTATTATAAAATTTACATGTTTATCGAAACTTAATCCAGAATCCAAATATAAACCAAGATTTTTTGCATTATCTGTAACACTCAAAATCGAATTATTAATTGTAATCTTTAGCTGTGCATTGCATCTTCCTCTTGCAGCTCTAGGTCCAAACATCATAACCTGCGATTTTAACGGATTTATAGAGAGGCCATATTTTGTTGAAACATTTAAGAGGGCTTCTAAGTCGTTATTTATAATAAAGTTTGCTATATTCACTTCAGACTCGCTAAATGAAAAATAAATCTGTGTATCATCGGCATAGAAGTGAGATTTACAATTATTTAAACTATATTTGAACGCAGAAGTATAAAGGCAAAATAAAACTGGGCCAAGAATAGATCCTTGTGGTACACCGCTCATAATAGCAAGAGGTTGAGATAACTCAGTAGTGTATTTTACAATCTGCTCATCATCATAAGGTTCTCAGTCCGAAGACTGGTTGGACGCGTACCTCCATTCTTTTCTATCCTGAGCTAACCTACGCATTTCCCTAAAAGTAGAACACCCTACATCCCTAACTATTTGAGAGCAGTAGTCTAATCTAGGCCTACCCCTACCTCTTTTTATTCCTATCTCTGACTCCAGTATGTCGCGAACTATTCCTTCGTGTCTTAGAACGTGTCCTACCATCCTATCTCTCCTACTCTTTATTGTTTTCCATACCTTTCGCCTTTCCCCAACTCTTTCTAATACTTCCCTATTGCTAACCTTATCTATCCACGGTATCTTCATCATGCGTCTGTAACACCACAGTTCAAACGCTTCTACTCTTTTCCTATCCGCTTCTCCTATTGTCCAAGTTTCGCACCCGTATAATGCCGTACTCCATACATACGACTTTAAGAGTCTCTTCCTAGTCTCTATATTAACCGTTCTCGAACATAACAGTTGTTTCTTTTTGTTAAACGCAACTCGGCCCTGCGCCATTCTTTGTTTTATATCTTTAGTGCTCCTACCGTCTTGGGTTATTTTACTTCCTAAGTAGCAGAAATCCGCGACCTCCTCTATCTTCTCATTTCCTATTTGTATTTCAATTTTAGTTCTATTTTCACTCCATCTACATACCAAAATTTTAGTTTTCTTTTTATTGATTTTCATGCCGTAGCCCTGTGTCAAAACTGCTTCCATTTCATTCAAAGCCGCTCCTAATTCTTCTTTGCTAGATGCTAACACTGCTATATCATCCGCAAATCTGAGCATATTAATAGTTTGGCCCTGTACATTGATCCCTGAGGCTGTTCTTTCCTTAACAATATTAATCGCATCTTCGATATATAAGTTGAAAGCTAGAGGTGACAATGCACATCCCTGTCTCACTCCCTTCCGGATATCTACTTCCCTTCGTTCCTGCTCACATTCTATAACTGCCTTTTGCTCTTTGTAGAGATTATGTATTATTCTTCTGTCCCTGTATTTCATCCCTACCTTTCTCAGCACTTCGAACATCTTCCCCCATTTTACGTTGTCGAAGGCTTTTTCTAAATCTACAAATCCTATATATACGCTCTTTCTCTTTTCTATCGTTTTTTCTATAATTACTCGTAAAGCTAGAATGGCCTCGCGCGTTCCTCTATTTCGTCTAAATCCGAACTGATCTTGTCCTAATATTTCTTCCGCCTTTTTCTCCATCCTTCTTTGCACAATTCTAGTTAAAATTTTTGACGCATGGGAAGTTAAACTGATAGTTCTAAAATTTTCGCATCTATCCGCGCCTTTCCTTTTTGGCAAAGCTACTATGATGTTCCGTTTGTAATCTTCTGGAATCTCGCCTGTCAGGTATATGCGACTAACTAGTTTAAATAAACGATCTATTACCTCTTGACCTGCGCACTTTAAGATTTCTGCCTGCAAGCCATCTATACCTGGTGCTTTATTATTCCTTAAACTTTTTAGTGCTATCTCAAACTCTTCTCTCATTATAGGACTCCCTAGGTTATCCCCCTCTACACTGCTTTCGCTTTCTAATATATCTTGCACTTCCTGTCCCGCATATAAGTTTCCTAAATATTCTTTCCACCTATCTGCCTTCTCTCCACTTCTGATTAGGATATCTCCTGCCTCATTTCTAATGTTTTTGGTACTAGATCCAATTTCTCTAAAATTTCTCCTAATTATTTTATATGCTTCATCAGTCTTTCCTACTTCGAACTTATCTTCCACTTCTTTGCATTTTTTATCGATCCATTGCTCTTTCGCTTTCCTGCATTCCCGAATAATTTCCCACTTGATCGCCTTATATCTTTGTTTCCCTGTTTCATCTAACCTATTTTTATATTTTCGCCTTTCCTCTATTAGACTCACAATATGTTTTGTTATCCAGGGTTTCCTACTTTCATTCTGTTTATGACCCAAAATATCCCTAGCTGAGGAAACTAAACTATTTTTAATGCAATTCCATTCTGCCTCCTAAATAAAATTAAAAATCAAGAAGTACAGGATTATCTCAGCAATCTAGCGCCCATTAAGGACAGTGACTATTCTCTATGGAAAGCGATGAGAAAATTTAAACGCCCACAGTATCAAATACCACCAATAAAATATAACCAGAAATGGTGCAGAAATGATAAACAGAAAGCAGAAGCTTTTGCAGACCATCTTTGTAATGTATTCCAACCACATGCTACAACTGATCAAATTGCAGAAAATGAAATAATTGGTTTCCTTGAAAAGCCAGACCAAATGGATCTTCCAATTCAAAAATTTAAGCTAACTGAAGTCAAACGGATCATCCATAAAGAAATTAATCCAAAAAAGGCACCTGGATATGAACTCATAACAGGTTTAGTTCTGAAGAATTGTTCGTTCAAGTGCTTAAAAATGATCACACAAATCTACAATGCATCATTGGCACTGGCTTATTTCCCAACAAGTTGGAAGGTTGCACAAATCACCATGATATTAAAACCAGGAAAACATCCAAACGCTTCCGCATCGTACAGACCTATCAGTCTTTTGCCTGTTCTATCGAAAGTCTTCGAAAAACTTTTGTTAACGCGCCTCATGCCAATACTAGAAGATAAAAAAACTAATTCCTAGTCATCAATTTGGATTTAGGACACAACATGGAACAATTGAAC
The DNA here is from genome assembly GCA_963966045.1 of Xestobium rufovillosum. Classification (NCBI taxonomy): domain Eukaryota; kingdom Metazoa; phylum Arthropoda; class Insecta; order Coleoptera; family Ptinidae; genus Xestobium; species Xestobium rufovillosum. The sequence continues at coordinate 30,236,598 of OZ014500.1, forward strand.
AAATACACAGAATAGTAAAACAAATAAACAACGACTTGGAAGGAAAAAGATACTGCTCAGCTGTTTTTCTCGATATTAGCCAGGCTTTTGACAAAGTCTGGCATGAAGGCCTCCTTTACAAGTTAAAAAAGAACCTACCTATATATCATTATCATATCCTCAAATCCTACCTCACCAACAGATGGTTCCTCGTTAAACAGCAAAATGACTACACTGACCTAAAACCTATCAAAGCTGGGGTACCACAGGGGAGTGTACTGGGACCTATCGTATATCTACTCTATACCGCCGATATGCCAACTACAAGAATGGTTAAGACTGCAACATTCGCCGATGACACCGCCCTATTGGCATCACACCTCAACCCAGCATCTGCTTCAAAAAATCTACAAGTGCAGATTACTAAAATTCAAAATTGGATGAAAACTTGGAAAATCAAAGCAAATGAAAATAAATCGCTTCAAGTAACGTTCACAATGAAAAGAGATATCTGTCCACCAGTAAAACTGAATGAAGTCACCATTCCCCAAGCAGATGAGGTTAAGTACTTGGGAATGTACTTGGACAGAAGGTTGACATGGCGTAAGCATATATTTACAAAAAGAAAACAACTAGGTATTAAACTGAGTCAAATGTATTGGATAATAGGTAGGAAATCTCGACTTACCGTGGAAAATAAATTACTTATATACATAACTGTACTGAAGCCTATCTGGACATACGGTATACAGATGTGGGGATCTGCAAGCAACTCTAACTTAATTGATTGTGAAAATGATATAAGACGACTTAAACGGTTTAAACCAACGGACTTAACCACTAGGTTTAATAGATTAATATTATACCACCTCTTAGGATTAGCAATATATTCCATGAAACCATAAGTAATACAAACGTATTAATATTGTAAAGAGAATGATCATTGGATCATCTCTACAAGACATTTACTTACAGTCACAAAATTTACCTATTGTTCTAGTGTTTTTATACATTATATGGAACAGATTGTAAATAAACATGGAGTTAAAAAAAAAAAAAAACCTATGTTCTAGGGAGAGTTTCACGTTATGTTTAGTTTCATATAGTACTTGTTTCCTTAACGCTCGTTTCAATGTACTTACATACTTTTCCGCACTCCCATTCGACTGCGGGTGATATGGTGGTGTGTGCGTTAACAAAATTCCATTTCTTCTACAAAATTTATGAAATTCCTCTGAATTGAATGGAGGCCCATTATCGGCCACTAATTGCTCAGGTGGACCATACCTGGCCACAACAGATCTTATTTTTTCAATTGTTTTTTCTGCCTTTGTTTCATGCATTACAAATGCTTCCACCCATTTAGAGGTAGTGTCAACAATTGATAATAGCTCTGCTGAATCTTTCTTCAAGAAGTCTATATGTATGCGTTTGAAATTCCGGTTGCTCTTTGGCCAACTAATTAGAGTGCATCCTTGATTTTTGCTTGCAAACGTTTGGCATTCCTCACAGTTTCTTACTTTTTCCTCGATGTCAGAATCCAAGTGGGGCCACCACACGTTTCCCCTTGCTAACATCTTCATCCGTACCACCCCTGGATGCTGATCATGTAAAATGTCCAATAACGCTGCCCGTAGTGAGACTGGAATTACTACTCGATTCTACCACATAATACATTGGTTTTCCACACTTAATTCATTTCTTCTTCGGTAATATGGAATAAGAGTTTCATGAGGTGATTTGTTGGGCCACCCACACATTATGTAATTTAAAACTTTAGGCAGTACACTATCTTTCTTCGTTTCTTCTACAATATCTTCCACTCTTAAGGGTAATTCTGGTAATATAGAAAATGAATACACTTCTTCACCTGTGCCCTCTGGTTGGGGTAATCTTGATATACAGTTTGCATTGGTTAAATCCACTCCCTTCTTATATTTGATTTCGTAGTTATACGCACTTAACAGTAATGCCCATCTTTGTATCCGATAATGTGCCATTACGGGTATTCCACTCCTGTTTCCAAAAATAGTTTTTAATGGAAGATGGTCGGTCAATAACTGAAATTTTCGCCCAAAAATATACTTGTGGAATCGTTTAATTGCGAATATGATGGCTAAGGCTTCCTTGTGTGTTTGTGAATAGCCTTTTTCTGCTTTAGATAGTGTAGCACTAGCAAACATGATTGGGTGTTCCACTCCCTCTATGGTATGACTTAAGACTGCCCCCACAGCATAATTGGATGCATCTGCTGCAATGACTAAGGGTTTTTTTTGAATCATAATGACATAATGTTTTGCTATCTACAAGAAGCTTCTTACTATCTTCAAACGTGTTACTATGTTGTTTAGTCCATTTAAATGGTATACCCTTTTGTAACAACTTATACAGGGTGGTCCAGTTTATATCATCAGGATTTCACCAGCTGAAAGTTTATCAAAAAATAAAGGTAGTTTGTCTAATAAAACATGGTCTAATTTTGCTTCTTTTTTGATGTACAGAGTGTTAAAGAAAATAAATTATTTTATATAATTTGCTATAAATCATTAATGAAAAAGGGTAGCCTCCTGAAATTTTGCATAGATCATTTCTTTTGTATTCTCTGTTAAATAGTGGTTGTAATTATTTTATTTAGAACACAGAGGCATGCGTACGGGTTTTCTCAAAAATACTTTATTTAATACAAGGTACGCCACTGGTTTTTTTAGAACCCCAAATACAGAGACGATTTCTCATTCAATTTAGAAACCTTTTTGTATCTTACAATTTTTTGATATCTCAACTCAAAACAAAAAAAAACATTAAAAAGCATCATGTGACCAATTACTGAATTTATTTACTTAAAGGAAAAACAACATTAAGCTGATTTCATGAGGGTTTTCATGTGCTCACACATGCTGATTGTGGAAGTTAACCATTCCTCTTCGAGTAAAACATGATTCGTCTGTCCATAAAATATTGTTTATGAAATTCTCATCATTTTGAACAGAGTCCAAAAGCCATTGATCACATGGAGGCTGTGATTAGGCTTTGACGTTTTGCACTTTGGCTGAACTTCTCCTGTGCTATAAGTAAATAAATTACGTTTAAGTTATAAAATTAGTGTACGTATGGTTAAAGTATTAAAATATGAAATGCCCTTTCGTTTTTCAAATCAAGAATATGCTGACATGCATTACGTATACGGATTTTGCGATGGAAACTCAGCTGCTGCAGCTCAAGAATATCACTTGCGATTTCCAAATAGACGACAACCACAACATGATGTATTTGCAAATGTGCACCATCAATTTGTTACTCAAGGATTGAGATTTACACCTAGAAATCCCAATCATCGTATCGCTAACGACGTAATCAGAAACAATCACATCTTGCTTGAATTTGCCGGAGATCCTAGAACAAGTCAGAGAAGAGTTTCTAGAACAAGAACTCTTAGGGCCGGTTGTTAGAACGTGGATCAAAATGTAACGCGAGGCTACATTTAATTCGACTTTTGTTGCTAAGGTACTGACTTTGTGATTGGTTGTATCATAGCAACGAAAGTAGCCTCGCATTACATTTTGATACGCGTTCTAACAACCGGCCCTTAGAATTCCAAAAACTACTATTTTACGTGTATTAAGATGGGATCATATACGACCTTCTCATCTACAACCAGTTCAGGGCTTGCAGCCAGGGGATGAAGATCACAGAATGAGATTTTGTCAATGCCAATTGTGCAATTGTGCATCCAGCAAAATGGTTCCTACACTAATTCAATTGCGATTCTTGTCTAGTTGATATTTCAGCTAAGCTTAATGTTGTTTTTCTTTTAAGTAAATAAATTCAGTATGTAATTGGTCACATGATGTTTTGTTTTGAGTTGAGTTATCAAAAAATTGTAAAATACAACAAGGTTTCTAAATTGAATGAGAAATCGTCTCTGTATTTGGTGTTCTAAGAAAACCAGTGGCGCACGTTGTATTAAATAAAGTATTTTTGATGAAACCCGTACGCACGCCTCTGTGTTCTAAATAAAATAATTACAATCACTATTTAACAGAGAATACAAAAGAAATGATCTATGCAAAATTTCAGAAGGCTACCCTTTTTCATTAATGATTTATAGCAAATTATATAAAATAATTTATTTTCTTTAACACCCTGTACATCAAAACGGAAGCAAAATTAGACCATGTTTTATTAGACAAACTACCTTAATTTTTTGATAAACTTTCGGCTGGTGAAATCCTGATGATATAAACTGGACCACCCTGTATAAACACTGTAATTTTGCACTCAGCATGGGAATGAATTTTGAATAAAAATTTAACATACCCAAATAACTTTTCAGTTGACTAATATTCTCAGGTATTGGACATTTCACGACTGCCTCTACGTTTCTTTCTATTGGCTCGATACCTTCCTTCCCTACTTTGTGACCAAGTAACTCTACTTCATCTTTGAAGAAAACGCTCTTTACTAAATTAACTTTTATGTTATATTTGGCAAATCTCTTTAACACTTCTTCAGTTCTTTTCATACAATCGTCTAAATCTGTACCCCCAATAACACAATCGTCTATATAATTCGCTACCAAAGGTAACCCTTTTAGCACTTCATCCATGTGTGTTTATTGTTAATAATGGTCTTGACAGTTCCGCTACCTTCAGTTGTAAATAAGCATTTGTGAGGTCTAATACTACAAATGTACTGGCCCCACTTATTTTAACGAATATTTCCTCTAACAATGGTAGCGGATAATGATCTACTTTAAGATTAGGGTTAACTGTTTTCTTAAAATCCACACAAATTCTAAGTTCGCCATTCTTTTTCGGAACTACGACTATTGGACTCGCAAATTCACTGTGTGTGACCTTTTCTATTATATCTTCACTTACCATGCGTTCCAATTCTTTTTCTACCTCTTCTTTTATTGCGAATGGGACGGAGTACGCTGCATGAAATACTGGTCGGCTATTTTCCTTGGTGACTAAATTTGCAGTGAACCCTCGTATGAATTGAGAGCGGTTGGGACTAAAAATTGCTTTATATTCTGATCTTATTCTCTCTTCGGCCTTCTTTCTTCTGACCTCTATGTCTTCGAGCGAACTACCTTTTATTATTTGTACGGACTAACCAGGGACAGTTTGGTTTAGGACATCTCTCCACCTTGGGTATAGTACATTGCACCAGTTTCTACCTAACAAAGGCATAAAATTATTTTTCTCACAATTAGCTACAACTAACGGTAAGTTAATGACTTGACTATTATGAGTATTTAATTGTACACTAACAATAGCTTCCCCTGCAACATCCAGCTTTTCCCCTGACACAGTATTAATTTTACACTTATTCTGTTTTAACTCTACATTTGGAAAAATGCTAAAAAACTGTTTACTGGACATGACCGTAATGCTAGCACCTGTATCTACTTCAAAGGACACTAATTTATTATTTATGAAAATATGAGTAACTAATGGTCTATGATCTGGGTTACATTTAATAGTTTTTAAATTGTACAACCTCAAATATGACGATTCTTCGTTACCCTCATCCGGTTCCTCCTCTTCTTCTCTTCCAGACAATTTTTCTTCCTCTTCAATCCTCTTGACATTTCTTTGCTTACATAATCTTGATGTATGCCCCTTTTTATGACATATAAAACATTCCCAATCCTTAGCTGGGCAAAACTCTGGATCGTGAAACCTTCCACAACGCCAACATGATTTTCGGCTGTTTGATTTTGATTGCCCATTGTACTGAACATTCGGACTGCTTTGGCCTTTATATTTACTATTGTTATTTTCCTAAGACCCTTTCTGACTCCTTACTAGCTTATTTACCGACTCTGGTTGCAATAATTTCGATTGTTTTTCCGCTAATTCCATTGCGACTGCTACCTTAGTTGCTTCTTCGAATGAGAATTCATCAGCTAACAGTTTACGTTGAATTTTTTCAGAATACAACCCAAAAATGAATTTATCCCTCAGTGCCTCATTTAGAAATTGACCGTACTTACAAGTATTGGCCAAACTTTTTAACTTTATGATATAGTCGTTCATCGATTCACCCTCTTCTTGTTTTGCGGCATAAAACTTAAATCTTTCCGTAATAACTAACTTTTTTGGGCTGTAGTAATCCATCAAGACCTTTTTTAGTTCATTGTACGACTTGTCTTTAGGATTTTCTGGGCAGACTAAATCCTTTAGTACACCGTACGCCACTGACCCACTTAGTGTAATGAATAACGGTACCTGCCTATTTGGTGGCACTTCATTGACTATAAAAAACTGTTCCATCCTATCAAAATAACTATCAATATCAGTGTTACTATCGTACGGTTCGATAGATCCTATCAACGCTATTTTCCCAATAATAATTCCAAGACGACGCTTGGTTGATTGACCTCCAGACTTCACGACACGGAACACGTAAAACTCCACGACTTCTCACCCTTTTACTGACGTTACTCCACTTTTGTTTTCTCTCGTCGCCAATTATTGTGTATTTACGTCGAGGTGTTTAATTACTGACACTGATTATTTTTAAACACTTTATTGACTATCAACATACAGCCCCCAACTTAACGGTTAACATCCTCCCGCTGTCGACAGATGACAACAACCTACTAACAAACCTACTAACAAACATAACAGTAGCCTCTTAAAAGTACCCACAGTTTTACTGCCTTTAATTTCTCTGCTTAAACTGTTATACCCTATTATACCCTTAATAAAAACTAAATCGAATGCCATCCTCGTCTTAACAGTACCTACAAATAAATTGTCTCTTCCCCTGGTATCATAACCACATACATCCAAAAATAAAATTCTATATTTATCAAAATAACTAGGCAAAAGGCCATTTCTCAATTTATAAATAAAAACAAAACACTAAAATTGCAAATAATTAGCAATACCTAACCAATTCAACCGCTTCAACATAACATCCACTGCTGTGTATCTAGAACACTTTAAAATTACACAGCAGCAAACATATGGCAACACAACTGTGTTGTATACAGTTCTCCTCGCATAACTGGACAGATACTTTGATACCCTAGAGATAACACCGATCTTCATTGCCATTTTCTTGCACACATAATCAACATGACTATTGAACTTCAACTGTCTATCAACCACGACTCCCAAATACCTAAGTTCTTCTACAATTTCAACTGCAATCCTTTCCACATTCACTACCTCCACTGCATCAAGAAGTTCAGTATAAACATGGGGAGCACTAAAACACATCCCTTTCGTTTTCTTCAAATTAAGTTTTAATTTGTTCACTTCCAACCAACTAGACCAGATCTTCATTGACCATCCTTATTAATTCAGCGATATCATCGCCTTCAATGTACCGGGTGTCCAAATAAGAAAGGATGCCGGCCATATCTAAGGAACCGTTCATGGTACAGCTATGGGAAAGAAAAAATAATAATAAAAGTGGCCAAGAGAAATCGCTGAAAATTATTTTCAAGTTTCTAAGTTTGCTGCTAGAGGGCGTAATAGTCATAGTCGACAAAAGAAACATGGTTTTCTCTAAAATATACCCAGATAAAGTAGATCAAAAATACGAATATTGCAATCTTGAATATATTTTGTATAATTTTGGTTTACCACTTCTTGCTCTAGCTCATCAAATAGCAGCGGAGGGGGAAGGGGAACGATTGATTGTGAAGATGCTTGTAACTTCGGTTTGGTTCAACATAATTTGGCAAACTTGGTCTCGTTGAAAAGAGCTCTCTTCGGTTAATTATATGCTTTTATGAGCTAGGTTCTTTTAGTTCTGTAGTGATCGCTAGGAGGCGCTGTTTGAAATACCAGCAAACTTTTCAAAATTTCTTGAAAATTTTAAATGGAATGATATAATAATTATAACCTAGTTAAAAAGAGTATAGAATGATGAAAGGAACAGTGAAAACCGCACATTGATATCTTTTTTCTAACCGGAGATATAAACAAATTAGTGTTAGGATTGGGAGCATGGGGGCAAAAATTGTGGGTAACACCCGGTTCAACATTTGCAATTATTGTGTAGTAGTGATAAACTTGTGTATGCTTTGATGCCAATATAAAAATTATACAGATATGATTGTTAGGGACATAGAGGCAGAATGGAATTGCATTAAAAATAGTTTAGTTTCCTCAGCTAGGGATATTTTGGGTCATAAACAGAATGAAAGTAGGAAACCCTGGATAACAAAACATATTGTGAGTCTAATAGAGGAAAGGCGAAAATATAAAAATAGGTTAGATGAAATAGGGAAACAAATATATAAGGCGATCAAGTGGGAAATTATTCGGAAATGTAGGAAAGCGAAAGAGCAATGGATCGATAATAAGTGCAAAGAAGTGGAAAATAAGTTCGAAGTAGGAAAGACTGATGAAGCATATAAAATATTTAGGAGAAATTTTAGAGAAACTGGATCTAGTACCAAAAGCATTAGGAATGAGGCAGGAGATATCCTAATCGAAAGCGGGGAGAAGGCAGATAGGTGGAAAGAATATTTAGGAAACTTATATGCGGGACAGGAAGTGCAAGATATATTAGAAAACGAAAGCAGTGTAGAGGGGGATAACCTAGGGAATCATATAATGAGAGAAGAGTTTGAGCTAGCACTAAAAAGTTTAAGGAATAATAAAGCGCCAGGTATAGATGGCTTGCAGGCAGAAATCTTAAAGTGCGCAGGTCAAGAGGTATTAGATCGTTTATTTAAATTAGTTAGTCGCATATACCTGACAGGCGAGATTCCAGAGGATTACAAACGGAACATCATGGTAGCTTTGCCAAAAAGGAAAGGCGCGGATAGGAGCGAAAATTTCAGAACCATCAGTTTAACTTCCCATGCGTCAAAAATTTTAACTAGAATTGTGCAAAGAAGGATGGAGAAAAAGGCGGAAGAAATATTAGGAGAAGATCAGTCCGGATTTAGACGAAATAGAGAAACGCGCGAGGCCATTCTAGCTTTACAAGTAATTATAGAAAAAACGATAGAAAAGAGAAAGAGCGTCTATATAGGATTTGTAGATTTAGAAAAAGCCTTCGACAACGTAAAATGGGGGAAGATGTTCGAAGTGCTGAGAAAGGTAGGGATGAAATATAGGGACAGAAGAATAATACATAATCTCTACGAAGAGCAAAAAGCAGTTATAGAATGTGAGCAGGAACGAAGGGAAGTAGATATCCGGAAGGGAGTGAGACAGGGATGTGCACTGTCACCTCTAGTTTTCAACTTATACATCGAAGATGCGATTAATATTGTTAAGGACAGAACAGCCTCAGGGATTAATGTACAGGATCAAACTATTAACATGCTCAGATTTGCGGATGATATAGCAGTGTTAGCATCTAGCAAAGAAGAATTAGGAGCGGCTTTGAATGAAATGGAAGCAGTTTTGACACAGGGCTACGGCATGAAAATCAATAAAAAGAAAACTAAAATTTTGGTATGTAGGGGATGGGAAAATAGAACTAAAGTTGACATACAAATAGGAAATGAGAAGATAGAGGAGGTCGCGGATTTTTGCTATTTAGAAAGTAAAATAACTCAAGACGGTAGGAGCACTAAAGATATAAAACAAAGAATAGCGCAGGGCTGAGTTGCGTTTAACAAAAAGAAACAACTGTTATGTTCGAGAACGGTTAATATAGAGACTAGAAAGAGACTCTTAAAGTCGTATGTATGGAGTACAGCATTATACAGGTGCGAAACTTGGACAATAGGAGAAGTGGATCGAAAAAGAGTAGAAGCGTTTGAAATGTGGTGCTACAGACGCATGATGAAGATACCGTGGATAGATAAGGTTAGCAATAGGGAAGTATTAGAAAGAGTTGGGGAAAAGCGAAAGGTATGGAAGACAATAAAGAGTAGGAGAGATAGGATGGTAGGACACCTTCTAAGACACGAAGGAATAGTTCGCGACATACTAGAGTCAGAGATAGGAATGAAAAGAGGTAGGGGTAGGCCTAGATTAGACTACTGCTCTCAAATAGTTAGGGATGTAGGATGTTCTACTTTTAGGGAAATGCGTAGGTTAGCTCAGAATAGAAAAGAGTGGAAGTACGCGTCCAACCAGTCTTCGGACTGAGAACCTTGCGATAATGATGATAAAATAGCGTTTACTATAGTTTGGAGAATGTCTGCCATCTTCCGAAAATTTAAGACATTTGTAGATATCAAACACTTGACATTGTGCTGAATCTTTTTGTTTTAACGCCAGCTTGTTTTATAAATATGTTGCGCACACAGTGATTGGATCAGTAACTTGGGCGTAAATTCACTATGAATTCTTAATAAGTTAACCTCACACGCCAAAAGACAGTTACACAGCACACCCCTGAGGACGCTGCCTTTGACAGCGAAATATGTGTCGAGTTTAATGACTGTGTCACTGTCTTTTGGCGTACGGGGTTATCTTCTTAAGAATTCATAATAAATATTGCAATTTATAAGAGTATATTTTAATACCAAAAACATAGGTTTTTGCCTCGGTTTTTGCTTTAAAAAATTGTGATTTCCACATTTAAAACGGCCACAAAGAAGCAACATATAATTTTAATGATTATGATATTTTCAAAATGTCTTTTATATTCGGTGGCATGTATAAAGGTTAGTAATTAACCCGTCCTCCCGCCCCTAAAACTCTTTTGTCTGTATCTCCGGTTAGAAAAAAGATATCAATGTACGGTTTTCACTGTTTCTCTCGTTATTTTGTCCCCCTTTTAATTAATTTATAATTATTATAACGTTCCATTTAAAATTTTCAAGAAAATCTGAAAAGTTTGCTGATTTTTCAAACAACGCCCTCTAGCGATCACTACAAAACAAAAATGACTTAAATTATAAAAGAATCTAATTAAAGGAAGATAGCTCTTTTCAACGAGACTAAGTTTGCTAAATTCGGTTAAATCAAACCGAAGCTACAAGCATCTCCACAACCAGATGCTCCCCTTCCCCCTCCGCTGCTATTTGATGAGCTAGAGCAAGTAGTAGTAAACTAAAATTATACAAAATATATTCAAGATTGCAATATCTGTATTTTTGATCTACTTTATCTTGGTATATTTTAGAGAAAACCATGTTTTTTTTGTCGACTATTACTATTACGCCCTCTAGCAACAAACTTAGAAACTTGAAAATAATTTCCAGTGATTTCTCTTGGCTGCTTTTATTATTATTTTTTCTTTCCCATAACTACCATGAACGGTTCCTTAGATATGGCCGGCATCCTTTCTTATTTGGACACCCGGTACATAACTGTATCATCTGCAAAACAATGATACTAACAATACTCAAAAATAGAACCAATATCATTAATGTACAGCGCAAAAAGTAAGGGCCCCAAAATACTCCCTTGCGGTACTCCTACTTCAATAATCTGCTACTGAGCAGATTATTGAAGTGCCTCTTCACATTTAACAGTTTGTCTTCTATCTGTCAAATAATCGGTTAACCACTCTAACAACACCCCCTTGATTCCGTACTTTTGAAGTTTGAATAAAAGTCGACTCCTATCTATAGTCTCAAAAGCTCTTTTTAAGTCCAGAAATACCGCCAATACTGTCCTACCACTATCCCTCTCTCCCTTCAATTCATTAATAATAAATTTAAGAGCAGTTTCACAACTAAACTTACTCCTAAAACCCGATTGGAACTCCGACAAAATATTATTATATTCATAACAGGCCTCCACAACATCCCAAAAAACTCCAAAACCAAATCGATTGTTATATCATCAGGACTACCTTTTTTCTTCAAACTCATCATGATATCCCGAAGCTTATGTTCATCCACCAACTTAAAACTGTCCATTACGCTACTCAGTAAATCATTCCTAACAGGTATGGTGTTAATTATATTCAACACACTCCAAAAAATATTTATTGAATTTATCTGCCATCTCTTTTGCCTCTGATATTTCCCTTCCATCAGACTCGACCATCTTAATAATTCTTCTGTCTCTACATGATAGTAAACCCTTCAATGTCCGCCACAACGTAATTTGATCTCATAAGTCGAACTTCCTTGCAGAAAAATTGGACCAAAGGAAGTTCGGTCTATGGGAGTTGTACTGTATCATCTAGTTGTTTATTTACAGGTGGAAGTTTCTCCCAATTCAAAAGATGAAATAGGATATGAACTGCCAAAAAATAAATTTAAATGCCCCTATTGTTCAAAAATCTGCATTACCAAACACGTCTTAAAATCGCACCTTCTAACACACACAGGTGAGAAAGCGCACAGATGCGAGATATGCGAAAGAGCGTTCAGCCTGTATGGTAATCTAAAGCGTCACATGGCCAGCCACACGGACCACAGACCTCACTTATGTAAAATATGTAAAAAGGCGTTCCGGTTGCGCGAAACTCTAAAAAGGCACACTGAAACGCACATGAGTGAGAGAGCTCGCAAATTCACGTGCCACTATTGTCCAAAGGCCTACGTTACCAGAGACAGATTAACAAATCATTTGGCAACACACGCGGGTGAAAAACAACATACATGCAAAGTATGTAAAAAGACATTTCATCTGGCACGCTATCTAAAGAATCACATGATGTGCCACATTGACGAGAGGCCTTACAAGTGCGAATTATGCGAAAAGACTTTCAGACAACAGGTGCATCTAAGTCAGCATATGTTGGTTCACACAGACAAGACCCATTTGACTCTAAACACAGGTGAAAAACGGCACGAATGCAAGGTATGTAAAAAGTCTTTCCGTGTGGCTTATTCTCTAAAGGTTCACATGATGTGCCACACTGGCGAGAAGCCCCACAAATGTGACATGTGCAATAAGGCGTTCCGCCAGGTACCGCATCTAAACAATCACATGCTGAGTCACACGGACGAGAGACCCTTCAAATGCGATCTGTGCGAAAAAGCGTTCCGCCGAAGCACGTGTTTAAAGAAACATGTGATGCAGCATACGGTAAGCTGAGATAGTTACTTATACCTAGTATAACTGTTACTATTGTTGCAGAATCCTGAAATCTTCGACTGCCGTTCTTGCGGAAAAAGGCTTTCTTCAGAACATAATTTGTCGAAGCATATGGAGAGTCATGAAGGGAAACCGGCAAAGGGGATATCGCACGTTTGTTCGGTTTGTTCGAAGACATTTGGTTGTCTGTCCAATTTGAAAAAACATTCTTTGACACACACGAGGGAGAGGCCGTATCAGTGCCAGTTTTGCGCGGAGAATTTTCCTTCTAATAAGAAACTTAAGGAGCATTTGCAGTGTCACGAAACGAAGCGGGATGTTCTCGTATCTGAAGCAGATGCTGCTGTATTAGAAGAGGCGATTAAAGTTGAGGAAATGCAAATCGATGGTGCAAATGGTGTGAAGAAAGAAAGTGATCCTGAATCAGAAAACGGTTCTCTTGTTAAGGTGAGTGATGAAGAAACGTGTAAATACGAACTTTGCGAAGAAAGTTCGGAAGAAACTGTCGTGAAAGAAGAACAGGCACCGACCTAAAATGTTTTATAATGTGAAGAACATGTTTTTGGAGTTTACTCCTTAAGAATCGATTTTCAGTTATAGCCCGCGGTACGGAAATTTTATGAGTAGTAAAATCAAGCGTTACATTTCGCGTTAACTAAATAGCCCAGTCAAATGGTGGTTTTCTAGTTTTTTCTCAGCGGTTCCATATGTTTTTTGGGGTGCTGAATCCGAATTTTAAGTTTGCTGCCATGTAGGAGGTCAGCTTCACAACTAAAAACGCAAAAAACCTCAAAATTTTCGCACTTTTTTCAGTTTTTCGCTTATATCTCGAATATTATCCATTTTTCGAAGATGGCCACTCTATACAAAATGCACTGGTCCACTTTGATTTTCTGAAGAGAGGTATCGGCGCTAGAGCGCGCTGAAAAACAGCGATTTTTTGGCCCTTTTGCGAAAACGTCAAAAACGCCCACTCCCACCCCTTACAACTCGAAAAGTATACATGTTATTGTTGAATTTATATTCGAAATATGATTTGGTTATAGGTTTGCAGAGTGTGCTATTTTTAATCATCGTCTGGAAGAGATGACGTAATACCAAGCGACTTCTGTTCTTTGCATTCATACAGATTGATTGTTTTTTAAAATCAGTTATCGATAGGCAGTATTCGAAACTCGACGCGACGACCGTTGCTAAAATTACGTCGTCGCAACTGAATTATTATTTTGCTTTAATTACCGTTTTATTGTCGTTTTACGTTTTATTATTCCCTTGTTTGTTTCTGTTGTTTTGTGCACATCATCCACTAATGTATCACTTTAATGTGAAATAAACATTTCATTTATTTTAATTAAAGTGCGTGTATTATTAATTTAATACAAAAATTCAACAGTTATCAATAAAAACCGTTATACCACTTGAAAGTACATTAAATTTCCTGCAAGAGAAGTCTCTAACATTCAGTTTTCTCATACGGTGGGAGGGAGCAAAGCGAAATTTACGAAAAATGCCTTCTGCGCTCTACAGCCAAAACAGTCCCTCCCACCTGTATCTCTCATCGGCGCTATACTTTCGATGTATTACACTTAAAAGAGGTTGTTTTGAATGAATTGATGGCAAAGCACGTTTGATGAAAACATTAACAAATTATATTTACAACATATTAGGTACACGACACTGAATATAAAGCTGAATATGAAATCTGTATGTATTAATTTACATGTGTCATGAAATAAGTGAAAGTCGAGCCCAGGATTGGGTCATCACTTTGAGTAGGTTCTCCATCTGGAAAAGAAAGAAGGCATTTAGTGTTAGAACATGGTTACAAAAGACAGATAAGTTGTATAGTGAACTGTCGATGTATGAAGAAATTACCTTATGTCGTGCGTGCAGTTATTTTAGTTGTCCCCGTTTGGTTGTTGGTGGCCCAGGCAAGTAGAAACAGTTTTTGGGGATCTTCTTTAAATCACGCATCTCAAAAATATTGGGAAAAGTCAGAGAATCACACAGAAAACATTATTTTGAACTGGTGGCGTCGGGAGCAGGCGTTTTGGATGTCGAAATTGATCCAATTATTATAACTTCATTAGGAGATGAAACAAGTTCATCTGATGAGAGTGATCAATTTAGTGAATAGTGATTATATTTTATATTCGTAACAATGAATATTTAATTCATTTAAATTTTATTAAATTGTAACATTCGCATAATAAATAAAATTGTTTCTCATCATCATCATAAGGTTCTCAGTCTGAAGACTGGTTGGACGCGTACCTCCACTCTTTTCTATCCTGAGCTAACCTACGCATTTCCCTAAAAGTAGAGCATCCTACATCCCTAACTATTTGAGAGCTGTAGTCTAATCTAGGCCTACCCCTACCTCTTTTTATTCCTATCTCTGACTCTAGTATGTCGCGAACTATTCCTTCGTGTCTTAGAAGGTGTCCTACCATCCTATCTCTCCTACTCTTTATTGTCTTCCATACCTTCCGCTTTTCCCCAACTCTTTCTAATACTTCCCTATTGCTAACCTTATCTATCCACGGTATCTTCATCATGCGTCTGTAGCACCACATTTCAAACGCTTCTACTCTTTTTCGATCCGCTTCTCCTATTGTCCAAGCTTCGCACCCGTATAATGCCGTACTCCATACATACGACTTTAAGAGTCTCTTCCTAGTCTCTATATTAACCGTTCTCGAACATAACAGTTGTTTCTTTTTGTTAAACTCAACTCTACCCTGCGCTATTCTTTGTTTTATATCTTTAGTGCTCTTACCGTCTTGAGTTATTTTACTTCCTAAATAGCAGAAATCCACGACCTCCTCTATCTTGTCATTTCCTATTTGTATGTCAACTTTAGTTCTATTTTCACATCCCCTACATACCAATATTTTAGTTTTCTTTTTATTGACTTTCATGCCATAGCCCTGTGTCAAAACTGCTTCCATTTAGGTAATTCAAAGCCGCTCCTAATTCTTCTTTGCTAGATGCTAACACTGCTATATCATCGCAAATCTGAGCATGTTAATAGTTTGACCCTGTACATTAATCCCTGAGGCTGTTCTGTCCTTAACAATATTAATTGCATCTTCGATATATAAGTTGAAAACTAGAGGTGACAATGCACATCCATGTCTCACTCCTTTCCGGATATCTACTTCCCTTCGCTCCTGCTCACATTCTATAACTGCCTTTTGCTCTTTGTAGAGATTATGTATTATTCTTCTGTCCCTATATTTCATCCCTACCTTTCTCAGCACTTCGAACATCTTCCCCCATTTTATGTTGTCGAAGGCTTTTTCTAAATCTACAAATCCTATTTAGACGCTCTTTCTCTTTTCTATCGTTTTTTCTATAATTACTCGTAAAGCTAGAATGGCCTCGCGCGTTCCTCTATTTCGTCTAAATCCGAACTGATCTCCTAATATTTCTTCCGCCTTTTTCTCCATCCTTCTTTGCACAATTCTAGTTAAAATTTTTGACGCATGGGAAGTTAAACTGATAGTTCTGAAATTTTCGCACCTATCCGCGCCTTTCCTTTTTGGCAAAGCTACTATGATGTTCCGTTTGTAATCTTCTGGAATCTCGCCTGTCAGGTATATGCGACTAACTAATTTAAATAAACGAACTATTACCTCTTGACTTGCGCACTTTAAGATTTTTGCCTGCAAGCCATCTATACCTGGTGCTTATTCCTTAAACTTTTTAGTGCTAGCTCAAACTCTTCTCTCATTATAGGACTCCCTAGGTTATCCCCCTCTACACTGCTTTCGCTTTCTAATATATCTTGCACTTCCTGTCCCGCATATAAGTTTCCTAAATATTCTTTCCACCTATCTGCCTTCTCCCCGCTTTCGATTAGGATATCTCCTGC
Source organism: Xestobium rufovillosum (assembly GCA_963966045.1). Lineage (NCBI taxonomy): Eukaryota > Metazoa > Arthropoda > Insecta > Coleoptera > Ptinidae > Xestobium > Xestobium rufovillosum. The sequence continues at coordinate 30,253,383 of OZ014500.1, forward strand.
CTCATTCCTAATGCTTTTGGTACTAGATCCAATTTCTCTAAAATTTCTCCTAATTATTTTATATGCTTCATCAGTCTTTCCTACTTCGAACTTATCTTCCACTTCTTTGCATTTATTATCGATTCATTGCTCTTTCGCTTTCCTACATTTCCGAATAATTTCCCACTTGATCGTCTTATATCTTTGTTTCCCTATTTCATCTAACCTATTTTTATATTTTCGCCTTTCGTCTATTAAGCTGACCGCACACGATCAATATTGATATTGACAATATCGTTATTTGACAAATCAAAACACGGTATTATTGGTCAAATCACGATATTGTCGATATTATTGTCGATAATATTGATCGCGTGCGGTCAGCTTTAGACTCACAACACAATATGTTTTGTTATCCAGGGTTTTTATATTTTCATTCGGTTTATGACCCAAAATATCCCTAGCTGAGGAAACTAAACTATTTTTAATGCAATTCCATTCTTCCTCTATGTCCCTAACAATATTTTCACCCGCACCTTTTAGTACTTCGTTTGTCTTTTTCTCGAATTTAAATTATCCAAGTAATTATACCTACCTATAATAAACCTTTTATTTCATATAATATAGACTCAAAATATTACGGTTTTAGTGTAGTTCATATTTTCTGTGTTCACTATTTGGTAGAAATTCATTATGAATTAAAAAATTACTCCGCGTACTACCAATATAACGATTTATTATAATATATTGGCCGGTTTCAGGATTTACAACGATCCCATCATCAGAAATGTATGTAAAATTGTAAACAAATTATTATGACAGTTGACAAGGAAACTAAAATTGACAAACAATACAAAAAAATAATAATGATATCCATGAAATAAGATAACTAGATAACTGAATTTCAGTATTTACCTACGGCACATAAGAAAAAAGAAAAATTGAATACCTCGGAGCTTGAAGTGAAGAAACAATGAATTTAAAGAAAACCATATTGGAAAAAACAATAAATTCAATATTGAAAAAACCTTCAAGTGAAATATCCGAACAGAAAAAACTAAATAAATGAAATATCCATGGAATCTTGACAACTGCTAACTTCTAGTATTGTAATAAACTAAAAAAGGGGAGAGAAATAAGTCAATAAATGGCATAATGGCAAAAAAGAAATAAGTCAAGGATTAAGATGTTAGAGACTGTGGTTGAATAATTAATTCAAGAATTAATCCTAATAATAACAATAATAATAGTAATATTGATGATAATAATGATGATGAAAACGATGATAATAATGTCAATAATAAAACAAAAAGAAGAAAAAGAATCCCATATTGCCAAATAACCTCGAAGGTCCATGGTTTATATGGGCTAGCAAATAAACTGTAATTGATTATTGAATTAATGTCATGATGGCAATAAGAGAACCTGTCACACCGACACATGAGAATTATTTTGATCAAAAGACAATTTACAAAAGTTTAAATAAACTAGATTGTATTAAATCGACTTGGTCATTAAGTAAGTTATAATTTTTACGTTTATAAATTTCTATAGACTAATATATCTAATTGATAACTCTCTACAAAATTAAACAATAATTTAGTATTCCCTGGAGGAGGGAATTGATGATTGTTATCAAAGAAATGATTAGCAAAACTTGAAAGATCATTTTTTAAGCGAAATGGTCTTAAATGTTCATTATACCTAATACGTATAGATCTGCCAGTTTGTCCTATATAAATGCTGTTACAGTCTAATAGTCCTAGCGATTAACGACAATTTTTGCCGAAACCCTGCAAATTGTGTTAAAATCATGAAACTTGGTCGGCAGCTTAAGTAGGCCAAATTAAGAGATTTTGCCCGCAGTGCTCCAAAAAAAAAACCCCGTAGGAGCAGCTCAGGGGCGGAACATATTGTTTAACGACAAGAAGTAGATCAAAATAGAAAAATGAAATTACTTGAACTTTTTCTCTATTTATGTTTTTCTTTACATCTGTCATTAATTAATAATAATTTTTATAAACAGCAACGGTTACTATGATAACTTTCCTAACGACGTTTGACAACCAAACATTCCGCCCACCTTGAAAGATGGCAGCTTTCAACAAATTATAATTCAGTAAAAGTCTTTAAACAACGAAAAACACCAACCAACATTTGAACTTGAAAGTTATGGTTCCCCAGGAAGTACACAAATTTTGTGAATACTTCTTTTAATGTTGCCATTGGCAGTTTTGATCGTCACCACTCTCACAATTCCGTCTTCACCTGGATGGAGAGCGATAATCCGTCCCAGTCGCCATCGCTGAGGTGGCTGGTTATCTTCATGTATCAGTACCATAGCATTAGGAATACATAATTGCTTTGCATTTACTCGCCATTTCACTCGTTGTTGCAACGTAGGTAAATACTCCTTCCCCCACCTTCTCCAGAAGTGTTGCGAAAGTTGATCGATCCTTTGCCATCTAGATAGACGATTTGACTTTGCCTCGATGTAATCAGGTTCGTCGATTGACGTTATCGGAGCCCCGATTAAAAAATGACCGGGCGTAAGTGCAGAAAGATCATTTGGGTCTTCGGATAAAGGAACAAGGGGTCGTGAATTTAAACAACCTTCAATCCTCACTAGGAGAGTATACATCTCCTCATATGTAACGGCTGCATTTCCTAATACCTTTTTTATGTGTGATTTTGCTGATTTTATTCCTGCCTCCCACAAACCCCCAAAGTGAGCAGATCTAGAAGGAATGAAATGCCATTTTATTTGGTCATTCATAAGAGATTCTGTTACTTTTGATTGAAAAGTTTTTGATTTCATTAACTGACGCAATTCATTGTGGGCACCAACGAAATTTGTACCATTATCAGAATACAAATTTTTCACGTGTCCCCGACGCGAAGTGAATCGCTTTAGAGCACTTAAAAAACTTTCAGTTGTTAGGTCGCCGACTAATTCAATATGTATTGCCTTTGTCGCAAAGCAAATAAATAAAGCAACATAAGCCTTGACCATACGTTTGTTTCTAGTACGTGACTCTTTAATCATTATTGGACCTGCATAGTCTACGCCGCTATTTTGAAATGGCCTTGAAATTGTTACCCTATCAGATGGCAAATTTCCCATGATCTCTTGCATAAGCTTAGGTTTATATTTGAAGCAATTCAAACACTTATGAAGAATTTTTCGAACTTGAGTTCGTCCGGAAATTGGCCAATAATTTTCCCTAACTGCCGCTAAAGTAGCTTGATTACCTGCATGTAAGTGTCTTCCGTGTTCATGTAATATTATGATTCGTGTAACGTGATTATTATTAGGGAGAAGTATCGGGTGTTTTCTGTCAATTGAAATGTCTGCGTTAGAAAGTCGACCGCCCACCCTGAGTATTCCAGCGGTGTCTAAGAACGGAGTTAACGAAATTAAACGATTTGATTTGTCAATTTTGTTTCGGGTTTTCAGCTGCTTGATTTCATTGAAAAATTCATTTTGTTGAGTGATTTTTATTATTGTCATTGCGCCCTTTCTAATTTCGGAACATAACAAGCTTTGTTTTGACCGTTCAGATTTGGGTATTCTACAATTGCTGATGAAACGCAAGACATAACCGAACACTCTTCGCAATTTATTCCAAGTCGAAATGTTAACAAATGAATGTGCCAATGGATTGGGATCAAAAGAAATCGTTGTGAGTGTTATGTTTCCTCTTTGTTCAATATTTGTTTCCTTTAAGGATGGTTGTGGAGGCCAATCAATTTGTTTTTGTTTTAAGAAAAAAGGACCTTGCCACCAAATTGTTAAATTTGCTAAATTTGTTGGGTTTGTACCGCGTGAAATAATATCTGCAGGATTATTTTCTGAAGATACATGAGCCCAAAATTCAAAAATTGTAAGTTTCAATATCTCAGCTACTCTGTGGGCAATGAAAGTTTTCCACGTATTTGGAGGCGATGATAGCCACGCTAATACTATTGTGGAGTCTGTCCAAAGCAAAACATGCTTGATCAAGCCCTTTAGAATTTCTGATATTTTATGATAAAGTTTCGACAACAGTAATGCTCCGCAGAGCTCCAACCTAGGAATTGATAACGTTTTTAAAGGTGCAATTTTTGATTTGGCGCATAGCAGGTGAACCTGATAATTACCGTCGTCATCGATAGTACGTACATACAAGCACGCACCGTACGCTATTTCGGATGCGTCGCAAAAACCATGGAGTTCGATTGAACTACTAATTGTCCCGGAAGTGACGTTTCTTGGAATCTTTAATAAACAAAGATTGGATAACTCTGTTATGAAGTTGTTCCATGAAATTTGTATTTGAATTGGCAATGTATCATCCCATTCGATTTTTAAAGACCATAACTGCTGCATTATTTGTTTGGCAGTTGTTAGTATTGGCCCGACTAAACCTAGTGGGTCGAACAGTTTGGATATTGTAGAAAGAACGTTTCGTTTTGTAAATTTGACTGATTTATCGATTGGAATTACTTCGTAGGTTAACACGTCTTCCTGAAAATTCCAAGATAAACCTAAAGTTTTGATTTTTCCTTGTTTATCAAGATTAATGATTGAGTCTCCAGATGAACCGCTATTATCTGGAAGTGCTTCAACTACGTTAGAAGTCCACTTGCGCAATTCAAACCCTGCTTGTAAAAGACAACAACTTACTTGATCTCGAATTTTAACAAGCTCTCTGACCGAATTTGAACCGAGGAGACAATCGTCTACGTAAAAGCTGTTTTCGATTGCAGAACGTGCTAGAGGAAATTTTGACTCTTCGTCTATGGCTACTTGATTAATATATCTGATTGCTAGGTAAGGAGCGCAAGCAGTTCCGTACGTTACAGTAGATAAACGAAAAGTTTGCAATGGTAAATTTGGATCAGCACGCCAAAGAATTTTTTGAAATTCTCGATCTTCTTCGGCTACTAAGATCTGCCTGTACATTTTAGCTATGTCCCCAGTCAACACAAACCGATGCATACGAAACCGAGTTATTATTGAAAATAAATCAGGTTGAATGGTTGGCCCTACCATTAAGTTTTCGTTCAAACTTATACCTGTGGTGTTTTTGGCTGATGCGTCAAAAACAACTCGAACTTTGGTAGTTGTTGAATCTCGAAACACGGCATGGTGAGGCATGTAAAATTCTTTGTTTGATTCTGGTGCAGACAAAATTTGTGGAGCAAGTTCCATGTGATTCAAATCTGCGTATTCGTTCATGAAAGTGCTATAATCCTTTTTCAATTCGCTATTTCTATTTAATTTGCGTTCAAGCAAATGAAAACGTTTCTCTGCAATTGATTTTGAATCACCGAGAGGCTTCGCAGTTTCTTTGAATGGTAATTTTACTACGAACCGACCTTCAGAGTTTCTTTTATGAGTATCCAAAAAATGTTGTTCGCATGCGCGCTCTTCTTCAGACCGAATGTCGCAATTTCGAATTTCCTCGACCTCCCAGAATTTCTGCATTTGCCGTTCAATCGTGGTTAAAAGGCAATTTTGACTCTTAGAATGATTTGATATTGAAGTAGATATGGGACCAACTATTATCCATCCCAATTCTGTACTCTGAATAATTGGTTGATCGCGGCCTAAACGTATCTGCGGTTCTTCCCTCAAAAGATCCCAAAAGATTCCTGCTCCGATCAACATGTCGATTGATTTGGATTTGTTAAAGTCAGGATCCGCTAACTTTATTGAACTAGGAATTCGCAATTGTGACACTGAAATGTATTCAGACGGAAGACTCTCAGTTAATTTCTGAAGTACTAAACACGAGATTTCCTTAGAAAATTGCTTTACCCTTGAATGGATTGTTACATTCGTTCTTTCCTTTACATTTATTGAACTTTGGTGAATGCCAGAAATTGATTGAGTTATGGCATGAGTGTGAATTTTCAAACGTTTGCAAACGTTTGTTGTTATGAAGTTACTTTGGCTACCTGAGTCTAATAATGCCCGCAATTCATGAATGCCACCTTCTGCGTCATATACGTTTACTAGTACTGTTGACAACAAAATTTGTGAAGAATTAATCTGAGCTGTCAATGTTGATGAAGTTTGAATATTTGACGAAAGTGTTTGTGATTGAATTGACGTGGATGAATCAGTGTGCAATAAAGTATTATGTTTTTTATTGCAGACTCGGCAATTGGAGGATTTGCATTCGTTGACACCATGACCAGAACGAAAACAATTTGTACACAAGTTGAGTTTGCTAATTTCTGACGTTCTTGTAACGATTGGAAGTTTTCGAAAGGAATCGCATTTAAATATGATGTGTGAACCTTTACAGAAAATGCATGTCTTCCAGTTCGAGTGTGTAGTTGCTACATTGCATTGCGTATGCTTACCTGGTTGCCTTTTGGTTATGTTAATTGATTTTGATTCGAATTTTGTCTGTAATTCGAATTTTGACTGTGATTTTCCTGCGTACAATGTTTCTAAATAATTGCAACGATTATTTAGAAATTGTATGAGTTCTGTGAAGGTGGATGGTTCATCAGATGTATTTGACATTTCCCACTCCCTCTTTGTTTGATTGTCCAGTCTGGATGTGACTATGTTGACAAGAATAGCATCCCACTGATCAACTGGAAGATTGAGAGTCTTTAGTGCCCTTAGATGTTTGTTTACCATGTCAATCAATTCTCTAAGCGCAGTATAGCTCTCACGAGTTAAATTTGGAAGTTCGAGAATAGCATTTACGTGATTACGAATTAAAATGCGTTTGTTTTCGAATCGTTCCTGTACTAATTTCCATGCTATTTCGTAATTGTCTTCAGTTACCTCCAACGAATCTATTACATTTGTGGCATCCTTGATTAGTGACGTTTTGAGGTAATGAAACTTTTGAATTTTTGCTATTGACGTTAAGTGTATCATTGAATTAAACAAATCTCTGAATTTTAACCAATCTACGTAATTGCCATTGAACTGTGGAAGATTTATTATCGGTAATTTGATGTTTTGAGGTATAACTAGAGAATTATGATTTACAGGATTTGTATGTATTGGTGTATTTTTCTCAATTAAAAACTTTTTGATTGTACCACAAATATGGAAATAATTATCCTCTATGTCTGCTATACTTCCGTTTGACGCGATTTCAAATCGATTCCACGATTCTGTTAACTGATTTAATCGATATTCGAGTTCGATAAGATTAATGTTGTATCCGCTCTCAAAAAATTGTTTAATTCGTGCAATTTGATCATTCATGGGATCTCCCGAGGGGGTATTAACAACATGATTGTTTAATTGTGATTGTTTACTCGCTTGTGAATGATTCTCTAAAATTAATGAAATGCTTGCTGAAAGATCGAAGAATTTTCGCTCAAATTCGTCGAATTCTTGATCAGAGATCTCCTCACTTATGTCTGGTTCTAAAATGCTTATTTGTGATTGCAAATTTTCGAAATGTTCATAAAAATGGTCAAATTTTTGAAACCTGCTTTTTAAGTCTGCAACTGTTTTATCTGTCCATTGTGTTGTGGTTGTGATGAAAGTATTTGTGCGTGTAAAAAAACTCTTAATGTTTTTACGATTTCTTTTAAGATTTTCTAGCGACATTTTTATTGTGTTATGTGCTGAACAAATAAAATGCAGCCGCTACATACACTGACATGCAACACCCCCAATGAAAACACAAGGATATTCAAATGGATTTTCGTTTGAATTTTGAATAACGGAAATGATCAGTATGCACCACTTACCCCGGTCCGGGCGTTTATAATGGGTACCAGTTTCGTTGTAGTGGATTACGACTACCTTCCATTGCTTTTGTTGATATTATTGCAAATATCGCTTCTGTGGCTATGTGATCCGGCTCGAAGGACCGTGTTTAACGACAAGAAGTAGATCAAAATAGAAAAATGAAATTACTTGAACTTTTTCTCTATTTATGTTTTTCTTTACATCTGTCATTAATTAATAATAATTTTTATAAACAGCAACGGTTACTATGATAACTTTCCTAACGACGTTTGACAACCAAACACATATTCCAAGGGGCTTGAATTTCAAAAATAATTAAATAATAATCAATGCGTGGGCAAGTAATATGTCATTTTATATTGATTTGATATCGCTGAAGTCAATTCAGACCATATTTTATTTATAACTATAAAATTTTCAAATTAGCGGCCAAATTTCCAATTTTAATTCAAAATTTTGTTAAACTCGCTAATATTTAAAAAAAAGTAAAATATATAACATTTTTATTTAAATTGCAGGCTCTTAACCTGTTCTAATGATATTTTTTGGTATCCCCAAAAATTGCAAAATGGTTGCCATTTTTTAAGTAAAATTTATTTATGTAGGCCACTTATTTTAAAAGTTTAAAATTATGCCGCCTTCTGCGTTTATTTTGTTATAAAGTAATTCCGATAAATAATTTGTAACTAGAAAGTTGGCGAAGAAAAAAAAAATAGGTTTTGACACTGTTGTTGAAAAAAAGCTACTGTATGGTACTGTATTGTTTTGAAGTGTAAAAGAAGTTTTTTTTGAGAAGAGAGACTTCTTTGAAAGTTGAGATAATAAAACATCATTGGAATATAATCAGAAGACGTTTTATCTTTCTCTTTATTTATTTTGTGAGCCGCTCGACCTCCTACAACTTCAGGTGTGGGGTTGTCAAGACGTACAAGAGGTTGCCAAGAGGTTGCAAAGAGGTTGGACTGAAGGTTGGACGGTGGTCCGTTGGAACACAGATTGGACGTGTTTTGGGCTGGTTATTTGGACAAAGGTGTCAGACGGTGTGTTTTGAAGTTTACTTTTGACAGAAGGTAGAATGAGTTACTCGGAAGAAAGTTTTGAGAATTTCGTTGGTGCTCGTGGGCTAAATGAAGTAGGATCCACTGTTCATGGAAACAGTGATGTTAAAGCAATGTTAAGTACGATTAATTTACTGGTCCAACAGAACGCGCAAATGTTAACCATGTTGCAACAGCAAGAACAAAATTTTAGGTCTGCGAGTGTGTTATCATCAGATCGAGTTTCAGATGTACCAAATTTCAATATAATGCCTGATTTATCAAAAGGTATTGATTGATCAGTTCAATGGGGAAGCTGGAGGGCAATCGGCTAAACTGTGGTTGGAACAGTTGGAAACAACAGCAACCCTTCATTCTTGGCCTGAGCCATTCATTTTTGAAACAACTCGTAGTCATTTCGTGGGTGCTGCCAAGCATTGGTATGTAGGAAGACATGGTGAGCTTACTAATTGGCAGGCATTAAGGAATGCGTTTAAGAAAACTTTTGTTGCGGAAAAAAGCCAAACTGAAAAGTGGAAATTGATGACATCGAAGGTACAACATGCCAAAGAATCGTTAAGCCATTATTTCCACGAGAAAGCAAAATTATGCAGGCAATTAAGTCTAAGTTTTGATTAAACTAAGGAACAAATAGCAGTTGGATTATTTTCAAGAGAATTGAGCAATTTTATTATGAGCAGAAATCACCTAGATGAAGATGACCTTTATCAAGATATAATTGGATTTGAAAGGATAGCTTGTAGTAGGAAGGAGAGGATTTTTGAACGGGAAGACAGAGGAAAATCCAATTTTAGCAAGCAAGTCGAAGTGAAAGATGGAAATAGGAAATATGAAAATTCAGTGGGCACTACGCAGTCTACAGGAGCACGTCCTGATGTAAGGAAATGTTTTAATTGCAGCAAGATGGGGCAAACGTCAGCTCGTTGTCCTGAGCCAACTCGACCATGGAAGGCCGAGTTGTAGGCCACTTATTTTAAAAGTTTAAAATTATGCCGCCTTCTGCGTTTATTTTGTTATAAAGTAATTCCAATAAATAATTTGTAACTAGAAAGTTGGCGAAGAAAAAAAATAGGTTTTGACACTGTTGTTGAAAAAAAAGCTACTGTATGGTACTGTATTGTTTTGAAGTGTAAAAGAAGTTTTTTTTTTGAGAAGAGAGACTTCTTTGAAAGTTGAGATAATAAAACATCATTGGAATATAATCAGAAGACGTTTTATCTTTCTCTTTATTTATTTTGTGAGCCGCTCGACCTCCTACATTTATAGTATACCCTGTTGGATATGGAAGGACGAACTGAGGGCATTATAGAAATTTAATTTTTTGTTTCTCTTTTTATTTAAAAGAAACAAATTGAAATCGAAACAATTGCGGGCGGTAGCATTAATGACAAAGGTCTAAATTAAAGTCCAGTGTACTCAAAGTTTGAAAATACTGCAAACAGTGATTAGGATGCGACATTAAACTGAGAAATCAAAATATTGCCAGAACTCAACAAAATTAAATGGAACGCCCCCTTTTTATGAACTTCTTGTATTTATATCGACTCAAACTAAAATTTTCCGTAGAATCCAAAAAGTGCATAAAAAAGGGGGAGTTCCATTTAATTTTGTTGAGTTCTGGCAATATTTTGATTTCTCAGTTTAATGTCGCATCCTAATCACTGTGGGCAGTATTTTCAAACTTTGAGTACACTGAACTTTAATTTAGACCTTTGTCATTAATGCTACCGCCCGCAATTGTTTCGATTTCAATTTGTTTCTTTTGCCGCAAATGCCAAAGAGTACCCTGCAACTGTAAAAAAATTTGAAAACTCGTGTACTTCTTGGAAATTTTGACATTTAGAGGTTATTTATGTTACATATATGGTATATGGTTGACAGCTGGTGTGTGTGAACAGTTTGTGATAGCTCCGTAATTAAATCCAAATTTCTGGACGGTTACGAGCAATTAAATAAATTCAAGTGCATGTACATCATCATAAGGTTCTCAGTCCGAAGACTGGTTGGACGCGTACCTCCATTCTTTTCTATCCTGAGCTAACCTACGCATTTCCCTAAAAGTAGAACATCCTACATCCATAACTATTTGAGAGCAGTAGTCTAATCTAGGCCTACCCCTACCTCTTTTTATTCCTATCTCTGACTCTAGTATGTCGCGAACTATTCCTTCGTGTCTTAGAAGGTGTCCTACCATCCTATCTCTCCTACTCTTTATTGTTTTCCATACCTTTCGCCTTTCCCCAACTCTTTCTAATACTTCCCTATTGCTAACCTTATCTATCCACGGTATCTTCATCATGCGTCTGTAACACCACAGTTCAAACGCTTCTACTCTTTTCCTATCCGCTTCTCCTATTGTCCAAGTTTCGCACCCGTATAATGCCGTACTCCATACATACGACTTTAAGAGTCTCTTCCTAGTCTCTATATTAACCGTTCTCGAACATAACAGTTGTTTCTTTTTGTTAAACGACGCAACTCGGCCCTGCGCCATTCTTTGTTTTATATCTTTAGTGCTCCTACCGTCTTGGGTTATTTTACTTCCTAAGTAGCAGAAATCCGCGACCTCCTCTATCTTCTCATTTCCTATTTGTATTTCAATTTTAGTTCTATTTTCACTCCATCTACATACCAAAATTTTAGTTTTCTTTTTATTGATTTTCATGCCGTAGCCCTGTGTCAAAACTGCTTCCATTTCATTCAAAGCCGCTCCTAATTCTTCTTTGCTAGATGCTAACACTGCTATATCATCCGCAAATCTGAGCATATTAATAGTTTGGCCCTGTACATTGATCCCTGAGGCTGTCCTTTCCTTAACAATATTAATCGCATCTTCGATATATAAGTTGAAAACTAGAGGTGACAATGCACATCCCTGTCTCACTCCCTTCCGGATATCTACTTCCCTTCGTTCCTGCTCACATTCTATAACTGCCTTTTGCTCTTTGTAGAGATTATGTATTATTCTTCTGTCCCTGTATTTCATCCCTACCTTTCTCAGCACTTCGAACATCTTCCCCCATTTTACGTTGTCGAAGGCTTTTTCTAAATCTACAAATCCTATATACACGCTCTTTCTCTTTTCTATCGTTTTTTCTATAATTACTCGTAAAGCTAGAATGGCCTCGCGCGTTCCTCTATTTCGTCTAAATCCGAACTGATCTTCTCCTAATATTTCTTCCGCCTTTTTCTCCATCCTTCTTTGCACAATTCTAGTTAAAATTTTTGACGCATGGGAAGTTAAACTGATAGTTCTAAAATTTTCGCATCTATCCGCGCCTTTCCTTTTTGGCAAAGCTACTATGATGTTCCGTTTGTAATCTTCTGGAATCTCGCCTGTCAGGTATATGTGACTAACTAATTTAAATAAACGATCCATTACCTCTTGACCTGCGCACTTTAAGATTTCTGCCTGCAAGTCATCTATACCTGGTGCTTTATTATTCCTTAAACTTTTTAGTGCTAGCTCAAACTCTTCTCTCATTATAGGATTCCCTAGGTTATCCCCTTCTACACTGCTTTCACTTTCTAATATATCTTGCACTTCCTGTCCCGCATATAAGTTTCCTAAATATTCTTTCCACCTATCTGCCTTCTCCCCGCTTTCGATTAGGATATCTCCTGCCTCATTCCTAATGCTTTTGGTACTAGATCCAATTTCTCTCAAATTTCTCCTAATTATTTTATATGCTTCATCAGTCTTTCCTATTTCGAACTTATTTTCCACTTCTTTGCACTTATCGTCGATCCATTGCTCTTTCGCTTTCCTACATTTCCGAATAATTTCCCACTTGATCGCCTTATATCTTTGTTTCCCTATTTCATCTAACCTATTTTTATATTTGCGCCTTTCCTCTATTAGACTCACAATATGTTTTGTTATCCAGGGTTTCCTACTTTCATTCTGTTTATGACCCAAAATATCCCTAGCTGAGGAAACTAAACTATTTTTAATGCAATTCCATTCTTCCTCTATGTCCCTAACAATATTTTCGCCCGCGCCCTTTAGTACCTCGTTTGTCTTTTTCTCGAACTTATCGCGCGTATCATCATCTTTTAGTTTCTCTGGGTCAAGATACCTTCTTCCGCTTCGTTTTTTCAAAATCTTAAATTTAAGATTGGCCTTCATAACGACTATATTGTAATCACTATCTATATCTGCTCCTGGATAACTTCTACAATCCCTAACTTGATTTCTAAATCTTTGCCTAACAAGAATGTAATCTATTTGATATCTCCCTAGGTCTCCTGGCATCTTCCACGTGTAGCGTCTCCTAACATGATGGTGAAATAGAGTGTTCGCGACCGTTAAGTTATGTTTATCGCAGAACTCTATCAGTCTCACTCCCCTATCGTTCCTATTGCCTAATCCAAAGGGACCAACTATTCCGCCCTCTCGCACTGTGCCTACGACTGCATTGAAATCTCCTATAATTATTAAATTTTCGTGTCCTCTCACAAAATCTAGCACATGTTCAATATCACTATAAACTGCCTCTACGACCTCATCACTGTAGTTAGAAGTGGGCATATATACCTGTATTATTACTGTTTTTACAGGTTTCGAATCTAACCTAACCATAACTACCCTGTCACTTTGCTGTAAGAAATTTTCTACACTCTGCCCTACTTTTTTCCGCATAACAATTCCTACTCCCGAATTTCCTCCTACAGATCCTGTGTGTATTACTCTAAAATCTCCGCTCCAGAAGTCTCCGGCTTCTGGCCATCGCACTTCACTAATACCTACTACGTCTAATGCTAACCTATCCATCTCAATTTTCAAATTCTCTAACTTTCCTACTTGTTTCATGCTTCTAACATTCCACGCTCCGACTTGTGTGATGTTACACTTATCATTTCTGATGACTCCCCCCGAAGCAGTCCCCGCCCGGAGATCCGAATGTGGGACTATTTTACCTCCGGAATATTTTACTCCAGAAGGTGCCATCATCATAAATTAAAGTACGCTGTACTAGGGATAAAATAATGTGGTGGTTTCCCGTTGATTACTGAAAGAGCTGCTGCCCCCTTTCAGGGACTTGATTTAGTCTGGCTTCTCAAATAAAAACCCCTCCAAATGGTTAAACCTATGGTTCGGCTCTTTAGATCATTGAAGCGCGCAAGCCATCCCACCCGTCCCAGTATTACTAGAACTGCGTCAAGGTACAAGTCCTTTGGGTAGAAGTGCATGTACACAGTCTCAAAATAACCTGAATAAATGGTAAGTAAGAATTACAGATAATAAGAACCAGAATTGAGTAAATTAAATAAAAATACGCGGCTAGATAGGTTATTTCGCTCCCGAAGAGTTGATCTGGGCGGGTGACCTTGCGCTTCCGCCGCATCGCATTTTCAAATAATAAACAGTGCCGTAGCAGCAACAAGGGTCACAACTTATATAAATGAACAAAAACAACTTAGATAGACCCAGAGCAAACAGTTTAGGACAAATTGAACAGTATTTTAAAAGAAAAAGAATACCAGAATACCCAGAAAGCGAAATTGTACAGAAAAGCAAGAAAATATCTAGTGCACTAATCAAAGAGGACAAGTGGCCAAAACTAGAACAAGAAGAGATGGAGAAGATAGAAAGATTTATGCAGAGCATAAGCCAAGATATTCAAGACATAAAACAAGAAAATAAGGAGATGAAGGAACAGCTAACAGTGAATAATAAAATACTTAAAGAACAGATTGACTTGCAGTCTGAAGAAATAAAGATGCTAAGAGAAGATCTGAGAAATAACAACGACAAGGCTAATAACAGAATAAGAGAACTAGAGAACACAGTGCAAATAATGGAGGGTAAATTAGAGAGACAGGAACGAGAGCGAAGGAGAAATAATGTGGTAATAAAACAGGAATAGGATTAGAGGCGAATGATAGAAAAGCACTGAGAGAATCTGCCGAGAATTTCATAAGACAGAAATTGGATGTTGATGTGAAAGTCATATCAGCATATAAAGTTGGAGAGAAGAAGTGCGTAGTGCAAATGGAGAACTGGAGTGAGAAAACAGAAATTATGAAGAACAAATCTAAATTAAGGGAAATGAAGGACATAAAAGTTTTCTTAGATAATGATTTGACATACACAGAACGGAAAATACAGGCACAACTAAGAGAAAAGGCGACGCAAATGCGGAAAGAAGGGCAGAGAATAGTAGTAGGCTACCAAAAACTAATAATAAATAACGAAATATGGAACTGGAATAAGGAGAAGGGGGAACTACAAGAGAACCCAAAAAACTAAAGAACAAAAAGGATGGAATTCAGAAATCGACGCGGCTTGATAATAGGATATGGAAAATGGCTACATGGAACATAAGAAGTATAAACGGCAAAGAAAGGGAGTTGGAGTTTGAGTTCAGTAATGCAGGATTGAGTGTACTGGTCGTATCAGAGACGAAGAAAAAAGGACAAGGAGAAATAGAAATGGAAATGGAACAAGGACATATGTTACTTTATAGCGGTGTACCGGAAAATCAAAGAGCAGCAGCAGGGGTTGGATGTATTATTGACAAAAGGTTAGTAGGAAATATAACAAACTGGAAAGGATGGTCAGAACGAATCATATCGGTAGAATTAAAATTTGCCAGAGAGGAAACGACAACAATAATAGCAGTTTATGCGCCAAATGAAGATGAGGTTAAGGAAGTCAAAGACAAATTCTGGGAAGAGTTAGAAATGGTTACAGAAGTAAGCAAAGGAACAATTTTCGTAGCAGGAGACTTCAATGGTAGAGTAGGACTTAAAGACAATGAATCAGCAGACGTAATAGGGAAATATGGGGAGAACAAAAGAAACAACAATGGAAAGCGATTGATAGACTATTGCACGGTACATAATTTAATAGTAGCTAATACATTTTACGAACACAAGCGGATTCATACATACACTAGACAGGCACCAAATAAGGGTGAGCGCTCTATAATAGATTATATACTAGTTGAAAAGAATAGTAGAAAACTTATTGAAGACGTTAAAGTTAGAAGAGGGGCAGAGATAGACAGTGATCACTTTCTTGTGGTAGCGAAAGTTAAGAATATAGAGAAGAAATATACAGGGACTTGTGGAAAAGAAATTAAAGTACAGCAAGAAACAATAAGAACATATAAACTGCAAGAGAAAGAGATAGCAAGTAGATACGAAGGGATAATCACTAAGAAAATACAAGATGAAAAAGATGAAATAAGGGAAATGAATACAGAACAAACATGGCAGAAATTAAAGGAAATTATCATAAAAGCAGCCAAAGATACATGTGGAGTGTGCAAGACAAACAACCGAAAAAAATATACATCTTGGTGGAACGAAGAAATAGAGATGCAGGTTAAACTAAAGAAGAAGAGATGGAAGGAATATCTGGGGAGGAAAAAGGAAGAAACATACATAAAATATAAAGAACAACGGGAAAAAGTAAAGAATATGGTCACAGAAGCTAAGAGAAAGACATGGAAAGCTTTTGGAGAAAAGATTGAAGAAAACAGTAGGGGAAATCAGAAACTTTTCTATAAAGTATTAAAAACACTAAGGAAAGGAAAGAAGACCAGAACAAATACAATCAAAAACAAACAAGGCGTTATATTGACAGACCCGAACGACATAATGGAGAGATGGAAAGAATACTTTCAAGAACTGCTTAGTACGCAGCAGAGATGTCCAGAGGATGAAACAACAAACAAGGAAGATGGGAGTAATGAGGGAAATGAAGAAATAATAACAGAGGATGAACTAAAAGAAGCACTAAGAAGCATAAAAAGTGGCAAATCGCCAGGGCACGACAAGGTTACATGTGAAATGATAAAGAACTTGGGTGAGGAAGGAACAACACTACTGCTGGAAATATACAACAAAATATGGAAAGAAGAAAGAATTCCTAGCGATTGGGAGATAGGAATGATAGTGCCAATTCACAAAAAAGGAGACAACAAGGAATGTGCGAATTACAGGGGTATAATGATATTAAGCATACCAATGAAATTGTACGAACAGATATTAGAGAAGAGACTACGAACCACAATAGAACAAACATTGCTACAAGTGCAGAGTGGATTCCGGAGGGGACACAGCGTACAAGATCACATTTTTACGGTGAAACAAATAATACAGCGAATGCTACAGTGCAACAAGAGAGCTTATTTTGCCTTTATAGACCTGGAAAAAGCATTCGACAGAGTACCCCGAGAAAAGGTGTGGAAGAGCCTAAGCGATCGAGGAGTAAACAAGAAACTGATTAGAGTAATTAAGAATCTGTACTGGAACACGATTAGCTATGTAATCCAAAATAACAGCACATCAGAAACTTTTCAAACCAAAGATGGACTAAGACAGGGCGGGGTGATGAGTCCAGTGCTATTTACAGTGTTTGTGGGCGATATAATTAGAAAATGCCGACCGAAGATGAAAAAGCTCTATACAGGAGTCCGAGAACTACAGAATGTGCAAATATCGGAATGCGCATTTGCGGATGATATCATATTAATGACGAACAACGACAGAGATTTACAACAAAATTTAAAAGTATGGAATGAGACACTGAAAGAGAACAACATGAAAATAAATGCAAACAAGACAAAAGTAATGGCAATAGCAAAGGAACCACAACAAATAAAAATAGAAATAGAAGGACATCAGATAGAACAAGTCTCACAATTTAATTACTTAGGTGTAATAATAGAAGATACAGGCAAACAAGACTCAGACTTAAACGAAAGAATACAAACAAATTATACTTCGCAATGAACAATACCTTCATAAATAAAAAGGAAGTGGCGCGACAAACGAAGTTAAGAATATATAAAACTATCTTTAGACCAATATTAACATATGGATGTGAGTCATGGATACTGTCCGAAAGAATGAAGAGAAAATTAGAAGCGACAGAAATGAAATATTTATGCAGAGTTCGAGGAATCACACTGAGAGACAGAATACTAAACACCCAAGTAAGAGAAGAACTGAATATGCAACCGGTGACTGAGTTTATAGAGAAGAGGCAGCTGAGTTGGTGGGGCCATCTGTAAAGAATGGCCAGTGACAGACCAGTGAAACAGATATGGGAAGCAAAGATACAAACAAAGAGATGCAGAGGGAGACCAAGGGAAACATGGGACAACGTAGTAGGAAAGATACTAACAAAAAGGGGGTTGAACTGGAGGGAAGGAAAGGTACTTGCGCGTGATAAGAGACATTGGAGCAAATTTGTGCATGGACATTGACACTGTACTCATACTCAATTTAACTTGACTTGAGCAAAAATTTTATGTATAAATGTTAAGTGTTTATATTTATCCCTACACCGAAAGGTAGAAGGGAATTGATTATATATATATATATATATATATATATATATATATATATATACTGGTCCGCCGTATCTTGTGACATCCGGTAAAAATGGTGACGTTTCAGCATCCAGCCTTAAAAAAGCATATATGAAGAAAACAAGAATAAGACTTTCTGGAATTCAAGAGGGGGTGCCGTTTCGAGAAAAAAAAATTAACCATACACATAATGAAAAAAATATTTGTCCTATCTCTTTGACATCCGTTGTATATCCATTATACATATTTATTTCACATGTCCTGCGACATCCGTGAAATATTTGCGTATCTTGTGACATCTTTACAGAGTTGCCATTTTCATAAATCATTTATTAAACAGGAGGTTATACCGCGGGCGTTTTCCCTATGCAACCCATGTATTTAACGCAGGGCAAGGGTTTCCAAAATAAAATTAAGTTCTCTCAATATTCTTAACCGATTTTAATTATTGAAAAATTTTCTCGTTTCGGAAAATATTTTGCCTACAGAGAGTTCTTTTCTCGTAAATTTGCATAACGAAAGGTAGCGCAATGTGAATGTGACTGGAATTGCGTTAACTGGGTGCATTAAAACAATCTTTTTCGGTTTCAAAGTTAAAAACCTGGAAAAAGGCCCATTGAGTTGCAATTTGTTAACTCTGCACATGCCCAAGGAATGACTGAACTCGTGGCTGAATAATTTATTAAGTATTGGAAGATAAGCATAACCTCCTCTTAGGAGTAATAATGACATTTCAAGTTTTTTTTCAAAGGAGGGCTATAATTGTACAACTAAAACTTGAACAATTTTGAGTGAGCATCAAAAATAGGTATAGAATAAATTCCTATCAAATTGACGGATTGTGTGGCTCTCCACTGAAGCAGCCTGCCAGGGAACAGGATGCATTTTTTTATTTTATTTTAATTCATCATCATAAGGTTCTCAGTCCGAAGACTGGTTGGATGCGTACCTCCACTCTTTTCTATCCTGAGCTAACCTACGCATTTCCCTAAAAGTAGAACATCCTACATCCCTAACTATTTGAGAGCAGTAGTCTAATCTAGGTCTACCCCTGCCTCTTTTTATTCCTATCTCTGACTCTAGTATGTCGCGAACTATTCCTTCGTGTCTTAGAAGGTGTCCTACCATCCTATCTCTCCTACTCTTTATTGTCTTCCATACCTTTCGCTTTTCCCCAACTCTTTCTAATACTTCCCTATTGCTAACCTTATCTATCCACGATATCTTCATCATGCGCCTGTAGCACCACATTTCAAACGCTTCTACTCTTTTTCGATCCGCTTCCCCTATTGTCCAAGTTTCGCACCTGTATAATGCCGTACTCCATACATACGACTTTAAGAGTCTCTTCCTAGTCTCAGTATTAACCGTTCTCGAACATAACAGTTGTTTCTTTCTGTTAAACGCAACTCGGCCCTGCGCTATTCTTTGTTTTATATCTTTAGTGCTCCTACCGTCTTGAGTTATTTTACTTCCTAAATAGCAGAAATCCGTGACCTCCTCTATCTTCTCATTTCCTATTTGTATGTCAACTTTAGTTCTATTTTCACATCCCCTACATACCAAAATTTTAGTTTTCTTTTTATTGACTTTCATGCCATAGCCCTGTGTCAAAACTGCTTCCATTTCATTCAAAGCCGCTCCTAATTCTTCTTTGCTAGATGCTAACACTGCTATATCATCCGCAAATCTGAGCATGTTAATAGTTTGACCCTGTACGTTAATCCCTGAGGCTGTTCTGTCCTTAACAATATTAATAGCATCTTCGATATATAAGTTGAAAACTAGAGGTGACAATGCACATCCCTGTCTCACTCCCTTTCGGATATCTACTTCCCTTCGTTCCTGCTCACATTCTATAACTGCCTTTTGCTCTTCGTAGAGAATATGTATTGTATTTTAATTGAAAATTTAAATTCAGGCCTAAACCTACCATAAAATTAAATTCCTGGTGAACAAACTGCACCTTTCTTTATTACTGTTAGAATACGAAGGCGTACTGGGGCCACGGTAATTATTTTTTTCATTTATGTCAACCGTTGAGTAATTAATTCAACGGTCGACTTATTATCTCAACGGTAGACTTAATATTTCAACGGCCGACTTATTAACACGACGGTAGACTTAATAACTCAACGGTCGACTTATTATCTCAAAGGTAGACTTAATATCTCAACGGTCGACTTAATATCTCAACAGTCGACTTAATATCTCGACGGTCGACTTAATATCTCGGCGGTCGACTTATTAACACGACGGTAGACTTAATAACTCAACGGTCGACTTAATATCTCAACGGTCGACTTAATATTTCAACGGTCGACTTAATATCTCGACGGTCGACTTAATATCTCGAAGGTCGACTTAGTATCTCGACGATCGACTTATTAACACGACGGTAGGCTTAATAAGTCAACGGTCGACTTATTAACTCAACGGTCGTCTTATTATCTCAACGGTAGACTTAATATCTCAACGGTCGGCTTATTAATACAACGTTCGAGTTACTATCTCAGCCGTCGACTTATTATCTGGACCGTATTATCTGGATGCCGACGGTAACAGTGAAAGTGAGACTATCTCACTGCTAGGGTTGGGCAGAATCCTAGATAAGGAAGGATAGGCAGAATCGAATACTTTAATGAATCGAGAACTTCGTATTCGAGAACTTTTGAGAATCGAGACCTTTTCCGAGACCCGAGAACAACACAAAAATATTGTACCTCATACGGAAGCTGCGCGAAACTCGGAATCTGATTCTGTCTTGGTCTCGATACTGCACCATTGGAGCACTTTCAAAGCGGCGGCGTTCGCCAAATTCAATCGGCATGCGAAAGCATCTTTTTAATTTTGCATGTTTTGACGTGTATGGAAAACCGCAGACCAACTGGTTTCGTCCTTCTGGGACTCCTCAGTACGGTGCTCCCCCTACACACTCAAACCATGCAATTTAATCTTTGAGTAATTATCTAGTATTAATTAGTGGTACTGGACCGTTCGAACAACTACTCCTCGGGCAATTATAGAAATAAATCCAGATTTTTGTACTACGAGACGTTTCAGTCTGCTACCCCACCTAAGGTGGCTTTGAAACAATCCTAATTTGTCTCCATGTACGTCCGTTCTTTTAAGCAGGTCTTTGTTCAAATATTGCACGTTTTGAATGTGTATGGAAAACCGCAGACCAACTGGTTTCGTCCTTCTGGGACTCATCAGTACGGTGCTCCCCCCTACAGTTGGTCTGCGGTTTTCTATACACATTCAAAACGTGCAATATTTGAACAAATACCTGCTTAAAAGCACGTACGTACAAGGAGACAAATTAGGATTGTTTCAAAGCCATCTTAGGTGGGGTGGCAGTCTGAAACGTCTCGTAGTACAAAAAGTCTGGATTTAGTTCTATAATTCAATGCCTGGCGGGGTATATGCCCGAGGAGTAGTTGTTCGAACGGTCCAGTACCACTAATTAATACTAGATAATTACTCAAAGTAGTTGTCACTTGCTGATATCTGTACAGAGCGCGGCAGCATATATAGCAAGATTAAATTGCATGGTTTCAGTGTGTAGGGGGAGCACACCGTACTGATGAGTCCCAGAAGGACGAAACCAGTTGGTCTGCGGTTTTCCATACACATTCAAAACATGCAATATTTGAACAAGGACCTGATTAAAAGCACGTACGTAGGTACATGGAGACAAATTAGGATTGTTTCAAAGCCACCTTAGGTGGGGTAGCAGTCTGAAACGTCTCGTAGTACCAAAAATCTGGATTTAGTTCTATAATTCAATGCCTGGCGGGGTATTTGCCCGAGGAGTAGTTGTTCGAACGGTTCAGAACCACTAGATAATTACTCAAAGTAGTTGTCACTTGCTGATATCTGTCCAGAGCGCGGCAGCATATATAGCAAGCTAAATTGCATGGTTTGAGTGTGTAGGGGAGAGCACCGTACTGATGAGTCCCAGAAGGACGAAACCAGTTGGTCTGCGGTTTTCCATACACATTTAAAACATGCAATATTTGAACAAGGACCTGATTAAACGCACGTACGTACATGGAGACAAATTAGGATTGTTTCAAAGCCACCTTAGGTGGGGTAGCAGTCTGAAACGTCTCGTAGTACAAACAATCTGGATTTAGTTCTATAATTCAATGCCTGGCGGGGTATTTGCCCGAGGAGTAGTTGTTCGAACGGTCCAGTACCGCTAGATAATTACTCAAAGTAGTTGTCACTTGCTGATATCTGTCCAGAGCGCGGCAGCATATATAGCAAGATTAAATTGCATGGTTTGAGTGTGTAGGGGAAGCACGGTACTGATGAGTCCCAGAAGGACGAAACCTGTTGGTCTGCGGTTTTCCATACACATTCAAAACATGTAATATTTGAACAAATAACAGATGCAGGCTATAAAAAATTAAAAAGATACTGTCGCATGCCGATTGAATTTGGCGAACGCCGCCGCTTTGAAAGTGCTCCAATGCTGCAGTATCGAGACCAAGACAGAATCAGATTCCGAGGTTCGCGCAGCTTCCGTATGAGGTACAATATTTTTGTGTTGTTCTCGGGTCTCGGGAAAGGTCTCGATTCTCAAAAGTTCTCGGATACGAAGTTCTCGATTCATTAAAGTATTCGATTCTGCCTATCCTTCCTTATCTAGGATTCTGCCCATCCCTAGCAGTGAGGTAGGCTCACTTTCCTGTTACCGTCCGCATCCAGATAATACGGTCCAGATAATAAGTCGACGGCTGAGATAGTAACTCGACCGTTGTATTAATAAGCCGACCGTTGAGATATTAAGTCTACCGTTGAGATAATAAGACGACCGTCGTGTTAATAAGTCGACCGTCCAGATATTAAGTCGACCGTCGAGATATTAAGTCGACCGTCGAGATATTAAGTCGACCGTCGAGTAATTAAGTCGAACGTTGAGATATTAAGTCGACCGTTGAGATATTAAGTTGACCGTCGTGTTAATAAGTCGACCGTCGAGATATTAAGTCGAGCGTAGAGATATTAAGTTCCAGATGAAGTGTACATTAATAGCGAAAGGCTTCTATAGTATAGCCGATGGTACAGTAAGGAAACCAGAAGTTCCTGTTGGAGACGATGAAGCGCAGAAAAAAAATAGAAAAGTGGGTAAAATATGATGGGTTATGTTATGTTCCTGTTGACGTCAGCAATGGAATTAATTTGGATGACGCTAATTGGGAAATGTTTATCGTCTAAAGATATTTTTGATCAACTAAATTCTATTTACGAACAAAAATCTGAAACAAACGAAAAGATAATTGAGAGATTCCATCATTATAGCATGGATCCTAATGATACAATAGCTCGGCATATAACGAAGGTGAAAAATCTGGTCAGGCAATAAAGGAAGTGGAGAATCGTCAGTGACTCAGCTGTGAAGACCCAAAATTCTTAGTGGATTACCTACAAAATACAGAAATTTTAGACAAGCTTGGCTGCCATTTGATGAAGACAAACAGACAATAACAAACCCAACAGCACGTTTTCAAGACGAGAAGGCCAACTTATCACCTGCAGAAGACTCAAAAAAGGCTATAGCAGTAGTGCCATCGAATTCTAAGAAAACCGGCAGTAGCCTTAACACAAAAGAAAGGTACAGAGTAAATGTAATATGTAATATGTTACAACTGTAGAGGTCGTGGTCACTTTGCTCGGGATTATCGGAAACCGAAGAAAAATCAAATGAGAAGTAAAGATGGACATGTCTAAGTTAAGTATACAGGGTGTCTCTACTTAAGCTTACGTTAGGAATATCTCATGTGTTCCAGCAAACATTTTGTTTTGAAAGTTTGAATGCATACCTTACAAAAGATGGCGGATTTAAAAAAAATGTTTGTGATTGCATTTTGGTGTTCCTTGTTGAATTTGAAGGCCACTTTGTTAACCATACATTGGGTCTAACTCCCACCGTTTCGGCGTTATTTGACATTAAAGAACATAATTTTTCAGATTTTATCAATTATAACTTGGAAACGCTACGAGATATTGAAAAATGACTTACACGTCCCTATCATAGTTTTTAATCTATGTATCTAATGGGACTGGAAAATACTGCTACATGATTGGTTAAAAAATTAAGAAAATGATCAGTCAGGAGGCAGTATTAATGAAGCGTTTCCAGACCCATGTTTTTTCTTATCATTTTTCTTACTTTGACGCTAGGAATATTTTTTCCGATCATTAAAGAAACACCCTGCATATACAGTGTGTCCACTTATTAGGGGTTTCCTCCCTCATAGCTTTATTAGGCTTTGTACTACAAAATGTTCTTAATAAATGTAGTTAATATTATCTTCAATTACTCTTTGGTAGAAGTTCATGATGAAATAAACAATATTATTATTTATTTCATCGTTCTTAATAACGTTTTATTCTTTCTGAATTGGCTATAATTTAAAATTATTTGCACTTATACAGGCTGCCCAGTTCTTCTGCACACCGCCTAACTTCATTTTCTTAAACGGAACACCCTGTATTTGACTGCATTTTTGGAATTCCTTGTTGAATTTAAGGGCCACTTTGTTAACCGTACATTGGGTCTAACTCCCACCTTTTCGGCATTATTTGCCGTTAAATATCATCATTTTTGAAATTTTATAAATTATAAGTTGGAAACGGTAAGAGATATACTTACATGTCCCGTATCCTAGTTTTTAATTCTCTATGTAATGGGGCTGGAAAATACTGGTCCTGATTGCTAATTTTTGTCATTTTTTGACCAATCGGGAAGCAGAACTTTCCTGCCTCATTAGATGGAGGATTAAAAACTAGGATAGAGACATGTACCTAGGTCATTTTTCAATATCTCACACCGTTTCAAAGTTATAATTGTTAAAACTTGAAAAATTACTATTTTTAACATCAAGAAAAGCCGAAACGCTAGGAGTTAGACCCAGTGAATGGTTAACAAAGCTGCCTTAAATTCAGCACAGAATTCCAAAATGCAATCAAATACAGGGCGTTCAAATCACAAATCGGTGGATTAGGTTTTTCCGTGCATTCTTGGAACATGCAATATTTAGTTAACCTGCTGATAAGCCAGTAAGTACGTAGAGGCACGTTATGAATATTTCAATGCTAGCTTAGTTGGGGTAGCATTCTATGACGTCTCGTAGTACACAAAATCCGGAGTTAGTTTTATAATCATTCAGTGCCTAGCGGTGTACTTGTCCGAGGATAAGTTGTTCGAACTGTCCAGTATCACTCATTTGTGAAATTACAGCAATTTACTCAAAATCACAAGAGCCGCCATTTTGAATGGAATCTATAGAATGGTTTCATACTTGGCTAAATTATGAATTGAACGACCTTTAAAATTATTTGCAACATACCCCCCCCCCCCCGCTTCTTCGTTAAAACAATTATGAAATTTGATGACCAGCTGACATCTTCGATTTAAACTAAGTGGTCACTCGCCAATTTTAACAGCAATTATCTCATGTTTCCGAAATGGTAGGCAGATCTGGTTTTCACCAGTCAATTTATTTTGTTCTAAAGTTTTCTATATGCCATGTTCCAAATGTTTCCCTATTTATGCAAAACAATTGCCCTTTTCGATTTCAAAAATCGGTGTTTTTTTTTAATGGAACAACCTGCAGGTATATTTTTAAACCATCAAAAAGCTAAGTTCATCTATTTTCCAAAAATGTACAATTTGCTGCATGTTAAATAAAAATGGGAGAGTTATTTAATTTTAAAAGTAGAATGAACTCATAAAAATTACCTCACGTATCAGATAAAAATTCATATGTTTAGATGAAAATGGGCAACATATTCCACATTTCGGTACTTTAAAATTGCAGCTATTTATTGAATTCTTAGCTGTTATTATTTGTAATGTTTTTCATTTGTTGATTAATTAAAAAAGTTTATTTTTCACGTCTGTCTTTAATTCATTTAAAATGAAGTAACCTATTTTTTATTTAATATGCAGCAACCTTTACATTTTTGGAAAGTAGAAGAATAATTCAAACTTGTCATTCTTTAATCATCGTTTGAAAAATTATATTTTTCGAAATTCCAGAGAAAGCGAAAGTTTCGCGAAAAAACAACACACGGGGCACTCTCGCACTGTTGTCAAGTTTCGGATGTCAGAAAGCGCGCCAAGTGAAACAAAAATGTCTACGTATAATACACGGATGTCGCACGAACTGGAACGTAGAATTTTGCAATATACAACACCAGCTCTCCTGCGCTCCCTCTATGCAATATACGTTGGAACTTAAATATACATGTCCAACTTAAAACACTGCATTTTGACATCCACCTAGAATTTATTCTAGACCCTCCCGCCCCTCCTACAAGGCGATTTAACATAGAAAACGTTGTGACATCCGATTTTGGATGTCACAACGTCAATGGATGTCAAAGAGTTAGCAAAATTTTTACGCCTGGATGTCACAACGACTGGTGGATGAAAGTATATATATATATATATATATACATATATATATATATATGTTACATAAAGTCTAAAATTTTATGGAGAACTGGAAAACGTAAAAAATTAGGTATTAGTTCTATTTAAAATAAGGAAGTTAAGTGCCACTTCCGGTATAAGCGGAAGTTGGATTAAGTTGCCATTATTTTCACTAAATAGAGATTATTTGAAAACGTGATATTACAAATTTTCAGAATTCTATTGTGAGCGCTTCTCTACAAACGTCTAATAGGAACTCGTCGTGACACACCCTGTATGTAGGTATAGTTATCTTCAAGTCGACATGTTAATTAGTGGTACTGGACCGTTCGAACAACTACTCCTCGGGCAAATACCCCGCCAGGCATTGAATTATAGAACTAAATCCAGATTTTTTGTATTGTTAAATAAAAAAAGAAGGATTAAGATGTAAGAGACTGTGGTTAAATAATCAATTCAAGAATCAATCGTACCCCTAACCACATAAAATTTGAAATACTATATACGCATTTCGGCAGCTAAGCTGCCATCTTCAGTAGCACGGAAAAACCTATAGTAATAAAAATAGCAATAACAACATTAATGGGAAAAAAAAAACAATTATACAGGGTGTCCCGTTTTTATTGTTACAAATTGAAACAGGTGATAGAATATGTAATTTTAAGATAAAAGTTTCCCATAAACATATATCCAAAAATACTTCGTAAGGGAGCTGCACCCCCTCAAAGATGTGCCTCTGTTAATGGTTTTCTCCCGTTATTTCAGATACCGTTGCAGATAAAATTACAAAATTACAATATTAATGTGCAGATATGAAATAATAAAAATGGCTTTCTTAATAAGTTTATTATTTTGTAAAAATTGATTTTGATGCTATTTATGGTCTGTAACATAAATTTTACTTTGGATTTCCTTGAAAACAGTAAGTTGTACCGAAAAAATGCAAGAGACCTGTCTTTTGTAAGAAACTATGAAATTTTAAATTTTGTTGCTGAAAGTGGCAAGAGACTACAGCCAAAACAGTTAGGGCCCTCTTAACCCCACACCCCTTCAGTTTAAATCATCCCTGATTAAGAATTTTAAATTTTGATTTTAGAATTCGATTATGCATACAAAGATTATAAGCTGCACCGAATTTTGTAATTTCATCTGAAACGGTATCTGAAATAACGGGAGAAAACCATTAACAGAGGCACATCTTTGAGGGGGTGCAGCTCCCTTACGAAGTATTTTTGGATACATGTTTATGGGAAACTTTTGTCTTAAAATTACATATTCTATCACCTGTTTCAATTTGTAATAATAAAAACGGGACACCCTGTATATATGACAATAATAATAACAACAATAATGATGATGTGAAACAATGATAGTGACAATAACAATAATATAGGTCAGGTATTCTCTGCTCACCACTCCGAAAGAATCGAAGTGCACTCGGTCAGCTCTCAAGCTAGAATGAACTCCGCACGGAGAAAATCCCCAATATACAGGGTGATTTTTTTTGATCGTCTATTAGAAGTATCTGGAGAACTAAAAGAGATATTGATTTGAAATTTTGGCTGTGGGCGAAACCGGGTCGGATCTATTTAATGAAAATATTTTCAAAATGGTGGCATTTCCGGAAATACCGGAAGTCGACACCAACTTTGTTATCTTAAATGGAGTGCTACCATTTTCTATTTTTTTTTAGATTTCACGGAAAATTTTAATGTCAATTCAATAAAGGTTCGCTATGTCTAAAATTAATATTTTCGGAGATATAAATTTTTTTCTCAATATTCTGACAGTTGTGGTAGATTATGTAAAAATTAATATCTCGATAACGTCTAGCAGTAAGATGTTCGATTTTTTGTGGTGGCAAGACGAGGTGTTGGAGTTACTAATCAGGCAAACAAATTTTCAAAATCTATTACATAAAATTTTCTAATCAACGACATATGTTGATCGCACAAAAGTAGCAAAAAGTAATTTTTCTTAAATAGAATGATACCATTTTCAATTGTTTTTTAGATTCCACGGAAAATTTTAATGTTAATTCTATAAAGGTTCGCTATGTCTAAAATTAATATTTTCGGAGATATGAATTTTTTTCCAATACCTATTTTGACAGTTGTGGTAGATTATGTAAAAATTAATATCTCGATAACGTCTAGCAGTAAGATGTTCGATTTTCTATGGTGGCAAGACGAGGTGTTGGAATTACTAATCAGGCAAACAAATTTTCAAAATCTATTACATAAAGTTTTCTAATCAACGACATATGTTGATCGCACATAAGTAGCAAAAAGTCATTTTTCTTAAATAGAATGATACCTATTTAAAGAAACCAATTAAAAAAAGTGAAAAAATGCGCATTTAACAATGTATGGTGTTTCTCTACCTAAAATGCACAGTATTTTAGATATTTGCTGGTTTTTTATTTCATCGGTCAAAATTGAAGAGCACGCCCTTCTAGTAAGTAGACCTTGGCTTGTAGACAAAACAAAATATTCACAAATTTCACAAATAATGTCTAATAAAAGCAATTGGTATTTTTTAGTAATTTAGTACGGTTGGTGTTTAACGAATAGGATATGGCAAATGATAATTATTCTTACTCGGATATTATGAATTTATTCAACATTCATGGAAAATGCGATAAAATAATTAAAAGGACATACAGAACATTTAATGGAACATATCCTGAATTACCACCACTGAACTTATTTTAACTAAATAAAAAATAAAGTAGGTACGTGATAGCAAAACAATGTTAAAGAAACTGTTCAAAATGTAGTCCATTAACTTCTACACATTTAATAATTCGCTTATTTACGGCGTGTGTAGTAGCGCTACGAATTTCATGTGGATCTAAGCCTGCAAATGCTGTAGCAATTCTTTCCACCCATTCATCCCTGTTGTTGAGTGGATACACTTTATCCTTTATACGGCCCCAAAGATAAAAATCCAACGGTGTAATGTCTGGAGACCTGGCAGACCAACCTAAATGTCGTATCCATCTATCTTCAAACATCAGGTACAATTCGTTAGTAACTGCTGCAGAACAATGACCTGGCGCCCCATCTAGCAGGTATCTAAAATACTATTCATTTTGGGTAGAGAAACATCATACATTGTTAAACGCGCATTTTTTCACGTTATTTAATTGGTTTCTTTAAATAGGTATCATTCAATTTAAGAAAAATGACTCTTTGCTACTTATGTGTGATTAACATATGTCGTTGATTAGAAAATTTTATGTAATAGATTTTGAAAATTTGTTTGCCTGATTAGTAATTCCAACACCCCGTCTTGCCACCATAGGAAATCGAACATCTTACTACTAGACGTTATCGAGATATTAATTTTTACATAATCTACCACAAATGTCAAAATAGGTATTGGAAAAAATTCATATCTCCGAAAATATTAATTTTAGACATAGCGAACCTTTACCGAATTAACATTAAAATTTTCCGTGGAATCTAAAAAACAATTGAAAATGGTATCATTCTATTTAAGAAAAATGACTTTTTGCTACTTTTGTGCGGTCAACATATGTCGTTGATTAGAAAATTTTATGTAATAGATTTTGAAAATTTGTTTGCCTGATTAGTAACTCCAACACCTCGTCTTGCCACCATAAAAAATCGAACATCTTACTGCTAGACGTTATCGAGATATTAATTTTTACATAATCTACCACAACTGTCAAAATATTGAGAAAAAAATTTATATCTCCGAAAATATTAATTTTAGACATAGCGAACCTTTATTGAATTGACATTAAAATTTTCCGTGGAATCTAAAAAAAATAGAAAATGGTAGCATTCCATTTAAGATAACAAAGTTGGTGTCAACTTCTGGTATTTCCGGAAATGCCACCATTTTGAAAATATTTTCATTAAATAGATCCGACCCGGTTTCGGCCACAGCCAAAATTTCAAATCAATACTTCGTTTAGTTCTCCAGATACTTCTAATAGACGGTCAAAAAAAATCACCCTGTATACTTAAAGTGACGTAGCACTGACGTTACTTGTGACGTCAACATTAATCACACTAGGACAGAAAATTCAATATCCGGGCTTACGCTCATTCTTATACCACTCTATTCTTATTTTCACTATCACAAATGTACAAAAAAGGTTGCCATTGCCATCTTTACTGTAGTTTCAATTAAAACATCCTATCTTCAGGATAATTGACTTGAATGAAACAAAAAGAGAAAATGAATCCCATATTACCAAATAACCTCGAAGGTCCATGGCTTATATGGGCTAGCAAATAACTACAGTAAACTGCAATAAAGAAGACCTTGACCCCTGCACCCTTACATTTTTCTGGTTAAACCCTACACGCCTACACATTAACGACATCTAACAATACGGGATCAGAAATTGGACCTAAATCTGAATTAATAAGTTTACCTTCATTCTTGCGAATAAACATACTCTCATAAGCGTCTAATTCCCTATTGTCCGATACCAACCTCATAAGCCGAAGATCCTTCTCATGTACAGGGTGGCCGGTATCAAAGATATGTTGGGCAACACCTGACTTCTCAATCCTATTATATTTAAAATGTGCCATATGTTCCTTAAACCTAGTGACGATTGTACGCCTTGTTTGCCCACTATAACTCTTGTCACAACTACTACACTTTATTTCATAAATTCCCGACTTCTGCCTGTCCTCTACTTTATCCTTGGGATTTCCCAACAGCTGCTTGATGGTATTCTTAGCGGTATATGCTACACATAAATTTTGCGACTTAGCTGCCGAAATGCGTATATAGTATTTCAAATTTTATGTGGTTAGGGGTACGATTGATTCTTGAATTAAATAAAAAAAGAAACAAAAAATTAAATTTCTATAATGCCCTCAGTTCGTCCATCCATATCCAACAGGGTATACTATAAATAAATTTTACTTTCAAAAATGGCAACCATTTTGCAATTTTTGGGGATACCAAAAAATATCATTAGAACAGGTTAAGAGCTTGCAATTTAAATAAAAATGTTATATATTTTACATTTTTTTTTAAATATTAGCGAGTTTAACAAAATTTTGAATTAAAATTGGAAATTTGGCCGCCAATTTGAAAATTTTATAGTTATAAATAAAATATGGTCTGAATTGACTTCAGCAATATCAAGTCAATATAAAATGACAGATTACTTGCCCACATTGGTTATTATTTAATTATTTTTGAAATTCAAGCCCCTTGGAATATGTTCCACCCCTGAGCTGCTCCTACGGGGTATTTTTCTGGGTACCTGCGGGCAAAATCTCTTAATTTGACCTATTTAAGCTGCCGACCAAGTTTCATGCTTTTAACACAATTTGCAGAAATCTTTTCAGAAATATTTCCAAAATAAGTAATTCTGCAAAATTTGGTAACTTTATCATTAGATAATTTAGGATATAATGTTATTGTTACAAGCAATTTTAAATTTTTTATTGTTAATGATTCTATTGATGATTTCAATCTTAAATCCGTTATTTATTGCAATTGTTTTAATTATGTTTAGTTCTTTATTCAATTTATCCAAAGATAGCGGTACTGCAAAGGCCCTGTGTATCATAGAATTATAAGCAGAAATTTTTTCACAAAAAGGTTGAAATGAATTTGATGATAGTAATATCTGTTGGTTTCCTAAAAATATCGAAATTTATTGTATTACATTCATTTATTAAAGTTAAATCTAAGAAATTAATTTTGCGTTCAGTTTCTATTTCTTTAGTAAATTTAATTTTTGGATAAATACTGTTCAAAAAATTTTGAAAATGGTCTAATTGTCTTGTTGTTCCTTTGAAACAAGCAATAATATCATCTACATATCTATACCAAAATAGAATATTATGTTGTTTGCCTAATAATTCTGAATTCATAATTTTATCTTCAATATTATACTCAAAACTTAGTTCTTGCTATGGGTTCACCGATTAGTCCTTTATTAGCAGATATTTTCATGTCAGATATTGAAGAGAAAATTATGAATTCAGTATTAGGCAAACAACATATTCTATTTTGGTATAGAAAGAATCTCGTAAGTCGAACTTCCTTACGGAAAAGTTCGACCAAAGGAAGTTCGGTCTACGAGAGTTGTACTGCATCATCTAGTTGTTTATTTACAGGTAGAAGTTACTCCTAAAATAAAAATTGAACCTCCAGAAAATAAATTCAGATGCCCCTATTGTTCAAAAATCTGCGCTACCAAGTACGGCGTAAAATCCCACCTCCTAACACACACAGGTGAAAAAGCGCACAAATGCGAGATATGCGAAAGAGCGTTCAGCCAGTCCCAAAATCTAAAGCGTCACATGGTGAGCCACACAGATAAAAGACCTCATGTATGTAAAATATGTAAAACGTCGTTTCGATTGCTCGATACTCTAAAGATACACATTGAAACGCACATGAGTGAGAGACCTCGTAAGTTCACGTGCCGCTACTGCCCGAAAGCCTATGTCACTAACGGCGGGTTAACAACTCATTTGGCGACACATGCGGGAGAAAAGCTGCATGCAGTTAAAAAGTCACATACATGCGACATATGTAAAAAGACGTTTAGTCTGGCGCACTATCTAAGTGATCACATGGCTTGCCACACGGTGGAGAGTCCTCACAAATGCGAGATATGTAAAAAGACGTTCCAGGACCCGCATGCTCTAAAGTATCACTTGATGTGCCACACCGGGGAGAGGCCTTACAAGTGCGAATTGTGCGAGAAGGCTTTCAGACAGCATGGGCATCTGATAAATCATATGTTGATTCACACGGGCGAGATGCCATTCGAATGCGAATTTTGTGATAAAGCGTTTCGTCAGCGCTCGTCTCTACAGTACCATATGATCTGCCACAAGGACGCTAAATCGTCAGAACAAGTAAGTGCTCTATACTTATTAGCGTATAGATAGTTTCAAGATATTACAGTGTGCTAACATTTTGTAGGTTCTCGAATTCTTCGATTGCCACTCTTGCGGAGAAAGGTTATCTTCCCAGCAGGGTTTGTTAAGACACACGAAGAGGCACGAACGAAAAGCAGAAAGCATGAAATCGCACGTGTGTTCAGTTTGTTCCAAGGCGTTTAATCGCCCGTACAATTTGAAGACGCATTTGTTAACGCATACCGGGGAAAGACCTCATCATTGCCAGCTTTGCACGAAGAATTATCGTTTTAAGAACAACCTTAAACGCCATTTGAAGACTCATAAAATAGAGTGGGATATAAGCAGAAAAACATATCGTAAAACTTCGATCAGATACTCTTGCGTTAGAAGAAGTTAAAGTTGAGGAAATGCAGTTCGATGAAGGTGTGAAGAAGGAAAGCAAACTGAATGATAAACACCTTTAATTATTAATGTTATTCTATATATTTTTATTGAAATATAATGTTTATTTTGTTGGTGGTATACAATTGTTTTATTATTTTATTATTTGAAATAAAGAAGTATTATTATTATTATTCTATTATTTCGGTAACATTGTGATTTATCGTTCACCGGGTGGATCGAGTATGGAATTTTTGAGGTTTTTTGCTGACTAGTGTGAGGAATTCATGGATTGAATGAAATGCAAAGTCTGGATTGTGGGAGATTTCAATTTTAATTGGAATTCAAATGATTTCTATACTGAGAAGTTACTTTATGACGGGAGAGCAACAGTACTCGATGAGTTATAGCGTAGACTGAATAACTAAAGACGCCTCACCAATGGCTTGGTTTTTAAACGTTAGTTTTGATACATTTCTGAGATGTCGCTAGAGGCAAATATAGGTAGTCCTCAAGCTTTTGCAAAACGCATGCTCATCTTTCGCATTCTATCGTATTAAATGTCGTAAGTTAGACAGAAATACAGCTACTAGAAGCATGTATCGGAAAAATTGTAACCACTTCAGATTTTAGCCGAGAACTAGTTTTAAGTATTTTACTTTACTTAGATACCTAGGTATCTATATTTTAAACGTCAATTGAAAGTCAGATTTTCAGTTTGTGCTGGTTTCTTTTTCTTAAAAAAACAGTGAATCTAAAATTTTAAACGAAGTAGGTAGAAGTTATTCTCTAACTGTTGTCTTTATATTCAACTGTTCCAACCACTGCAGGAATTTTTTCAATTAATAACTCTAAAGGGCCCCACACACACGCAATTTAGAATTAATTCAAAACTGTACATTCAAAAGTTTTGAACGGAATGTTTGCGCGATGGTTCTCTACACACACACAATTTTCACTTCGCAGTTTTATAAAACATGGCCTCGAGAGAAGAATTAAATTTATTATCAGTGGCGTGCCTAATTATTTTGAAAAAGAAAAATAAACAAAGATTCAGTCGGAGTAGATGGGAGAAACATTGGTTGCTGAAACGTGATCACTTTTCACATATTAATCTCTTAGAAGAGTTGTACCTACTCGTCGAGGCGGACTGTGAAAGTCGCCCCGAGCATAATAAAATACGCAATTTTGACGAAAAACTCGACAGGCGGGTGTCTGATCTTGCAAGATTTCGCGATCGCCGGAAATTTTTGTTTGCCATTTTCTAATGCATTTTTCTACCCTTAAACGTTGACCGATCCAAAATTCCGCCCAACTTAACACTCTTTGAACTTTCTCCTTTCGAACCGTACCCCGCTGGACTTCCCCTTCGACCTCTAGGGACGAATTTGGCCCCTGTTTTGCATGCTTTTTGCCCTAAAATTTTGCATTGCTTCGGGGAAAAAATTATTTCCCGCATCAACCTCTGTGCAAGGGAGATAATTCTTAAATATTTTCGGTCCGATCGACTGGGCTATCGGAATTCGCCTTCAAATTTGCCCGGCGAAAAAACTACCCTTATTTTGAGAGCGTCGTATCTCGCTGGCAGTTCGACTCCTCCGTTCGAGATCGCCTTATGACCTACAACTTTTGTCGGCGAAAGAGCAGACGACGCCCGTTTTTTCGCATGGCTTGTTTTTATAGGTGCGATGGAACATTTTCGGCCCCTTCCGGTATGCCGAGTTCGTTATCGCTTGGAAACGGGGTGTTTTACCGGAGTTGGAAAAATCGCGATGGTAACTGCGGATCCCGGACGAATTTGTCTTTGAACTTCTCAAATTTCATCCCGATCGAAGGTGTTTTCGTTCATTAAAAAATGTTTTTCGATTTTTCACGTTTTCGCCGCTATTCGGGGCGAGGTTGACGATTGTGGGACGGGTGGACGGGTGAAATTATAGTCGAATTGTTTGTTTTTGTTGAAAAAAACATAATAATGTTCAAAATACTGTAACGTATTTCGATTTTACACTATTTATTTACAGTGACTTTATGTAAATGTACAAATATTTACAATGATTAACAGTGATTTGAGAACTTAAAATTAACAAATTGAACAATAAGCAGTGAAATATATACAAGCAGTAGATGAAAATTAAACAATTAAGCGAACAATTAAACAATTAATTACCTAACCTAAACAGTCCACAGTAAACAAATCAACAGTTCAAACTCTATAAAACACTCGTCTTCAACCGACGGTTAATCACATACGAAGACGCCCCGGTACACTTAAAACGCCACCAAAGAATTCGCACTCGCGTACTGTACCGACACTAGACGCGTATCAAGACTTATACTCGCACAGAACTATTAAACGCCCGGTTCTTATCGCATTCGACATTCGCTTCTAAACTTCAGACTTCAAACTGTCAGACTGTCCACTCGGCTTCTTGCTTCCCATTTTATAATGGTCTTAGAAGATTCTCGAAAATTATCGATCAAACATTGTTCCAGAATGAGAATCTTCGAGATAGAATATTCTTTTCGGGAATCATAAACAGCGACAAGGTCGCGCCGTAATAAATCAAAGCCGCGGCTCGCTGTCAACAAATAATTGAGTCACCAACAGGGGCGTCGCTGACGGGGCAAAAGTTCGTATCAATACGTTTAGCATAAATATACATAAGAAATTACTTATCTACTTCTATTATATTAACTACTCAAAATCAAATAAATCTGTTAAAACTATGTCGCCTGCTGCACGCCACTGTATTAAACAAAACTTGAGGTTTTGACCACACACGCACAATTTTGAATGCGCAATCGTCGGTGTACAGTTAAAATTTCAAGACAGACTTGAAATGAACGGTTCAACTGCGCAGTTCAAAAAAGTCTTAAGGCTTGCACCACACACGCACAATTTTGAATGCACGTTTTTGCCTGTTCATTCAAAACTTAACGCAAGTACGTGTGTGAGTGGGCTCCTTAATATTGAATCGTCTTTTACAGGCGGTAATATGATTTTGAGGTATGACAACTTTTAATAAGGTTTCGTCTAGTACAATAAAGTTGTACCTCAAAGTCAGGTTTACCAGCTTTTAAATTTTCAATAATAAAAGATAGATACCTATGTGGGTGTTCCGCTTTCAAAGGCACATAATAATAATTCAATTTGCGATTCATAAATTATATTCCACAACGAATAAAAATGTTAAAATTGTTGGGCTTAGTTTGTATTTATTACTGGAAAGTTCTTATTATACTCGGACGTGCGAGGCCGGCCCTGGGCGCCACGTGCAAATAATATATCCAGATGGCAGATGCCGGCTGGAGAAATAAAAATATTTATTCCGAGAGCTAAAGCTAGGAAATATAAATTTTGTACGTATACGCCATCTATGAAATTTATCAATTACTATGACATTAAAAACCGCTACTGCGTTTATATAAGGCGTCTTGAGTTATTCAGTCTACGGTTATAGGGATGCAAGAAATAAGCCAGTAAGCACAATCAGATGTGAAAAGAGGCGATATCTAGAAGAAAAGATAGACGCAGTTAAACATGACCCTAAGAGGATGTGGAACACACTAAAGGAGTTATAGCTGATAAGTCTGAAGATTGCAAGAAGATTGAGTTTGAGAGCATGATGATATACGATCCTAGTGAAATAGCGGAGTTATTTAATAACTATTTTGTCATACACAATACTTCTAAAGAACATGGATTGTTTTTAAACCCATCTAAATGTAAATGCATATTGTTTGGTAGGCGCAGTGCTGTGAGTTGTGTGGACACGGCGAGTATCAGAATCTTGATTGATGATGCTGTTGTCCCTGTTGTCGAGAGTGTCAGGAACCTGGGTCTGGAGATGGACAACACTTTTCGTTACAGAAAGCATATATCGTCTTGCATTCAGAGAGCTGTTGTAGGTTTGAGATTGTTGTACCCACATCGTAGTTGTTTAACTCAAAATATCAAGGCTCTGCTCTGCGAATCGCTGGTGTTGTCCCACTTTATGTACTGCGCTCCTGTGGTGGTTTCAGGTCTTGATGTTGCTTCTATGGGGTGAGTGCAGAGGATTCAGAACTCCTGTCTCAGGTACATTTTCGGCATCCGTAAATTTGATCATGTCACACACAAATTGCTTGAGTTGGGATGGTTGAATATGCAAAATCGTTTTAAGCTTCTGTCAGTCTGTTTCATGACATTGTTGTCTCCAAATCTCCCTCATATATTTAATTAAATTCAATTTAGAACCGATGTACACCACATAAATGTGAGGTATAGGGGGGCTATCACTCCCCCTTTCCATAGGACTGCACTTTATGAACAGTCTTTCAAATACAATATTGCAAAGTTGTATAATAGTGTATCGCATGAATTTAAAAGTCTTGGTAAGCCCCAATTCAGGAAGAAGATGTCATGTTTGTATCTGAGTTGCCAGGTTGCTTGACTTGTGATTGTTTATCTGCGTTTATTATTTTTCTGTTGGTGGGTCAGACATGTGCCAAAGTTTGTGAATTTATATTTTAATTTAGGTTTATCACTGTAGAGCAGAGTATTAGCGGTTTGTGATTTTTTTTTGTTTGGTTATAATTATTAGGTTAGGCAATCACTTACCAAAGCATTGTTAGTTTTATCAGGGGATAGATGGTAGAGCGGGGGTTCAGTTTTTTCTGGACTACCTGAATCTGTACCCTGTGATTTCTTTAGGAATTTTGGTTTATACTGCAGTGTAAATGTTAATTTAGTTGATTTCCTGAGGAATAAACTCGTATTATTATTATTATTAATAGTATCGACCAAATAGTGAGTTCTATTCAGCCATGTGCAATACGTATGAACATTATGAACATTGAAGCTACGATGCCAAGTTTTAAGTTGTTGGATAGAGTTGCTCTTAGGAATGTTGTCTTTAATATGAAGTGTAAAAGCAGCCCTGATTACGTTAATAAAGACCGTTTTTGATGAATTGAGTGATCCACTTTTGCATATTATAAACTCGTCGTTAGAGGTTGGGCTTGTGCCTGATTCGTGGAAAATATCGACTGTGGTTCCCATTAGGAAAGTAGCAAGATCAGTAAAGTACGAAGCCTATCGGCCCGTAAACATGCTACCAGCTATTGAGAAAATTCTTGAAAAGGTTGTTTATATGCAAATCTTGCAACACATAGAGGACAGAATTCTTTCAGAGTATCAATCGGGGTTTCGTGCTGGATATAGCACTGAAACAGCGTTACAATCCGTAATAAATGAATGGAAGAAAGATAGAGAAGATGGAAAAATGGTAGTAGCGGTGTTTGTGGATCTTAAGAGAGCCTTTGAAACTGTTGATAGTGAGATTTTGCTGAGTAAACTTTTTAGTAATGGATTCAGGGCAACGGTGTAGAGCTGATTTAGGAGCTACCTGTTGAACAGACGCCAGGTGACTAGGATAGGAGAATCAACTTCTGGGCAAAATGAAGTCTTGTGTGGAGTGCCTCAAGGGAGTGTATTGGGACCTTTGTTGTTGTGAGTGTTATGCTTAAGAGAATGAACTGGATGAAGGTTGAGGCGTTTGTAGAATATAAAAGTTTAGTTTTCTTGTATAAGGTGATAAATGGGTACTTGCCATCATGTTTTGATGTATATAGAGTTAAGTGTGTGGATGTCCATGACTACTTTACAAGGAAGAGAAATGACATGTATGTGAACCCACTTAATAAGGAGAATACTTTTAAGTCCATATTTAAGAAAGGGTTAATCGAATTTAACAGTTTGGATGCAGATATTAGGGGTAGTACCAGCATCGGTAACTTTTGTTTTAGGCTGAAAAGGTACTATATGGAAAGCTAATTGTTACATGTATACATGATTTCTGTTATCATTATCATAAGGTTCTCAGTCCGAAGACTGGTTGGATGCGTACCTCCACTTTTTTCTATCCTGAGCTAACCTACGCATTTCCCTAAAAGTAGAACATCCTACATCCCTAACTATTTGAGAGCAGTAGTCTAATTTAGGCCTACCCCTACCTCTTTTTATTCCTATCTCTGACTCTAGTATGTCGCGAACTATTCCTTCGTGTCTTAGAAGGTGTCCTACCATCCTATCTCTCCTACTCTTTATTGTCTTCTATACCTTTCGCTTTTCCCCAACTCTTTCTAATACTTCCCTATTGCTAACCTTATCTATCCACGGTATCTTCATCATGCGTCTGTAGCACCACATTTCAAACGCTTCTACTCTTTTTCAATCCGCTTCCCCTATTGTCCAAGTTTCGCACCCGTATAATGCCGTACTCCATACATACGATATAAGATAAGAAGAATTTTATTAGCTAAAAGCTATCTACAAATATAACAAAATTACAAAAAAAATTACAAAAAAGGAAAGAAAAACACCCAAAGAATAACCCCCACGAACATAATTCCCAAAAATAGCACTACCTGTCGGCGCCGTACATATGCCTTAACAACCTCTTAAAAACATAAATACTTGTAGCATCCCTCAGTTCACCATCCAATTCCTTAAACTTGTAACAATGCACCGTAATAATGCCTAAAAGCTCTAATGAACTTAGAGTGGCATTCCGAAATTGTTCTACGAGACCGCGACTGGTAACGTGAAACAGACGAGAACCCGATCCAAATGAGAAATTAGCCAGTGTACGCATGCACCGATGAAAGAATAAAACACGCTACACGTGCGCCTGACGTCACGCAAGCTGATAGGAATTCCCGAGTTATTCTTTTACAAGCGGCACTACCGTGACGTAGAAGCTCCTGACGCCCACTTTCAAGAGATGGCAAGGTTGCGGGCTGAATTTGCACCCGCTACTACAGCTGACGTAGAGAAATTCGACGTCACACAGCCACCGATATCCCCTCCCTGGTTCTATAAAAGAGAAGACCGAAGCACTGAAGAGGATCAGAATTTTTCTGCTCTCATCCGACCTAGTAGTACCTGATCGACCGTTCCGACTTCGCCGTGTGATCAAACCGAAAGTAATTATTTTATCCCGTAAATATTTGAGTAAGTAACTTTGAATAAGTACCCTACCTCGTTCGTATCAAATAAATTCAATCTGTTCATGCTGGGGAATTGGGAGTGCTGTCTATGAAGATCGATCGATTTTCCCATCCTGTGTGGCCCTAGCGCCTGTAATGGGACGACATACCGGTGGAAATCGATCGCATCCGGGTAATGGGCGGCTCCTGGTGAAATCTTAAGGTAGAACAAATTGATTATTTGCGACGGAGGAGCTAGCGGCGTTCCCCCAGGCGATTGCACTCGCGTGCTGCGACGAGAATTGCCCGCCGTTCCCGTCTCGGGGTTGGCACTGTTCGGTGCTCCGACGAAATCTCCGAGACCCCGTAAATATTCAGAATTAATCACTCGGCGGACCGCAAGCGTTCTATCTGGACACTCCGTAAAAACCGTGTTTTATTTCCCCGTAAATATCTCGTATTTTTGTATATATTCCGATTTATTAACTTAATTCTTTTAAGAATACTCCGTGAGAACCGCATTTTATTTCACTGTAAATAATATCTCGTATTTTGTATATAAATTCTGTTTTTATCCACTCAAGTCTGTTTATTCAATTCTTTCAAATGTAAATAGTTAAATTAATAGAGTACTGTTTCATTTTCTTTCTGTTGTGTTATTCGATGTTTAGCAATAGTAACATAATATTTGGACCCACCCTTTTGCGACTACGAGCAAAAGGGTGACCAACGTATAAGTCTTACCTGACCGTAAATACAACCCAAGAAAAACGTTCATAAGCGAACGATCCGACCAGCCTAAATATACAGCGTATCCCAATAAGTGATACCGAGGGGTACCGCTGCATATTTAAGGACCGCAACTAGAACATCCAGAATTTGGCGTACGAAGTAAACCCAGACGAAATTTATCGTTGTATAAGTGACGTCCGAAATCTGGAGAAAGC
Source organism: Xestobium rufovillosum (assembly GCA_963966045.1). NCBI lineage: Eukaryota > Metazoa > Arthropoda > Insecta > Coleoptera > Ptinidae > Xestobium > Xestobium rufovillosum. The sequence continues at coordinate 30,295,087 of OZ014500.1, forward strand.
AATCGTTGTAAACTTTTGGAAACCTTTTACAAAAACTGAGCCATAACCTCCTGCACTTTTAAACTTATTTATTACTAATTCATTTCTGTCCCTTGTTGGGTAATTATGTCTGTCCCTATTATACACAATGTATTTATCAAAATAGGAAGGTAACATTCCATTAATTAGCTTATAGATAAAAATCAACACTTGATATTCTAAAAATCTCTGTACCTTAAACCAATCCAACCTTACAAGCATGTCGTCTATTCTAGTATATATACTGGCTCTTAGTATAATCCTCATACCTCTATTCTGAAGCCTTTGGAGCCTCTCTACATTAGTTTGATTGGTCAAATATAACACAGTCCCACAGTTGTAAAAGTACGACAATATAAGTACATTATAAACAGTTTTCCTGCCATAAACAGACAAACTAGCACTTATCGTACGCAACAGACCAAGTCGTTTTCCAATTTTTTTACAAATATAATCAATATGTTCGTTTAATTTCAATTTTCTGTCCAAGACCACCCCCAAGTACTTAACACTATCCACCCACTCAATAACTTCTCCTTCCAAAATGATACAACTCTTACTAGAAACAATGGAACCCCACACATTATCCGTTGACAAACACATCGCTTTAGTTTTTGTCACATTTATTTTCAGTTTATTGTAAGCAAACCAACTGCTAACCAACTCAAGCTCCTTATTCATAATTTCCATCATTTCACATATATTGCTTCCTTCCAAGTAAATCACTGTGTCATCCGCAAAGAAATGACACCTACACCGCTTAAGCACCAAGTACAAATCACCTATATACATAGCGAACAAAATGGGCCCCAATATACTCCCCTGCGGAACACCCAGATCAATACTTTCCTCAGATGATTCATACTCCCTATGTCGCACCTTCTGCCTCCTATCTCTCAGGTAATCCTCGAACCATCTCATCACAGTACCACTTAAACCAATTTTTTTCAGTTTTATTATAAGTTTTGCTCTATCAATTGTTTCAAACGCTCTTTTTAAATCAACAAACACTACCATTATAATTTTCCCTTTATCTCTTATTTCTTTCCAGTCACTCAATAGATATTGTAGTGCAGTTTCACAGCTAAAGCCCTTCCGAAAACCAGACTGAACTTCACTAAGAACATTGTTCCCGTTAATGTAATCTAGTAGCTGTATATAAACTGTTCTCTCTAAGATTTTTTCGACTGCTGGAAGCAGATTAATTGGTCTAAACTCCTGACAATCTAACGTACCTTTCACCTTTCTAATAGGCGCAACTGTAGCCACTTTCAAAACTGAAGGTACAATACCTTTCTCCATTGACACATTAATCAAGTGCAACAAGGGGTATTTAAGTTCCTCAAAAAATTCTTTCAAAAAAGCTACATCGATTCCATCTGTGCTTGTCTTATTTTTCATGTCGAAGATTAATTTCCTCAGATCATTAACATCGATTAATTTGAAATCACTGAAGCTATTATTTATTTGAACCAACTCAACACCAACACTGCCCAACCCAATCGAGTTATTTATTTGCCTTATACTGTCAATAAAATACTCATTAAATCGATTCACAATTTCTTTAATATTACTAGACTCGCCATCACTAAATTTTATAATACTAAAACCTTCATCTGATCTTCCATTTATTAAACTTTTTAAGGTTTTCCACATACTCTTGGCATCACTCTTACATCGATCTATTTTTTCATCATAAAATCTAATCTTTTCGTTTCTTATGATCGTCAGTGTTTCATTTCTTATCTTCTTGAACAACGTCCAATCCTCAGTCTTTTTTGTTATTATGAAACGTTTGAAATCTTGACTACGTCTCTGTATGGCGAATTTAACAATGTCACTAAACCACGGGTTGTTTTTACTTAATGTTATATTTATTTTTGGCATTATGAATTCCACCAGATCCCTCAGTAAACTCATAAAGCTCTCAAATTTCTCATCGACATTTTGTATTTCATACTTCCACACTGTATTCATTATCAATTCCTTCGCTTCCTGATTTGATTTCACTCTTTTCCGCATTTCCCTAGTCTTTATGTTAGGCCTCACAGAGCAACAATTAAATACTATCGTTCTATGACAAGAGTATCTGTATTCATCCAAAACTTCAGCACTTATGTTAGGATCATTCGTAATACCAAGGTCAATAAGTGACCTACTCTGCTCCAGGATATGAGTACACGATGCCACTATCTGCTTCCATCCATTATCAGCTACACATCTTTTCAATCTCCGAACACAACCAGTCTCTGAATTCCAGTCCATGTTAAAATCTCCCATAATTATTAATTTCATTCCATATCTTACAGAGATTCCTTCTGTTAGATCTTCGACTTTAAGAGTCTCTTCCTAATCTCAATATTAACCGTTCTCGAACATAACAGTTGTTTCTTTCTGTTAAACGCAACTGGGCCCTGCGCTATTCTTTGTTTTATATCTTTAGTGCTCTTACCGTCTTGAGTTATTTTACTTCCTAAATAGCCGAAATCCGTGACCTCCTCTATCTTCTCATTTCCTATTTGTATGTCAACCTTAGTTCCACCTTCACATCACCTACATACCAAAATTTTAGTTTTCTTTTTATTGACTTTCATGCCATAGCCCTGTGTCAAAACTGCTTCCATTTCATTCAAAGCCGCTCCTAATTCTTCTTTGCTAGATGCTAACACTGCTATATCATCCGCAAATCTGAGCATGTTAATAGTTTGACCCTGTACGTTAATCCCTGAGGCTGTTCTGTCCTTAACAATATTAATAGCATCTTCGATATACGGGTGTTCATGGAATCATTCTACAATGGCTAACTTTTTTATTTGAAATCGGAGAAGGTTCGTTAAATGGACAAAGTTTAATAATTTCTCGAGAAGAATTTGATGGTGGTGGCAGAAAAACAATCGAGCATCGCATCTTTGAGATATCGCTATCAACTTCCTTAACTTAAATGGAACGACCAACTTTCAATTACACCATCGCATTTAAAATCAAAAAATACCCAAGAAAGTATAAGGTGACGCACCACATACAGTCAACTGTTTTGGAGTTGCCGACAACTGTTCACGGAATCGTTCTACAATGGCTAACTTTTTTATTTGAAATCTGAGAAAGTTCGTTAAATGGACAAAGTTTAATAACTTTTCGAGAAGAATTTGATGGTGCTGGCAGAAAAACAATCGAGCATCGCATCTTTGAGATATCGCTATCAACTTCCTTAACTTAAATGGAACGACCAACTTTCAATTACACCATCGCATTTAAAATCAAAAAATATCCAAGAAAGTATAAGGTGACGCACCACCTACAGTCAACTGTTTTGGAGTTGCCGACAACTTTTCACGGAATCGTTCTACAATGGCTAACTTTTCTATTTGAAATCGGAGAAAGTTCATTAAATGGACAAAGCTTAATAACTTTTCGAGAAGAATTTGATGGTGGTGGCAGAAAAACAATCGAGCATCGCATCTTTGAGATATCGCTATCAACTTCCTTAACTTAAATGGAACGACCAACTTTCAATTACACCATCGCATTTAAAATCAAAGAATATCCAAGAAAGTATAAGGTGACCCACCACCTACATTCAACTGTTTTGGAGTTGCCGACAACTGTTCACGGAATCGTTCTACAATGGCTAACTTTTTTATTTGAAATCTGAGAAAGTTCGTTAAATGGACAAAGTTTAATAGCTTTTCGAGAAGAATTTGATGGTGGTGGCAGAAAAACAATCGAGCATCGCATCTTTGAGATATCGCTATCAACTTCCTTAACTTAAATGGAACGACCAACTTTCAATTACACCATCGCATTTAAAATCGGAAAATACGCAAGAAATTATAAGGTGACCCACCACCTACAGTCAACTGTCGGCAACTCCAAAACAGTTGACTAGGTGGTGGGTCACCTTATAATTTCTTGCACATTTTCTGATTTTAAATGCGATGGTGTAATTGAAAGTTGGTCGTTCCATTTGAGTTAAGGAAGTTGATAGCGATATCTCAAAGATGCGATGCTCGATTGTTTTTCTGCCAGCACCATCAAATTCTTCTCGAAAAGTTATTAAACTTTGTCCATTTAACGAACTTTCTCCGATTTGAAATAAAAAAGTTAGCCATTGCAGAACGATTCCGTGAACAGTTGTCGGCAACTCCAAAACAGTTGACTGTAGGTGGTGGGTCACCTTATAATTTCTTGCGTATTTTCTGGTTTTAAATGCGATGGTGTAATTGAAAGTTGGTCGTTCCATTTAAGTTAAGGAAGTTGATAGCGATATCTCAAAGATGCGATGCTCGATTGTTTTTCTGCCACCACCATCGAATTCTTTTTGAAAAGTTATTAAACTTTGTCCATTTAACGAAGTTTCTCAGATTCCAAATAAAAAAGTTAGCCATTGTAGAACGATTCCGTGAACAGTTGTCGGCAACTCCAAAACAGTTGACTGTAGGTGGTGGGTCACCTTATAATTTCTTGCGTATTTTCTTGTTTTAAATGCGATGGTGTAATTGAAAGTTGGTCGTTCCATTTAAGTTAAGGAAGTTGATAGCGATATCTCAAATATGCGATGCTCGATTGTTTTTCTGCCACCACCATCAAATTCTTTTTGAAACGTTATTAAACTTTGTCCATTTAACGAACTTTCTCAGATTCCAAATAAAAAAGTTAGCCATTGTAGAACGATTCCGTGAACAGTTGTCGGCAACTCCAAAACAGTTGACTGTAGGTGGTGGGTCACCTTATAATTTCTTGCGTATTTTCTGATTTTAAATGCGATGGTGTAATTGAAAGTTGGTCGTTCCATTTAAGTTAAGGAAGTTGATAGCGATATCTCAAAGATGCGATGCTCGATTGTTTTTCTGCCACCACCATCAAATTCCTCTTGAGAAATTATTAAACTTTGTCCATTTAACGAACTCTCTCGGATTTCAAATAAAAAAATTAGCAATTGTAAAACGATTCCGTGAACAGTAGTCTGCAACTCCAAAACAGTTGACTGTAGGTGGTGGGTCACCTTATAATTTTTTGCGTATTTTTTTATTTTAAATGCGATGGTGTAATTGAAAGTTGGTCGTTCCATTTCATCATCATAAGGTTCTCAGTCCGAAGACTGGTTGGACGCGTACCTCCATTCTTTTCTATCCTGAGCTAACCTACGCATTTCCCTAAAAGTAGAACATCCCACATCCCTAACTATTTGAGAGCAGTAGTCTAATCTAGGCCTACCCCTACCTCTTTTTATTCCTATCTCTGACTCTAGTATGTCACGAACTATTCCTTCGTGTCTTAGAAGGTGTCCTACCATCCTATCTCTCCTCCTCTTTATTGTTTTCCATACCTTTCGCTTTTCCCCAACTCTTTCTAATACTTCCCTATTGCTAACCTTATCTATCCACGGTATCTTCATCATGCGTCTGTAGCACCACATTTCAAACGCTTCTACTCTTTTTCTATCCGCTTCTCCTATTGTCCAAGTTTCGCACCCGTATAATGCCGTACTCCATACATACGACGTTAAGAGTCTCTTCCTAGTCTCTATATTAACCGTTCTCGAGCATAACAGTTGTTTCTTTTTGTTAAACGCAACTCGGCCCTGCGCCATTCTTTGTTTTATATCTTTAGTGCTCCTACCGTCTTGAGTTATTTTACTTCCTAAGTAGCAGAAATCCGCGACCTCCTCTATCTTCTCATTTCCAATTTGTATTTCCATTTTAGTTCTATTTTCACATCCCCTACATACCAAAATTGTAGTTTTCTTTTTATTGATTTTCATGCCGAAGCCCTGTGTCAAAACTGGTTCCATTTCATTCAGAGCCGCTCCTAATTCTTCTTTGCTAGATGCTAACACTGCTATATCATCCGCAAATCTGAGCATGTTAATAGTTTGGCCCTGTACATTGATCCCTGAGGCTGTTCTTTCCTTAACAATATTAATCGCATCTTCGATATATAAGTTGAAAACTAGAGGTGACAATGCACATCCCTGTCTCACTCCCTTCCGGATATCTACTTCCCTTTGTTCCTGCTCACATTCTATAACTGCCTTTTGCTCATCGTAGAGATTATGTATTATTCTTCTGTCCCTGTATTTCATCCCTACCTTTCTCAGCACTTCGAACATCTTCCCCCATTTTACGTTGTCGAAGGCCTTTTCTAAATCTACAAATCCTATATAGACGCTCTTTCTCTTTTCTATCGTTTTTTCTATAATTACTCGTAAAGCTAGAATGGCCTCGCACGTTCCTCTATTTCGTCTAAATCCGAACTGATCTTGTCCTAATATTTCTTCCGCCTTTTTCTCCATCCTTCTTTGCATAATTCTAGTTAAGATTTTTGACACATGGGAAGTTAAACTGATGGTTCTGAAATTTTCGCACCTATCCGCGCCTTTCCTTTTTGGCAAAGCTACCATGATGTTCCGTTTGCAATCCTCTGGAATCTCGCCTGTCAGGTATATGCGACTAACTAATTTAAATAAACGATCTATTACCTCTTGACCTGCGCACTTTAAGATTTCTGCCTGCAAGCCATCTATACCTGGCGCTTTATTATTCCTTAAACTTTTTAGTGCTAGCTCAAACACTTCTCTCATTATAGGATTCCCTAGGTTATCCCCCTCTACACTGCTTTCGCTTTCTAATATATCTTGCACTTCCTGTCCCGCATATAAGTTTCCTAAATATTCTTTCCACCTATCTGCCTTCTCCCCGCTTTCGATTAGGATATCTCCTGCCTCATTCCTAATGCTTTTGGTACTACTTCGAATTTATTTTACACTTCTTTGCACTTATTATCGATCCATTGCTCTTTCGCTTTCTTACATTTCCGAATAATTTCCCACTTGATCGCCTTATTTCTTTGTTTCCCTATTTCATCTAACCTATTTTTATATTTTCGCCTTTCCTCTATTAGACTCACAATATGTTTTGTTATCCAGGGTTTCCTACTTTCATTCTGTTTATGACCCAAAATATCCCTAGCTGAGGAAACTAAACTATTTTTAATGCAATTCCATTCTTCCTCTATGTCCCTAACAATATTTTCGCCCGCGCCCTTTAGTACTTCGTTTGTCTTTTTCTCGAACTTATCGTGCGTAGGTATCATCATCTTTTAGTTTCTCTGGGTCAAGATACCTTTTCTTCCGCTTCGTTTTTTCAAAATCTTAAATTTAAGATTGGCTACTGCCTTTTCATATTTCCTAGAATATAACCTTCAGTTCATCTATTAGTTCCTACCTATTGTAGTAGGTACTGTTCTGTACATGATTAATAAAGGTGATATGGATCGTTTACAAAAACTACAAAACAGACCGATGCGAATTATTCTGCAGTGTTCTCGTTACACGTCAGTGAATGTATGCTTAAGAGAATGAACTGGATGAAGGTTGAGTCTTTGTAGAATATAAAAGTTTAATTTTCTTGTATGAGGTGATAAATGGGTACTTGCCATCGTATTTTGATATATATCATGATGTGGATATCCATGATTACTTTACAAGGAAGAGAAATGACATGTATGTGAACCCAGTTAATAAGGGAGAATACTTTTAAGTTCATATTTAAGAAAGGGTTAATCGAATTTACAGTTCGGATGCAGATATTAGGGGTTGTACCAGCATCGGTAATTTTTGTTTTAGGCTGAAAAGGTACTATATGGAAAGCTAATTGTTACATGTTTTATTTTTTTTTTGTTCTATTAAGTATTTATATTCAAATGTAAATAGCTAATGTATATAAAAGCTCATTCTATTCTATAACATGCACGCCACTGATCTCGATCAGACCGATTACCTTCAGTTTTAGTTCGTCTGTCGCAAGTAAATGTCAAATTGATAAGTAAGGTTAATTTACTGTACCAGTGATTTCTATATCTTAGAAAATGTCACTTTGCAATCCAAATAAATCCGAAATAAAATCGGAGACAGAAGAAATGCTTATGGTGTTTGTAATTGAAGAAACAGAGTCAGTTCTTAAGATCGATTTTTGTGTAGAAGACGAAAAGGTAAGCACGCCCTGTTCAACATACAACATTGAGTTTGTTGAATTGGCTTTATTTATCTACAGGCAGAGATCTTTCCGGATGTAAACAATGACGAAGCAAAAAATGAACAGACAGAATCACGTGAAGAAAGCGCAAAGAAATACAGGTGTCCCGAATGTCCAAAAGTCTTTTCCAAAAACTTTATGTTAATATCCCATTTGTTAAAACACACGAACAAAAAATGCAAGGTATGCGGGAAGCTTTATGTAGCCGAGAGACCCCATTCCTGTAAAGCAGGCTTCCATAGCCCCAAAGCCCTAGAGAATCGAACGATAATGCAGAGGGGCAAGGGACCCTACGTATGTGAAATATGTAAAACGCCATTCCCCATGCCACATGCTCTAAGGAACCATATGTTAATGCACACGGGTGAAAAACCGCACGTATGTGAAATATGTAAAGCAGCATTCCGTTTGCCACATACTTTAAATAAGCACATGTTAATACACACAGGCGAGAGACCTCACGTATGTGAAATATGTAAAACAGCATTCCGTTTGTCACAAAGTTTAAAGAAGCATATGTTAATGCACACGGGCGAGACACCTCACGTATGTGAAATATGTAAAGCAGCATTCCGCTGGTCCCAAGCTCTAAAGAACCACTTGAGAAGGCACGCAGTCGAAACAGGCCCCAAGTTCAAATGCCACGACTGTTTGAGAATCTTCAGCAACGAGAACGGGTTAAAATTGCATTCGTTAGTAAGCACATGTGACAGGAACAAACATCGTCACGTATGTGAAATATGTAAAACGAGGTTTTGTCAACCCGAAAATCTGACCAAACATGTGCTTCAGCACACGGGTGAGGGACCCTCGAAATTTGCTTGTACCGATTGTCCGAAAGTCTTCAGAACCGCGAATAACTTAAAATGCCATTCGACAATGCATATGGGTGAAAAACCACATAAATGTGAAATATGTGGAAGCACATTCCGATTACCCATAAGTCTCACGCGTCATATGGTAACACACACGAACGCAAGACCTCACGTATGTAAAATGTGTAATAAAGCGTTCCGTCTGCGCAGTACTCTAAAGAAGCACATGTTAAGGGAAATGGGTGAGATAGACTTTAAATTCAAATGTCCCCGTTGTCCGAAAGTTTTCATCACCTCGGAAGGGTTGAAACTCCATTCCAGAATGCATACGAGTGATGAAGGAGCTTTTGATGAAAACCCAGCGACGCCAATACTTGAGTCGGGTACTTTTGTATTAAAAGAAGAGATTAAAGTCGAGGAAATTCAGATTGATGGGAGTGTGAAGGAAGAATTCGAACCCATTGACGAGGGAAATAGGATATTTATAAATGAATTTTCTCACGAATAATTTTGTAAATGCAAGATTTTTTAGTACTTGGATTAAAATAAAATCCTACATTTCTTTTATTTTTTTATTAACTATGGAACTTTAAAGAACAATAAAACAAATTAACTAAAACGAATAAACAATTTAACAAAATGCCATAAAACTACAATTTAGGATTTTATTTTCAAAATTTCCATAAATATTTTGACCACAGCCGATTTTTTAAACTCTTCGGGAACCACCGTTTATTGCTAGTAATTGCGCAAGTATTCGCTGATTTAACCGAATCTCATCTCTTCAAATAGAAAAGGTGGAAGCACGTGGGCTTCCACTCGAAGTAAATTGTTTATTGATAAAGATTTTTACTTACCGCAGCTCTTTTGTTGCATGGCTACCTTGATTACATGTGCTAACATGCTTTTCTCTGTAACTTCTTTATTTGAGGTTCGATTTAAAAAATTAAAAAACCGTTGTAATCATATAATAATGCCGTCTTAAGAGCCAAGTATCCGATCGCCAACATCAAGATTTTTTAGGGACGTAAGACGAGGTATGCTCCGAAGGCGGAGCTACGGTCAACAACACGTGGCACGGAAGCTCTTCCAGGGTCGCACTCTGGCTTCGCTTAGCAAAGCTTTAATTTCCATTTGTATTGCAGCTTGTATAGGTCTGAATCTGGTTCGGTTTGACGTTTGAAGGGACTATGCAACTGGATTTTTGTCTGTACAGGGCGTCTTATTTTCGTTGTGATTTGGGGTTTTCTCATAGAAGCAGCAGAGATAGAGCCTTGGGATTTTCGCAAACATGAGCTATTTTCTTGAGTATAATATAATGCCGAAACCAGAATTTAGATATCGTTTTTAGTTTTCGAGAAAAAAAATAATATTGATTTTTATCGATTTTAAAAAGTACCAAAATCGGTGCCGTTTTTTGAAATAACAATATAAAAGTATATATATATTTTGATAGTTTAAAAAAAGACCTTTCGAACTAGACCAAAGCGTACCTACTATGATTTCCATTTTAAAAATTCAACTTTATGTCATAACTCAAAAAATACGCTCCCTAGAAAACAACTACGTACGCTACTGAATTCCTTGGAAAAAGTTCTATAGTAGTCTGCTTAGCACAAAAAGAATTGGAGAGATAAAAATCAACATTATTTTCGAGAAAAACGATATCCAAATTCTGGTTTCAGCTTTGTGTTTGTGTAATTTTGATTAAAAAAATGATGCGCGAACATAGGAAACGGGGGGTTGTAATACCCACTGACCCCCAAACTTTTCCCTGCGCACGTGTATGGTTCATCTGATACCAAGCGTTCATTTCTTTTATTTTTTCGCTCTTGTAAAATTTTGATTTAGGGCTTGGTTCACCAGATGTTGCAACTCATTTGACTATGTGTGTTGTTAATAAACTCGCTGTTTAAGTCTCCCAATTTTCTAAGGTGACGAACTAAGCTCGAGAAAAATGTCCTTGGATGCTTATGTTCCTGCATAACGTCTAAGCTTCAGAAAAATGCCCTTGGATGGTACCGATTCGGTCATATTCCTGCATAACGTCTAACAGCCAAATTAGCATTGGAAAGAAAGACGGGTAGGTGTTAAGTTGCCAAAATAATTATTAATAAAAGAGGTACCATCCAAGGGCATTTTTTTGAAGCTTAGATGTTATGCAGGAACCATAGGAACCATAGACGTGCGCAGGGAAAAGTTTGGGGGTCAATGGGTATTACAACCCCCCTTTCCTCCGTTCGCGCATCGATTTTTTTGATCAAAGTTACACAAACATTTTATCGGTATATGAGAAAATGTTGTACAAAATTTCAACGGAATATCTTAAAAAGCAAAGGAGTTATTCATAAAAATAGTTTTTTAAATTTTAACTTTCACACCCTGTATCTTGAAAGAAAGAAGCCTAAATGAAAAATGGCATAAGGAAAGTCCCATTATTTTCGGTCAGATAACCTGTGGTTAACGGCTTGACCTACTTTTATGTAACATCCTGTATATGCTACGGGCATAGTGGGAAAGTAGGGCAATGCTGACGGTGCCCGGGCAATGCAAACAATGACCGTTCATGCTGTCCGGTCAGGTCTTGTAAGGTCAGGTCACGTTGCCCAGGCATTGCTAACATCGCCCGATTCGTCACTATGCCCGTAACATATACAGGGTGATTTATACCAGGGGGCGAAAAATTAAAATTAGGATTCAGAGCCACAAAAAATGTCATATGAAGGTGTGTCCGGAAATGATTCGTTTAAAATTTATGCTCGTCCAAACATGATAGACTCCATGTTTGGACGAGCATAAATTATTAGGTTGAAACGATAAGTTTTTCCCTGCTACTGAAGATGGCAGCTTAGCTGCCGAAATGCGTATATAGTATTTCAAATTTTATGTGGTTAGGGGTACGATTGATTCTTGAATTGAATACTTTCTAGTTTTAACAATAGTCTATCTCTATCTATGGTCTCGAACGCCCTTTTTAAATCTAAGAAAACTGCCGCCACTATCTTTTCATTGTCAATATCGTTTTTCCAATCATTTAATATGTATTGAAAAGCAGTTTCGCAGCTGTACGACTTCCTAAATCCCGACTGATATAGACTTAATATTTCAGAAACATCTAAGTACTGCAGCAATTGTAAATACACTATTTTTTTCTATAATTTTCCCGATAGCTGACACTGTATTAATTGGCCTGTAATGGTCAGCTGTATCACTGTTGCTAACTATTAATCTTTTCTGGCACTACTCCTTCCTGTAATGAACTATTAACTAGATTTATTAATGGATTAGATATCTGACTGTAGGTAACTTTATACATGGATGTTGCAAGTTCGTCTGGACTCCGTGCTCCCTTATTTGCCAATGATTTAATTATTGAGTACAATTCTTTCTTATCTAGCAAACTAAAGCTTTCAAAACATTTATTATGAACTATTCGTGGACATTCATTGTGGCTACTTTGAGCTGGTATACCCCGCACAATTTCAGTTATACTATTTCCATAATGCAAATTTTATTTATTTTCTTACTTAATGCCGTCTATTTCTATCCTATCTAAAGATTCCTTCGTATTACCAGATATAATACTTTTTAGTCTTCCACATTACTTTACTAATCTGGCTGTTGGCATCTATACAAGTCTTTCATAATACAATATTGCTTTTCTTTTCTTATTCTACTTGTTACACAATTTCTATACAATTTATACTCTTTCCAGTGGTCTTTTTCTCTGGTTAACACAAATTTTTTGTACATTTGTTCACGTGTTCTGATTATAGTTTTGATCTCAACCGAGACCTTCGATCAGATACTCTTGTGTTAGAAGAAGAAATTAAAGTTGAGAAAATGCAGATCGATGAATTTGTGAAGACAGAAAGCGAATTGAATGATAAACACCTATAATTACTAATGTTATGCGATATATTTTTATTGAAATATAATCCTTATCTTCTTTGTGGTATACAACTGATTTATTCTATTATTTTATAATTTGAGTAACATAACTAGCACGCCACTGACGTCGAGCGGGCCGGTTGCCTTCAGTTTTAGTTCGTCTGTCTCACACAAATGTCAAATTGATAGGTAAGGTCATTTTATTGTACGAGTGAATTCTATCTTAGAACGAGTTCCCAGTGATGTCCCTCGTAAAATTGTGAGGCTGAATCCCGAAAGCGTGCCTGGCTCTTGCTTCAAATACGGGAATGTTAACCAAGATACTTCAATCATGTAGGTTTTTAATATAGCCGTGAAAATTAATCAATTTTTTAAAAGAAAACGGAGAAAAAGGATCTAATATAGGTACAGGTGCGTATTTTTCTGAAATGCATGTATGTAACTCCAAGTAATTCTTATTTTAAAGACCTAACAAATAATGACATAAAACCTGGAAACGTTCAATACACTTTTCAATTTCGAATCTTGCCTCTTACACATTTTTATTTAAGCAACATCATTTATATAGGTGGAACTAATCCTCACTTCCTCACATGGTCACCAACCTAGTTATTAACTTCGATTTGCCCCCAGTATTAGGCAGGGTTTAGGAAATGGATAAAATCGTAATCCCAAGCGATAACTTGGCCTTCCCGCACTGCTATCACCTTGGCAGTTACCAAAAGCACAATGCTTGGATCCATAGTCTTTTAGTTCCGAACTATTGTCTATTACTAATTTTGCACGTTTGCAGTAAAATTTTACTAAAGAATTAATAAACACTTTCAAACAAGCAATACCGCCTACCCCTCTAGGGGGTATTGATCAATGATGTATATCAAAACTTTGACATTCGTACGAAATTGTCATGGCGCGTTCGCGCATGCGCCTCAGCATTTTTTTTATAATGAAAAGTCCTATTGTATTTAACAAATTATTTTTTGAATCGAAGCAAGGTCAAACATTTATTAACAAATTCCAGTCTCCCATCTATTTCATTTCATTTCGTTGTGGCTTATGAAGCGGATAATATATATTACCTGCCGCCACTGGCAGTGATGTAGAGCGAATAATCAAGGTGTAATGAGTAGTTCATTTGTCCGCAGTCAAAAATAAGCAGCAAAGAATAAAACGCCCTTGTCCATACCTGGAAAAACTCTTTTGCTTTCCAAAAAATGTCTTGTGATTCGGTTAAAACTGAATTAGAGAATGATTGGGGTGAAATAGAAATGGAAGAGAAATTTATAATTGATGAAGAAGAGCCGATGAAAGAGTCACATTCTTGTACAAAGGACAAAAAGGTAAGCTATGTTGAGTGGACCCATATTTATTGATAATAGAGCAAAAATGGCTGAAGTAGTTAAAAAAGTTCTTCGTCAATGATCAAAATCGTCAAAGAAATACACTCATGGACAAAAATATGGAATATTTTTGATTTTATTTATTTCTCGGGAAACTTTGTTACGAACAGCTGCGGCAGCATTTTATATTAGATACTGAGGCATCTAGTAAGCCTGGCAATAACAAGCAAGTATCAGAAACTGTCATTGTGTTCTAAAAATCGAATTAAGTAAACCTCGTGTTCACACCTGACTTTTAACTTTTCCAAGTAGATTGTATAATTATTTGTGCCATTTTTTTTAATAATTTTAGTAATATTTGTGAATTTATGGCAAATGAAACACTATGTAAAAATATTATCGACGTTTCGCCTCTGGTTAGAGGCTTTATCAAGATTATATATTTAAAAGTTTACAAAATGTATAAATGTGACAAAATTTTTTCTTAATAAAAATGTAAATAACAGTAATTAAGAACTTATATTAAAAATAGAAATTATACGTAGCACACATGATTTTGTAAAAAATATGAAGGAGGAAAGAAATGTACATAAATTAGAATCGAGTGGTAGAGAACAGATTTACGTTATTATGTCACTGTAAATTTGACTTAAATTTTGAATGTCGGATCTGTCATTCAAGGAATTTTTATCTTTTTGGATGTGTATCATTTCTAAAACCAGTCTAGCTTTTAAGTTTTTTTCTTGTTCTAAAATAGTAGTATTGTGAAAATCGAAATTGTGTTTAGTATCTTTTATGTGTTTACTGATAGCTGAATTACTATTTTGGTAAGTATGTTGTTTTAACCTAGTTTCAAGGTGATTTTTGGTTTGCCCAATGTATGTTTTATTACAGTTATTACAATTAATTTTGTATACAATATGAGTTTTCATTAATTTTGGAATTGGAGTTTTTAAACGAGAATATAAAAATTGTAAGTTGTTATGCTTTTTATGAGCAATTACAAAATTATGTTTTATTAATAATTTATTGATGTTATGTGATATATGTTTTATATATGGTAAAGAAATGTAATGTTTAGGTTCTTTTTGGTTTTGATTGCCGTTATTGCTATTATAAAAATGATGTAGTCTATTTTTTATAATTTTGTCAATAAAATTTCTTGGGTAGTTATTTTTTATTAAACAATTTATGGTTTTGTTTAATGCATATTGTCTGAATTGTGGACTGGAGAGTTTGATTGCTCCGTCAGTCAAGCAAATAACGATACTTTTTTTGTGACAAGTGGGTTGTTTGGAATTAAAATGAATATAACGGCCAGACCAAGTGGGTTTTGTGTACCATTCTGTTTCTATTGAATTATTAATTTTGTATAGTGTTAAGTCTAAGAAGTTAATTTGGTTATTTTTTGAAATTTCTATAGTAAATTGTAATTTGGGATGATAATTATTGAATTGATGAAGAATTTCATTTTCTTTGTCGGGAGGAATAGCAGTAAGACAATCATCTACATAACGTACAAAAAAAGGTAGATTAAATGATAATTTAGGAATAACAGTGGTTTCTAAATCTTCTAAAACTAATTGGGCAATAGTGCTTGAAATTGGAGAACCCATAGCACAGCCATCAGTTTGTTTATAAATTTTATCTTTAAATTTGAAATATGTAGTGGTTAAGGTAAGTTCAAT
The DNA here is from genome assembly GCA_963966045.1 of Xestobium rufovillosum. Lineage (NCBI taxonomy): Eukaryota > Metazoa > Arthropoda > Insecta > Coleoptera > Ptinidae > Xestobium > Xestobium rufovillosum. The sequence goes on from OZ014500.1 coordinate 30,310,872, forward strand.
TGCTGTAATAAAATTGTTTAAAGTAAGTGACGTGAAAGGTTCAATTTTATTCCAGTTTTTTTTTGATTATTGTAATTGCTAGATTTATTGGAATGTTGGTATAGAGAGATACAGCATCAAGTGAAATAAATATATAATTTTCAGGGAAATAAAAATTTTTGCTTTTTTCTTTAAATGACCAAGAATCTTTGATGTAAAATTCATTTTGACCTGTGATGTTAGATAAAATATTAGATAAATATTTTGATAATTTATAAAAAGGACTTTGTATACATGATACTATTGGTCTAAGTGGGATATTAATTTTGTGTAATTTTGGGAGGCCATATATACGTGGGGGTAGGGAATTTTGTATTTTAAGTTTAGTGCTAAGTGTATAAGAGATATTATTTTCATTTAATAATTTAGATATAAAATTATTATTTTTAGTTTGTAAACTAATAGTGGGATCTTTAGGAAGAGGCATATAAATTAATTTGTCGTTTAATAGATTAAACATTTTATTTTCGTAATCAGTGGAATTCATTATTACTGTTTTGTTACTTTTATCGGGTTTTAGGATGATAATTTGTGGGTTGTTTTTAAGGAAAGTTTTTGTAATTTTAATGTTAGTTAGATGAAACAGGGAAACAAAGATATAAGGCGATCAAGTGGGAAATTATTCGGGAATGTAGGAAAGCGAAAGAGCAATGGATCGATAATAAATGCAAAGAAGTGGAAGATAAATTCGAAGTAGGAAAGACTGATGAAGCATATAAAATAATTAGGAGAAATTTTAGAGAAATTGGATCTAGTACCAAAAACATTAGAAATGAGGCAGGAGATATCCTAATCGGAAGTGGGGAGAAGGCAGATAGGTGGAAAGAATATTTAGGAAACTTATATGCGGGACAGGAAGTGCAAGATATATTAGAAAGTGAAAGCAGTGTAGAGGGGGATAACCTAGGGAGTCCTATAATGAGAGAAGAGTTTGAGATAGCACTAAAAAGTTTAAGGAATAATAAAGCACCAGGTATAGATGGCTTGCAGGCAGAAATCTTAAAGTGCGCAGGTCAAGAGGTAATAGATCGTTTATTTAAACTAGTTAGTCGCATATACCTGACAGGCGAGATTCCAGAAGATTACAAACGGAACATCATAGTAGCTTTGCCAAAAAGAAAAGGCGCGGATAGATGCGAAAATTTTAGAACTATCAGTTTAACTTCCCATGCGTCAAAAATTTTAACTAGAATTGTGCAAAGAAGGATGGAGAAAAAGGCGGAAGAAATATTAGGAGAAGATCAGTTCGGATTTAGACGAAATAGAGGAACGCGCGAGGCCATTCTAGCTTTACGAGTAATTATAGAAAAAACGATAGAAAAGAGAAAGAGCGTCTATATAGGATTTGTAGATTTAGAAAAAGCCTTCGACAACGTAAAATGGGGGAAGATGTTCGAAGTGCTGAGAAAGGTAGGGATGAAATACAGGGACAGAAGAATAATACATAATCTCTACAAAGAGCAAAAGGCAGTTATAGAATGTGAGCAGGAACAAAGGGAAGTAAATATCCGGAAGGGAGTGAGACAGGGATGTGCATTGTCACCTCTAGTTTTCAACTTATATATCGAAGATGCGATTAATATTGTTAAGGAAAGAACAGCCTCAGGGATCAATGTACAGGGCCAAACTATTAACATGCTCAGATTTGCGGATGATATAGCAGTGTTAGCATCTAGCAAAGAAGAATTAGGAGCGGCTTTGAATGAAATGGAAGCAGTTTTGACACAGGGCTTCGGCATGAAAATCAATAAAAAGAAAACTAAAATTTTGGTATGTAGGGGATGTGAAAATATAACTAAAATGGAAATACAAATTGGAAATGAGAAGATAGAGGAGGTCGCGGATTTCTGCTACTTAGGAAGTAAAATAACTCAAGACGGTAGGAGCACTAAAGATATAAAACAAAGAATGGCGCAGGGCCGAGTTGCGTTTAACAAAAAGAAACAACTGTTATGCTCGAGAACGGTTAATATAGAGACTAGGAAGAGACTCTTAACGTCGTATGTATGGAGTACGGCATTATACGGGTGCGAAACTTGGACAATAGGAGAAGCGGATAGAAAAAGAGTAGAAGCGTTTGAAATGTGGTGCTACAGACGCATGATGAAGATACCGTGGATAGATAAGGTTAGCAATAGGGAAGTATTAGAAAGAGTTGGGGAAAAGCGAAAGGTATGGAAAACAATAAAGAGTAGGAGAGATAGGATGGTAGGACACCTTCTAAGACACGAAGGAATAGTTCGTGACATACTAGAGTCAGAGATAGGAATAAAAAGAGGTAGGGGTAGGCCTAGATTAGACTACTGCTCTCAAATAGTTAGGGATGTAGGATGTTCTACTTTTAGGGAAATGCGTAGGTTAGCTCAGGATAGAAAAGAATGTACGCGTCCAACCAGTCTTCGGACTGAGAACCTTATGATGAATGTTAGTCAAGAAGTAACAAGCAAATTTGGTAATTACACCACAAATATTCTTAAACAATATTCTAACTTAAACATTAAAATTGCACAACTTAAAAATAATAGAATATTTTTGTTAAAGTGTAGAGAACACGATTTAATCCCAAATTTTTTAAATTACCTTGCTCCCAAAAATATTCATATTGAAAATTCAAAATATTCTTATAAAATACATAATACTATTTTAAAATGTCAAAAATCTTGTTTAAACATTCTTATTTCCGATCATTACACCAGCATACAAAAAATTACTAAAACCCTTCAATACCTCGAAATTCAAATTAATAGAATATTACCACAAACATATAACAACTTTTTTAAACAATCACAAAACCAAAAATTTTACTATAAATTTCTTAACATAAAAAATAAACAACAACGGAAATTAATAAAACTTACTAATAAACATACTAATAATAATGATTGCAATCTCTCTATTAATAAAGAATGGATACATAACATTTCTACCACCGACATTCCAACTAATGTACAAAAAATTTTACAATTAGGCCCAAATTTTACTATAAATACCCGTAATACTGAAATTCCAATTAATAATATCATTGCCACTATTGAAAGTGGTATAACTTTACTTCCATCTGAAGAAAAAAAATATATTAGAAATAAAATTTGCCAAATTATTAAAAAATTTAACAATTCTTATACAAAAATTAACAAAAATGAAAAAGAACTATTGACTAACATTAAAATTACAAAAACTTTCCTTAAAAACAACCCACAAATTATCATCCTAAAACCCGATAAAAGTAACAAAACAGTAATAATGAATTCCACTGATTACGAAAATAAAATGTTTAATCTATTAAACGACAAATTAATTTATATGCCTCTTCCTAAAGATCCCACTATTAGTTTACAAACTAAAAATAATAATTTTATATCTAAATTATTAAATGAAAATAATATCTCTTATACACTTAGCACTAAACTTAAAATACAAAATTCCCTACCCCCACGTATATATGGCCTCCCAAAATTACACAAAATTAATATCCCACTTAGACCAATAGTATCATGTATACAAAGTCCTTTTTATAAATTATCAAAATATTTATCTAATATTTTATCTAACATCACAGGTCAAAATGAATTTTACATCAAAGATTCTTGGTCATTTAAAGAAAAAAGCAAAAATTTTTATTTCCCTGAAAATTATATATTTATTTCACTTGATGCTGTATCTCTCTATACCAACATTCCAATAAATCTAGCAATTACAATAATCAAAAAAAACTGGAATAAAATTGAACCTTTCACGTCACTTACTTTAAACAATTTTATTACAGCAATTGAACTTACCTTAATCACTACATATTTCAAATTTAAAGATAAAATTTATAAACAAACTGATGGCTGTGCTATGGGTTCTCCAATTTCAAGCACTATTGCCCAATTAGTTTTAGAAGATTTAGAAACCACTGTTATTCCTAAATTATCATTTAATCTACCTTTTTTTGTACGTTATGTAGATGATTGTCTTACTGCTATTCCTCCCGACAAAGAAAATGAAATTCTTCATCAATTCAATAATTATCATCCCAAATTACAATTTACTATAGAAATTTCAAAAAATAACCAAATTAACTTCTTAGACTTAACACTATACAAAATTAATAATTCAATAGAAACAGAATGGTACACAAAACCCACTTGGTCTGGCCGTTATATTCATTTTAATTCCAAACAACCCACTTGTCACAAAAAAAGTATCGTTATTTGCTTGACTGACAGAGCAATCAAACTCTCCAGTCCACAATTCAGACAATATGCATTAAACAAAACCATAAATTGTTTAATAAAAAATAACTACCCAAGAAATTTTATTGACAAAATTATAAAAAATAGACTACATCATTTTTATAATAACAATAACGACAATCAAAACCAAAAAGAACCTAAACATTACATTTCTTTACCATATATAAAACACATATCACATAACATCAATAAATTATTAATAAAACATAATTTTGTAATTGCTCATAAAAAGCATAACAACTTACAATTTTTATATTCTCGTTTAAAAACTCCAATTCCAAAATTAATGAAAACTCATATTGTCTACAAAATTAATTGTAATAACTGTAATAAAACATACATTGGGCAAACCAAAAATCACCTTGAAACTAGGTTAAAACAACATACTTACCAAAATAGTAATTCAGCTATCAGTAAACACATAAAAGATACTAAACACAATTTCGATTTTCACAATACTACTATTTTAGAACAAGAAAAAAACTTAAAAGCTAGACTGGTTTTAGAAATGATACACATCCAAAAAGATAAAAATTCCTTGAATGACAGATCCGACATTCAAAATTTAAGTCAAATTTACAGTGACATAATAACGTAAATCTGTTCTCTACCACTTGATTCTAATTTATGTACATTTCTTTCCTCCTTCATATTTTTTTTGCAAAATCATGTGTGCTACGTATAATTTCTATTTTTAATATAAGTTCTTAGTTACTGTTATTTACATTTTTATTAAGAAAAAATTTTGTCACATTTATACATTTTGTAAACTTTTAAATATATAATCTTGATAAAGCCTCTAACCAGAGGCGAAACGTCCATAATATTTTTACATAGTGTTTCATTTGCCATAAATTCACAAATATTACTAAAATTTTCCAAGTAGGTAAGTTTACTCGTCAACCTAGGTGTGCAGAGGTAAAATTTAACATTTGTTGTTTATTCTGTAGCATTACTGTCTTCGATAATGCCAGCAGTTCGATGTTGCACTGAAGTTAAAGTAGCAAAAGTTGTAAATTTGTCAAATGTTGGTTGGAGACAAAGCCATATTGCAAGATTTGTTGGAATAACTTAGTCTGCGGTTTCAAAGATTTTAAAAAGGCACAGACAAACAGGAAATTTCAAGAAGAGGCCTGGCCAAGGACGGAGACAGTGTACAACTCGCCGGGATGACAGATTTTTAATGTTGCAGTCACTACGAGATCGTACCTTAACATCAACTCATTTAAAAAACCAACTTTTAAATGCGAAGCAAGTTAATGTTAACAGTTCGGCGAAGGTTGAAGGAAGCAAATTTGAAAGCGAGACGGCCTGCTAAAGTCCCTCGACTCACTCAGAATGCTAGGGTTCGCAGACTACAATTTGCTAGAGCATAATGGTGACTGGACGATTGGCCAATGGAAGAATGTTATGTTTACCGACGAAACAAGAATCGTACTGTGGAAGCCAGATGGACGTAACCATGTGTACAGAAGAATTGGAGAAAGATATTCCAACTGTGCACTAACTCCAAACGTCAGTTTTGGAGGAGGTGGGATAATGTTTTGCGCAGGCATTACTTGGGAGGGTCACACAGAACTTGTAGAAGTGCGTGGAAGGATGACAGCTGACAATTACGTTGAAAACATCTTGTCAGAACATGTTGTGCCATACGTTGACTTCATTGGTTACAACAGATTCATCCTAAATCATGACAATGCACGACACATGCTGCTGCAATTGTAAATGATGCGGGAATCCAAAGTTTGGACTGGCCACCATACAGTCCAGACTTAAACCCAATAGAGCACTTGTGGGATCAACTAAAAATTCGTATTCGAGCCAGGAATCCTGTGCCAATGATGCTAAATCAATTAAGTTTTGCCGCACATCAGGAGTGGGATGCAATTCCGCAAGAATGTATACAAAATGTAATCTCCAGCATACCTAGAAGAATGGAAGCCGTAGTCCGCGCTCGGGGAGGCAATACTCAATATTGAGCAGCCCATGTTTTGTAACTGGTTTCGTTCTTTTGGTGTTAATGCTTGTCAGACTGTAATTTATCCATTCTATACATGTTCAACTATGTAAGATTTTGTTATTTGGTGTTTATTGAGGAGTTACTTGATGAACCGTTGTTATTAGATTACTCTTAAAATAGACAAAGATAACTTGATTATTTAGTTTTCTATCTTCGTAATCTGTTATTATGAAAATTTAAAAATATTCCATATTTTTGTCCATGAGTGTAGAATGTGTGACCATAACCACTAGCTAATGTACAGGGTGGGGCAGCTCGCTATATTTGGTGGATGGTAGCTCAACTACAACTTATAACAGTAATAGATATTAAAAAATGAATTGCGTGTTCCTTTACTAGTTTTTAATCCTCTATCTAAAAAGGTCAGAAAATACTGCTTTGGAATTGGTCAAAAAATATTGCAGTCCCGATAGACAGAGAATTAAAAACTAGGGTAGGGACATGTAAGCCGTTTTTTAATATCTCGTACAGTTTCCAAGTTATATAATTGATAAAATTTGGAAAATGGCTATACTTAACGTCAAATAACACCGAAATTATATAAGTTAACAACGTGTTCCTTAAATTCAACAAGGAATTCAATAATGCAATCAGATGCAGAGTGTTCCATTTAAAAATACAAAGTTGAGTGCCATGCAGAGGAAATGGAACGGCCTGTATGAGTGAAAGTAATTTTATAAAAGAGATAAACAAAAATGGTTGGGGTCTCTACTATAATATTTTTCTGTAAAATGTATAATAAAGGTGCTATAGAAGAATCCCGCTAAGGTGCCCCACCCTGTATAAATAATGTAATTCTTACTCATATTGAGCTCCATGTATCAGTAATTGACATGAAATGTATACTAAACTTGAATAAACCTTATTATTATCATTATTATTATACAATATAATACAATGTGTTCGCCTGGAACTTTTCTGTCAAATCTTTATAGTAAAAAATGTCTAATTATTTAAAATTATTTTCATTTATGCTGGGGACCGCCTGTGCAATTATTAAGAACATTTCTTACTATGAATTGTAATAAAGATATGAGGAAGAAAAGCCCTACTAGGTGAACACTGTATAATTTTTGTTGCCAGTAGCTGAATGCATTATGAATTTACTTCAATTACAGCTCGCTTTCCTCACAGACGAGGGGTCCAACAAATGCGAAATTTGTAACAAAACATTTTGTAGACTGCAAAGCTTAAAAGTTCATCGGATGTGCCACACAGGGGAAAAGCCTCATGAATGTGGAATATTTAAAAAATCATTCCTCCATCTCTCAACTCTAAGATATCATCAGATGTGTCACACAGACCAGAAGCCCCACATATGTGAAATATGTAAAAAGGCATTCCGTTCCCTCTCACAACTGAAGGACCATGTGATGTGCCACACAGACGAGAAGCCGCACAAATGTGAAACATGTAAAAAAGCATTCCTTCATCTCTCAACTCTAAAGAATCATCAGATGTGCCACACAGGTGAAAAACCCCACAAATGTGAAACATGTAAAAAAGCATTCAGTCTACCTTTAACTCTAAAGAATCACCAGATGTGCCACACAGGCGAGAAGCCCCACATATGTGAAATATGTAAAAAAGCATTCCGTCAACTCCCACATCTAAAGGAGCATGTGATTACCCACACAGACGAGAGGCCCCACAAATGTGATATATGTAAAAAAGCATTTCGTCAACTCTCATATCTAAAGCAGCATGTGATTACCCATGCAGATGAGAGGTCCCATAAATGTAAAATATGTAAAAAAGCTTTCGGTGATGCATCAACTCTAAAGAACCATCGGATATGCCACACAGACAAAAAGCCCCACGAATGTGAAATATGTAAAAAAGCATTCCTTCATCCTTCAACTCTAAAGTACCATCAGATGTACCACACAGACGAGAAGCCCCACAAATGTGAAATATGTAAAAAATCATTCCTTCATCCTTCAACTCTAAAGATTCATCAGATGTGCCACACAGGCGAGAAGCCACACATATGTAAAATATGTAAGAAAGCTTTCAGTGACCCATCAACTCTAAGGCGCCATCTGAAGTGCCACACAGGTGAAAAGGCCCACATATGTGAAATATGTAAAAAAGCTTTCAATGATCCATCACCTCTAAAGCGCCATCTGAAGTGCCACACAGGCGCGAAGCCACACATATGTGAAATATGTAAAAAAGCTTTCAGGCAGCTCTCACATCTAAAGAGCCATCAGATGTGCCACACAGGCGAAAAGCCTCACAAATGTGAAATATGTAAAAAAGCTTTCATGCATCTCTGGACCCTGAAGAGCCATGTAATATGCCACACAGATTTGAAACCCTACAAATGCGAAATATGCAAAAAAGCTTTCAGGCAGCTCTCACATCTAAAGGGCCATCAGATGTGCCACACAGGCGAAAAGCCTCACAAATGTGAAATATGTAAAAAAGCTTTCAGACAACTCTCAAATCTGAACGTCCATCTGAAGCGCCACACAGACAAAAAGCCCCACAAATGAAATGTGAAGTATGTAAAAAAGCTTTCAGGCAGCTCATCATCATCATAAGGTTCTCAGTCCGAAGACTGGTTGGATGCGTACCTCCACTCTTTTCTATCTTGAGCTAACCTACGCATTTCCCTAAAAGTAGAACATCCTACATCCCTAACTAATTGAGAGCAATAGTCTAATCTAGGCCTACCCCTACCTCTTTTTATTCCAATCTCTGACTCTAGTATGTCGCGAACTATTCCTTCGTGTCTTAGAAGGTGTCCTACCATCCTGTCTCTCCTATTCTTTATTGTCTTCCATACCTTTCACTTTTCCCCAACTCTTTCTAATACTTCCCTATTGCTAACCTTATCTATCCACGGTATCTTCATCATGCGCCTGTAGCACCACATTTCAAACGCTTCTACTCTTTTTCGATCCGCTTCCCCTATTGTCCAAGTTTCGCACCCGTATAATGCCGTACTCCATACATACGACTTTAAGAGTCTGTTCCTAGTCTCAATATTAACCGTTCTCGAACATAACAGTTGTTTCTTTCTGTTAAACGCAACTCGGCCCTGCGCTATTCTTTGTTTTATATCTTTAGTGCTCTTACCGTCTTGAGTTATTTTACTTCCTAAATAGCAGAAATCCGTGACCTCCTCTATCTTCTCATTTCCTATTTGTATTTCAATTTTAGTTCTATTTTCACTCCATCTACATACCAAAATTTTAGTTTTCTTTTTATTGATTTTCATGCCGTAGCCCTGTGCCAAAACTGCTTCCATTTCATTCAAAGCCGCTCCTAATTCTTCTTTGCTAGATGCTAACACTGCTATATCATCCGCAAATCTGAGCATGTTAATAGTTTGACCCTGTACGTTAATCCCTGAGGCTGTTCTGTCCTTAACAATATTAATAGCATCTTCGATATACAGGGTGTATCCAAATAAGTGCGAAAAAATTTAAGAGGCGATTCCTTGTTGAAAATTAAAGGGGGTGTTTGATATAAACAAATCCTCATATGTCCCTCCCTTAGGAGTTACGCTCCTCCAAAGTGGGAGGTGGAAATTATGTTTTTTATTTTTTTGTCAAAATCTGAAATAGTTAGGGAAATGAAATTTGGTGGAAGGTTTCTAATGTTAAAAAGGCTACTTTCGAAGATTTTCTTGACCGATCCATATTGTTATAAGTGGATGAAACTCGAAACCCCTCTTAAGCACCTTGACAGCCGCCTTCTACTTTTACTTGGAATTTAATTCTTTCAGTGCATGATGAAGTTAATAATTTTTTTTCCCGAAAACCATTGATTTTACAAAAACAGCAAAAGAGATACGAAAGTTTTTAAATGAATGAAGCTTTCTAAGGCATATTTTTAAACAATCAAATTCTTACACGGTAAAAATGTAAAACGTTAAAAGGGAAAAATTAAGAGGGGTTGCGAGTTTCATCCACTTATAACAATATGGATAGGTCAAAAAATATTCGAATGTAGCCTTTTTAGCATTAGAAGCCTTCCACCAAATTTCATTTCCTTAACTTTTTCAGATTTTGGGAAAATAAATAAAAACCTAATTTCCACCTCCCACTTTGGAGGACCGTCACTCCTAAGGGAGGTACATATGAGGATTTGTTTATATCAAACACTCCCTTTCATTTTCAACAAGGAATCACCTCTTAAATTTTTTCGCACTTATTCGAATACACCCTGTATAAGTTGAAAACTAGAGGTGACAATGCACATCCCTGTCTCACTCCCTTCCGGATATCTACTTCCCTTCGTTCCTGCTCACATTCTATAACTGACTTTTGCTCCTTTTAGAGATTATGTATTATTCTTCTGTCCCTATATTTCATCCCTACCTTTTTAAATAAATAAATAAATAAATAATTAATGTGTTCATGGAAATGAGAAATGAGTCGTGTATATTGCATTTTGTTCACTCCTCAGATTATGCAGGTATATTGTAAAATAAAGAGATACAGCAGTTTTGCAATTTGATATTTTTTAGAAAGGGAGTGACTAGGGTGAATGCGCCAGTAGTCGGCCTTTTTTGATAGGCACTAACTTTAACATCATCTAACACCGTGTGTTTGTAAAGATAGGTTATGAATTCCGGTACCCACAGTGGATGGATCAAGAACTTTGACGTAAATTCACTATGAATTCTTAATAAGTTAACCCCACACGCCAAAAGACAGTGACACAGTAATTAAACTCGACACGTGTTTCGCTGACAACGTCAGCATCTTCAGGAGTAGAAGATAATCTAAATTCTAAACTTAAATTACGTTGCTAAAAATATCCAACCCCCACTCACCCACCCTCCACTACTGAAGTGAAAAGGATCAATAAACCTATAGGGTTTCTCAGAACTAATTTGAACATGAGAGCAATAAAATTGTATTCTTAAGTGAAAGGGATCAATAACCTATAGGGTTTCTGAAAACTATTAGAGCAATAAAATTAGGGTCTGAAGGGTAAATATTTTTGGCTAGACTTAATCTATCTACCTGATAAATCTATACAGGGTTGAGTTCGGAATCGGACCATAGTTACTGTTAAGACAACTACGTTTATTTTTATATATCTCTATACTTTCCAATGCGTTTAAATCAAATTTATTATTTCCTGGTTTTAAGAGTTTGAGATTATTGCTATTGAATTTATGGCCCGTTTCCAACGCGTGTGACGCCATGCTAGACTTATCAGTGCGGCCGTATTTGTAATGAGCTTGATGCTCCTTAAAGCGAGTTAAAATAGACCGAGTTGACTGCCCGATATATTTTTTGTCGCAATTTCCACATGCTATTTCGTAAATTCCCGCTTTATGAATGGGTTCCGTTTTATCTTTCGCATTTCCTAGTAGATTTTGTAAATTGTTGCTCGAAGTGTGAACCACTTTAAAGCCCGCTTTCCCGAAAATAGTATTCATACCTCTAGTTATTTGCGGTACGTATGGTATTTTTATAAATTTAGTAATTTTATTATCCCAATTTAAAGTGGTGGAATTTCGCAATAGCATTTTAAATTTTCGTTTCCTAATTAACCTATTGACAATCTCTGGATCGAAACCATTACATTTCGCTATATCTTTGATTGTATTTACTTCCTTGCGGTATCTTTCAACGGATAACGGTAGACTCAACAGTCTATTAACTAAAAAACCAAAACTAGCTTCTTTGTGTTGACTACAGTGGTTCGAATCTGCAGTTATATACCGAGCTGTACTGGTTTCTTTCCTATAGATGTCAAATTCTAACTTACTGTCTTTCCTAATTACCAAAATGTCCAAAAATGGAAGCTGTCCTTCCCTTTCTATTTCATGGGTAAATTTGATAGAATTGAATCTACTATTTAAGTCGCTCAAAAAATCTTCAATGTTACATTTACTAGTGTCAAAAATGGCAAATATATCGTCTACATATCTCACCCACACCTTTGGAAAATATGTGAGCTCATCTTTCAGTTGGGTTTCAAATTTGCCCATGAAAATTTCTGCAATGAAAGGAGAGAGGCAATTTCCCATGGCTGTACCTTCACTTTGTTGAAAAAATGTTCCACTGACTTTGAAATAATTCTGCTGCATACACAGATTTGTTAAATTAATGTATTCTTTGGCAGTTTGTTCATCAATGTTATTTTTATTAAGGAGTTCGTACAAGTACTCCAAAGCCTTTGGTACAGGTACACTGGGAAAAAGTGAGCTGACGTCGAATGAAATTAATAATTCGTTATCATGCAGTGTGATGTGTTGAATTTTGTTTATAAACTCTAAAGAGTTCTTCACTGAAAAACTTGACTGCTTGATTTCGAGGTTATTAAATTCATTGACTAACCATTTGGACAGTTTGTAAAAAATCTATCTTCTCAAACCTTTGATAAAGCCGAACTTAACTTATTAAATAAAGGCTTGAAGTTTAGCTTGCCAGAATCTCGTCGCGTAGGCACCGAAAATGTAATAGCTAGTATTGAATCCTCAATTCAGTACTTAACTGAATCCAAAAAAAGTATGATTAGGGGAACAGTTGCACAAAAATTATCTGAAAATATTATTAAATATCATGGTTCTCTTCCCCGTCACACAAACTACTCTAAAATTATCAAAGGACTGAGAGAGAAAGATTGTTTTTATCTTAAGGCAGATAAGGGTAACAAGGTTGTTATATTGGATAAATGTGACTATTACGAAAGAGTAAATAATTTAATAGAAAACGGTCCATACGTGAAAATTAACAAAGATCCGTTGCCAAAAATGATTTCAGATACTCAGAAAACATTTAAACTATGTAATAACCTCATTACCGCGGATATCAAACGTAAGCTGCATGTGTCTAACCCAAAAGTACCACGCATGTACTGCTTACCGAAGATCCATAAAGTGGGGAAAGCCGTAAGGCCCATAGTTTCAGCTATCGATTCTCCTACTTACAAACTGTCCAAATGGTTAGTCAATGAATTTAATAACCTCGAAATCAAGCAGTCAAGTTTTTCAGTGAAGAACTCTTTAGAGTTTATAAACAAAATTCAACACATCACACTGCATGATAACGAATTATTAATTTCATTCGACGTCAGCTCACTTTTTCCCAGTGTACCTGTACCAAAGGCTTTGGAGTACTTGTACGAACTCCTTAATAAAAATAACATTGATGAACAAACTGCCAAAGAATACATTAATTTAACAAATCTGTGTATGCAGCAGAATTATTTCAAAGTCAGTGGAACATTTTTTCAACAAAGTGAAGGTACAGCCATGGGAAATTGCCTCTCTCCTTTCATTGCAGAAATTTTCATGGGCAAATTTGAAACCCAACTGAAAGATGAGCTCACATATTTTCCAAAGGTGTGGGTGAGATATGTAGACGATATATTTGCCATTTTTGACACTAGTAAATGTAACATTGAAGATTTTTTGAGCGACTTAAATAGTAGATTCAATTCTATCAAATTTACCCATGAAATAGAAAGGGAAGGACAGCTTCCATTTTTGGACATTTTGGTAATTAGGAAAGACAGTAAGTTAGAATTTGACATCTATAGGAAAGAAACCAGTACAGCTCGGTATATAACTGCAGATTCGAACCACTGTAGTCAACACAAAGAAGCTAGTTTTGGTTTTTTAGTTAATAGACTGTTGAGTCTACCGTTATCCGTTGAAAGATACCGCAAGGAAGTAAATACAATCAAAGATATAGCGAAATGTAATGGTTTCGATCCAGAGATTGTCAATAGGTTAATTAGGAAACGAAAATTTAAAATGCTATTGCGAAATTCCACCACTTTAAATTGGGATAATAAAATTACTAAATTTATAAAAATACCATACGTACCGCAAATAACTAGAGGTATGAATACTATTTTCGGGAAAGCGGGCTTTAAAGTGGTTCACACTTCGAGCAACAATTTACAAAATCTACTAGGAAATGCGAAAGATAAAACGGAACCCATTCATAAAGCGGGAATTTACGAAATAGCATGTGGAAATTGCGACAAAAAATATATCGGGCAGTCAACTCGGTCTATTTTAACTCGCTTTAAGGAGCATCAAGCTCATTACAAATACGGCCGCACTGATAAGTCTAGCATGGCGTCACACGCGTTGGAAACGGGCCATAAATTCAATAGCAATAATCTCAAACTCTTAAAACCAGGAAATAATAAATTTGATTTAAACGCATTGGAAAGTATAGAGATATATAAAAATAAACGTAGTTGTCTTAACAGTAACTATGGTCCGATTCCGAACTCAACCCTGTATAGATTTATCAGGTAGATAGATTAAGTCTAGCCAAAAATATTTACCCTTCAGACCCTAATTTTATTGCTCTAATAGTTTTCAGAAACCCTATAGGTTATTGATCCCTTTCACTTAAGAATACAATTTTATTGCTCTCATGTTCAAATTAGTTCTGAGAAACCCTATAGGTTTATTGATCCTTTTCACTTCAGTAGTGGAGGGTGGGTGAGTGGGGGTTGGATATTTTTAGCAACGTAATTTAAGTTTAGAATTTAGATTATCTTCTACTCCTGAAGATGCTGACGTTGTCAGCGAAACACGTGTCGAGTTTAATTACTGTGTCACTGTCTTTTGGCGTGTGGGGTTAACTTATTAAGAATTCATAGTGAATTCCGGTACCAGCAAAGAGCTCAGACATGCAAGTTTTATTTGAACAAGACAAAGACAGCCTAATGTTAGGCATGTTTTCAATATATTCGTTTTTGCTCAGATTTGGCCATTTTGCCAGTAGTCGGCCGCTTGTATTCCACTGGTCGGCCGCATCTATGCCAGTAGTAGTGACGAGTCGGTATTTCAGGAACGGTATTTTGTCGCGGTATTTTCTGGTAACGTTCCGTCGCGTTACTCGTCGCTCAAATACCCGGTTACTTGATAACGCATTGTTCGCACATGTATCCACATAATATGCCGCGATCGCGAACGCCAAGTTACGTGTAACGAAACATAAAATCAGTTACTTTAGAACAGGAACGTTATTTTGGGCGGTTTCACTTAATCAACGTAAAATGGAAATAGGCAGTTCCAATGCAGCGATTCGTAACGTTGCCACCGCGGGAACTTTTGTGATTTCTTTGTTCCAATAAACAGCTTTTTATTATTGAAAATGGGTTGTAAAATGAATATTCATATTTAAATTGTTAAATAATTAAATTTCTTCTAACAAACTTTGTATTTTAAAATAATATTCTTTGATCTGCATAATTACCCGCAATCTTATAATAACAGAAAAGTATAAGAAAAGAAATACGTCACTGTATCCTACATTCTAAATCAGAAAAAAGAAAGGATCTCTAAAGTAAGCGAATTTGCTTCGTTTTGTTCGAAACAAAATTTCACTTGGCGACATCTACGATATGTCAGTGGTCAGATTTCAAACTAACCTTCGTTATCGTTATGCAAGGAAAGCAGTTATATACCTACTGGATAACCATAACTTCAATCTGAACGTGTCGCGATAGTTCCAAAATAACGTTATTTTGGAGCGGTATTTTTTTGGAGCAGTCGCGCCAGGAACGCTCCGTGGCCGTAACCGGTATTCCCATCACTAGCCAGTAGTCGGCCGTGTTAAACGTACAAGGTGTCCCAAACTGGACGCGTTCTTATGGGAACACCCCTTATTTGAAGAGATAGAAAAAAATTAATCAAGGTGCCCGGAGCTCAAATTTAATGAGAAAACCACTGGCGCAAACAAAACCTTGCTATCTCTTATCGTTTGGCCGCTAGAGGGCGATTCTCAAATTTCGCCGATTTCTTTTATGTCCTATAACCACGCACTTACACCTAAAATGGACTTCTAGTCACACAGATTGCAAATCACCAAACAGTGCCGACCGCCATACTGTGTCAAATGCTGATTGGCCAACATCAACCAATGAAAACTTAGATTGACGCGCCAAACAGGCCATCAAACTCGTAGTGGGATTAAACTTAAAATTATTGGGCCCGATTATGTCATAAGGATTTCTTAAATTCGGGCTGGGACAGCCAGAGAACTAATTATTTCGTTCTGATTCCCTGTAATTACAAACTGAAAAGGAAATTCTTCAAAACTTGGCAATTTTTTTGGGCAGTTTTGGAAACTTTGCAACAGGCAGGTGCTGATTAGAATTTATTTCTAATGAATGGGAAAATAGAACGTGTTCTGTGATGAGGGTTGGAAAAGAAGAAAAATCGAAATTACTAATTTTAGAGCTGCATCCAGCAGTAAATAACAAGTCTTCATAAAAATTCAAACATTTATTTTAAACAAGTACATTGAACACGTTATAAGTTGAGGGCGTCATTTACACAGCTTGTTTCCGAAAAATTGTCCCATATCGATAAGTTGAGCGATTTTAAAGTAAAAGTATCAGGTACTTACGCATGAAAACTCATTCTTGGCTTTCTCTTGCCACGATTCTTGCAGCTTGCCACAAAACACGAAGGCATTTTTGAGTATATAAAACAATAACAACTAATAAATCACACTGAACACAAATAACTGAACTAGGTAAATAACTATATATAACTAAAAACTGTCCAAAATCATACAATTATTACAATACATAATATGATAATACAACTCGCAAGTAAACCACGCTCCAGATCACAAAAATGACAATAGAGTTGACATTGACAGAGGACTGACATTTAAAGAAGACGCGACAGGTTATACAACCCCAAATAGCAAAAATCACTAGATTTTGACACAGCATGGCGGTCTACCTGCTGGGGCGATTTCTAGTGATGGGGGGCTATGCGATCAGCAGTCTAGTTATATTATACAAGTCTGTGCCTATAACTTGTTTATTAATAAAGATCTATTAACTTCAAAAATAACACAGAAAATTTGCAACTGTCAAAAGTTAATCCGTGCGGGACGACGAATTATTCTGAACCAAGGTTACTCGCGCGTTACTCACTGATTCGCGTTCTAACAACCCATTTTGCAGTTTGAACCGGGTTTGAACCGAGGTTAGCACCGGGATCAGAATTAAAATCAATTCGAGCGTACTAACAACGCAATCTTGATTTAAACCGAGATCAAAAATTCTAGCCTCGCGCTACATTTTGATCTGCGTTCTAACAACCGGCCCTATGAAGAATAGCTTCCGAGATACAGCACTTTGCATTGTTATCTGGCGACCCGGTACAAATTCGGGAGATAAGTGGCGCGTCACAAACGTCAGATTTTCATTCCAAACAAAACAAAGCCACGTGCTTTCTGACGTTTTAACCTAACCTCTGAAATATAATTATAATTACATATAGTTGTTTTCAAGTTTTTACGCGTAAGCCCAACACACAAATTGAAAATAAACTGTTTTCACTGCAAAACGTCTATAATTATATTGCAAAAACTAGTTTAAGACGTTGTAAATAATATCGATGAACGTCAAATGGCACGTGCTTTTGTTTTGTTTGGAATGAAAATCTGACGTATGACGGAGGCACTTAGGTCCCGAATTAAGATGATATATATTGCTCGCCGCCACTGGCCAGTAATCTGGACCCGTGCCATTTGAGTAGTTCATTCTTCCGCAATCTCATTTCCAAAAATTATAACAAGCGGGAATTGTTAATTGTTAGTTTTTAGTTCATACATCAGTATAACTTCTTAACTCTAAAGCGCCATCAGATGTATTAAACATGCTGAAAAATGGGGGGTTTGTCTTTTAAAGTTTTTCACTTAGACGCTTGTTGGCGAAGATACAGGTTGTTAAAAGTTCTATAAAAGAAATGAATTTATGATATAAGAACTAAAAGGTATTTCTTAATTTCGAATTTTATTTACCTGTTTCAACTTTCATTGCCCACTTTTTGATAGTAAAATTAAGAAAAGAAATAGCCAGTGACGTACCTACCTAACAGATGACGTTGAAACCCTTTTTGGGGGAAAAGTGTTAGGGCAATGCTTTTTTTACTTTTTATTTCATGTGATGAAAATAACAGATATTTGAAAATGTATTCAAATTGAAGAACGTTTGAAACGAATGTTATTTCATTAAATGTTTGAATACAAAATTTAACGTTCTGTGTATACTTAGTATGTGCCAAACTCCTCTATAAAAAACTATGGCGAATTGTTCATCTGCCAAACTGCTACCGTCTCATTTATGACGGCACCGTACAAATCACTTAGAAATTAAGGTGCCCAAATAATGGCATGTACTCGCCGCCACTGGCAATTGTCCAGACTAAAGTTAATCGAATAGTTCATTTTTCAGTTACGCCATGACAGGCTTCTACGTTCTTTCTGTTTAATAATAATAATAATAATAAGGTTTATTTAAGAACTTCCAAATAATACAAGTTTTAAATAAACAAGTTATGGATTTTCCTACGAAAGCATTGATGCTTGTGTGTAGAACTTCCTACTACGTTTTACGAGTTAAAAAGTCTAGTTTAAAAATTATAAAATTTGAATTTGAGAGAAAATAGCTAATAAGTATTATGTATGTACTAACTATAAACTTAACTTGTATAATTATTTGTGCCATTTTTTTAATAATTTTAGTAATATTTGTGAAATTTATGGCAAATGAAACACTATGTAAAAAATGTTATCGACGTTTCGCCTCTGGTTGGAGGCTTTGTCAAGATTATATATTTAAAAGTTTACAAAATGTATAAATGTATAAACGTCGATAACATTTTTTACATTATTTACATTTTTATTAAGAAAAAATTTTGTCACTTTTATACATTTTGTAAACTTTTAAATATATAATCTTGACAAAGCCTCCAACCAGAGGCGAAACGTCGATAACATTTTTTACATAGTGTTTCATTTGCCATAAATTTCACAAATATTACTAAAATTATAAACTTAACCTAGGCACCTAATCTATGAATACTAATTAATCATTATAAGACAATAAGAGATGAAACTTAAAACTTAACAAGGTATAAAACTTTATATTAGGTAGGTACTTTATGTTCTAGGAAACAGTTCTTTATCATATAATTTTGGTAACTTTTCGTTGCACTGTGTCTTTGTCTTTATTGCATATAGTAACTTATAATTATTTGTAGAAAACAGTTCTTTATCATTTAAAATCTATTAAGTTTTGGTAACTTCTCTTTGAACTCTAATTTTGGCTTTATTGCACTTTCACCGATTGCACTTATTCCTATATGAGTATTCTATTGGTTTCTTATACCCAGACATTTCTCAACTTCGTGTAATACAATTTCTCCATTTCTTTTGATCCAGTTTTTCAGCGACGATTTAAATTTCTGTAAGTGTTTCAATTGTTGCATTTCTGTTGGAATACTGTTGTAAAACCTTGGTCCTAGGAAGGATATGGATCGTCGTCCCACATTCTTTTCTGCTCTGTCTATCTTACATGTTCCTTTACTCTTACTTCTGGTATTATGGTGATGGTCTATCCTGTGGAGATTACTTCTATTTTTGTATTGGAAAATTGTTGCGCTGTTAAAAAACATTTGACGTATGTTCAATATGTTCTTATCGTTATAAAGCAGACTAGTAGTTTATACTTTATAAGTTGACTGCATAAATCTTTTCACAGATTCGCAAATTCCTTTAAAGTATTCTCGTAGAAACTGAAAAATTCCCGCTTCTTGGTAGAAAATGCCTTTGTGATTCTGTTAAAACTGAATTAGAGAATGATTGGGGTGAAATAGGGATGGAAGAGAAATTTATAATTGATCAAGAGGAGTCGATAAAAGAGCCAGCTCTTGGGCCAGAATTTCGCATAGAGGAAGAAAAGGTGAGCAATTTTGAGATTTTTACAATATAATTTTTGAATTTCTCAACAATTTGAATCAAACGCATTTCGTTTTCAGTCCGAAGCTCTCTCTAATTTAAATAATAAATCGATAAAAAGTGAACCAACGGAAATGCATAAAGGAAAGAAAGAAAACAAAATAGGCAAATTCGGATGCCCTAATTGCCCTAAGGTATTCAACCGCAGAAGTATGTTGAAAACTCATTTAACAATACATGCAGGTGAAAAACTGCACAAGTGCAATATATAAATGTAAAAAAAAATTCCGTGACCCATTGTATTTAAAAAGTCATTCGAAGTGCCACACAGTCGAGAGACCACACAAATATGAAATATCTTTAAAAGCATTTCGTCAGCTCTCATCTTTTAAGAGCCATGCGATGTACCATACAGATTTGAAGCGCTACAATGCTACAAATGTGAAATATGTAAAGAAGCTTTCAGGTGGCTCTCAAATCTGAACAGCCATCTGAAGCGCCACGCAGACGAAAAGCCCTGCGAATGTGAAATATGTCTAAAAGCACAAGTGCACAAGTGCAATATATGTAAAAAAAAATTCTGTGACCCTTTGTATTTAAAAAGTCATTCGAAGTGCCACACTGACGAGAGACCATACAAATGTGAAATATGTAGAAAAGCTTTCAGGCAGCTCTCAGATCTGAAGATGCATTTGAAGTGCCACACAGATGAAAAGTCCCACAAATGTGAAATGTGTCTAAAAGCATTTCGTCAGCTCTCGTCTCTGAAAAATCATGTAATGTGCCACACAGATTTGAAGCCCTACAAATGCGAAATATGCAAAAAAGCTTTCAGGCAGCCCTCACATCTAAAGGGCCATCAGATGTGCCACACAGGCGAAAAGCCTCACAAATGTGAAATATGTAAAAAAGCTTTCAGGCATCTCTGGACCCTGAAGAGCCACGTAATATGCCACACAGATTTGAAGCCCTACAAATGCGCAATATGCAAAAAAGCTTTCAGGCAGCTTCATCATCATAAGGTTCTCAGTCCGAAGACTGGTTGGACGCGTACCTCCATTCTTTTCTATCCTGAGCTAACCTACGCATTTCCCTAAAAGTAGAACATCCTACATCCCTAACTATTTGAGAGCAGTAGTCTAATCTAGGCCTACCCCTACCTCTTTTTATTCCTATCTCTGACTCTAGTATGTCACGAACTATTCCTTCGTGTCTTAGAAGGTGTCCTACCATCCTATCTCTCCTACTCTTTATTGTTTTCCATACCTTTCGCTTTTCCCCAACTCTTTCTAATACTTCCCTATTGCTAACCTTATCTATCCACGGTATCTTCATCATGCGTCTGTAGCACCACATTTCAAACACTTCTACTCTTTTTCTATCCGCTTCTCCTATTGTCCAAGTTTCGCACCCGTATAATGCCGTACTCCATACATACGACGTTAAGAGTCTCTTCCTAGTCTCTATATTAACCGTTCTCGAGCATAACAGTTGTTTCTTTTTGTTAAACGCAACTCGGCCCTGCGCCATTCTTTGTTTTATATCTTTAGTGCTCCTACCGTCTTGAGTTATTTTACTTCCTAAGTAGCAGAAATCCGCGACCTCCTCTATCTTCTCATTTCCAATTTGTATTTCCATTTTAGTTCTATTTTCACATCCCCTACATACCAAAATTTTAGTTTTCTTTTTATTGATTTTCATGCCGAAGCCCTGTGTCAAAACTGCTTCCACTTCATTCAAAGCCGCTCCTAATTCTTCTTTGCTAGATGCTAACACTGCTATATCATCCGCAAATCTGAGCATGTTAATAGTTTGGCCCTGTACATTGATCCCTGAGGCTGTTCTTTCCTTAACAATATTAATCGCATCTTCGATATATAAGTTGAAAACTAGAGGTGACAATGCACATCCCTGTCTCACTCCCTTCCGGATATCTACTTCCCTTTGTTCCTGCTCACATTCTATAACTGCCTTTTGCTCTTTGTAGAGATTATGTATTATTCTTCTGTCCCTGTATTTCATCCCTACCTTTCTCAGCACTTCGAACATCTTCCCCCATTTTACGTTGTCGAAGGCTTTTTCTAAATCTACAAATCCTATATAGACGCTCTTTCTCTTTTCTATCGTTTTTTCTATAATTACTCGTAAAGCTAGAATGGCCTCGCGCGTTCCTCTATTTCGTCTAAATCCGAACTGATCTTCTCCTAATATTTCTTCCGCCTTTTTCTCCATCCTTCTTTGCACAATTCTAGTTAAAATTTTTGACGCATGGGAAGTTAAACTGATAGTTCTAAAATTTTCGCATCTATCCGCGCCTTTTCTTTTTGGCAAAGCTACTATGATGTTCCGTTTGTAATCTTCTGGAATCTCGCCTGTCAGGTATATGCGACTAACTAGTTTAAATAAACGATCTATTACCTCTTGACCTGCGCACTTTAAGATTTCTGCCTGCAAGCCATCTATACCTGGTGCTTTATTATTCCTTAAACTTTTTAGTGCTATCTCAAACTCTTCTCTCATTATAGGACTCCCTAGGTTATCCCCCTCTACACTGCTTTCGCTTTCTAATATATCTTGCACTTCCTGTCCCGCATATAAGTTTCCTAAATATTCTTTCCACCTATCTGCCTTCTCCCCACTTCCGATTAGGATATCTCCTGCCTCATTTCTAATGTTTTTGGTACTAGATCCAATTTCTCTAAAATTTCTCCTAATTATTTTATATGCTTCATCAGTCTTTCCTACTTCGAATTTATCTTCCACTTCTTTGCATTTATTATCGATCCATTGCTCTTTCGCTTTCCTACATTCCCGAATAATTTCCCACTTGATCGCCTTATATCTTTGTTTCCCTGTTTCATCTAACCTATTTTTATATTTTCGCCTTTCCTCTATTAGACTCACAATATGTTTTGTTATCCAGGGTTTCCTACTTTCATTCTGTTTATGACCCAAAATATCCCTAGCTGAGGAAACTAAACTATTTTTAATGCAATTCCATTCTGCCTCTATGTCCCTAACAATATTTCCCCCCGTGCCCTTTAGTGCTTCGTTTGTCTTTTTCTCGAACTTATTGCGCATATCATCATCTTTTAGTTTCTCTGGGTCAAGATACCTTCTTCCGCTTCTTTTTTTCAAAATCTTAAATTTAAGATTGGATTTCATAACGACTATGTTGTGATCACTATCTATATCTGCTCCTGGATAACTTCTACAATCCCTAACTTGATTTCTAAATCTTTGCCTAACGAGAATGTAATCTATTTGATATCTCCCTAAGTCTCCTGGCATCTTCCACGTATAGCATCTCCTAACATGATGGTGAAATAGAGTGTTCGCGACCGTTAAGTTATGTTTATCGCAGAACTCTATCAGTCTAACTCCCCTATCGTTCCTATTGCCTAATCCAAAGGGGCCAACTATTCCGCCCTCTTGCCCTGTGCCTACGACTGCTTATAATGTTTTAATTCCTTTATGGAAATTGCGTAATGCAGGTTGGATAATATCTTCCCCTGCGCGGACAAATTATTTAGGATAGATAATAATATTTCCTCCACCAGACGGATTACCTCATCGTCTATGAATTTGCGTACCACGAGAGCTAGAAGCAGCTCTCTGATTGGTGGAAAGAGATCACCCGATACGCTAACCACCTTTGTAAGCCAGATCGACTCGCGAAAACTTCAGTAGTAACCCATTTCTTCGTTCGTATACGACGTGTTCTGAAGGGTTTAGTTCGCATTGTAGGCGTCCATTTAAGTGGGATTTTTCCTTCAGACACCCTGCTGGACATTGCTTAATGGGGTCGTTGCACTAAATAGAAAATCGATATAATTTTGATAGAAATAAGTAACTTGGTGTTTAATGGGCCTCTGGGTTACATTTACTTACTCACCAATGGCCCAAAATTTAAACAATGGCGATCTTAGCACGAAGCGCGCCTTCTGAGAATTAAACAGAAATATGTGCTACCTCGGTTACGTCATTACCTTGAAAGCGCTTGCGATCGGTCCCCAGTGAAAGCTAGAGTTACGTGGAATTTAGAGTCGTTAAAGTAGGAAGCTTTATTTAATACTTGCGCCCATAATTTCCGTCTGTCCTTACTACGAGGCACTTTTAAATATATTTTGCTGGGATTCCTATCACTATTGTTCTTACAACTAGACACTAAGCACTTTTTGAAGACCATTATTTTAAAAAAGAACACTATCTGTCAAACGACTCGACTGCCATGATTGTTTACGTTTGCGCTAGCAAGCATACACAAACAACGGTTATACTTTCCGGTTAATATCGGCACTCCTCGGCATTGCCGCAGATACGTCATCATTTAAAAGGCTTAAAGGGCCAGGGTCTTAACTTTGACGGTGGTTTAGAAGCCTAAAACATTCGCTGTGAGAAAAATAAAAAAATACGGGTCAAATATTTTACGAGAATCTTCGGGAAATATGATTTTTAAAAATTGTTTAACGACCCCATTGGTATTGATTGTGAATTGATAGTGGAAAAAGCAAAGTTCCATACCATTAATTTGGGATTATTCGTACGGACGTTGGAGTTACTATTCGCAGGCATGTGTTTCGTGGAATTCTTTTGATTTCTCTTTCCGTATTCTTTGCTGAGATATCTGTACGATATTTCAGGGTCTTTCGTTACCCCGTTTGTATTGGGTAAACAACATAGAAGCTAGAACTCTGTGCATGAAGTGTTCGAGTAATCCACATCTGTACCCGGACGAAATATCGGAAACACAAATACGATACGAGGGCTGCCCGTTATGCTATTGGCCCATGTGCTGAAGAAATAGGACATCCTTTAAGAAGCAATTTGGGAACAAACCAGATAAGCAAAGACGACATCTATTGAGGTCAGAAATTTTATACTTTGTTATCGCGACCCGCCATCTTTGACCGCGAGTTAAGCTATTTAGTAGTGATCCTTTGGTTTCGTATTGCATCGTTTGTGATATTCAGCATGTCAGTAGTAGTATCGCGTTGTTTGTAAAGATCAGAGATAGTAGTCAAAAGATTTTTAGTAGTTGTGTAATCGTGGTTCTAGACCACGGGGTTAAGTTATTGTGTAACAAGTTTATTGGTAAGTTTTAACATTGTAGAATCATTGTAATCAGTGATTCGGATATCTTGCGCATTTCTTCAGTCGCCATCTTTACGGTACGCGCAGGCGTGAACGAAGCTTCCTTCCGTGCGGCATTTTACCGGTTTGTTTATAACTCATAGTTTATCTAAAGCGTATTCCGAGTTACAGAGCTTATAGCTCGACCATTTCAGCTTGGTCGATTGTGTATTTTGCACTTACATGTTTTGAAATTCGACATTTAAGACTAAATTTAATCTTTAGCGCAAGTAACCTTTTATTTACTTTTCAACCATTATTTTATGAAAGAGTTTATTTCATTTATAATACATTTATTAAATATTTGTGTGTCTTTTGGTTACTCTTTCCCCCTTCTTGTGTACCTAGCGGTTTTTAGGAGCTGTGACCGTTGGATGTTGCTGTCATCGGAGGATCATCGACAACTCCTTGGCGCCCTTGGTAAAAATACTATTGTTTTAGCCCACCCCCAACTCCGGCTTGATCTAGGCGCGGTGTATCCTCCTGTATTTTGCGGCGTTAGGCATTTTGGCCCGTGGCAAGCTCTCACATCTAAAGGGCCATCAGATGTGCCACACAGGCAAAAAGACTCACACATGTGAAATATGTAAAAAAGCTTTCAGACAACTCTCAAGTCTGAACGTCCATCTGAAGCGCCACACAGACAAAAAGCCCCACAAATGAAATGTGAAGTATGTAAAAAAGCTTTCAGGCAGCTCATACATTTACAAAAACATGTGATGTGCCACACAGACGAGAAGCCCCACAAATGTGAAACGTGTAAAAAAGCTTTCAAGCAGATCTCTACTCTAAAGCGCCATCAAATGTGCCACACCGGCGAGAAGCCCCACAAATGTGACATATGTAAAAAAGCTTTCAGGCAACTCTCAAATCTGAACATCCATCTGAAATGCCACGCAGACGGCAAGCCCCACAAATGTGAAACATGTAAAAAAGCATTCAGTCACCTAACAACTCTAAAGAGGCATCAGATGTGCTACACAGGCGAAAAGCCTCATAAATGTGAAATTTGTAAAAAAGCTATCCGTGATCTCTCGTGTCTAAAGAAACATCAGACGTGTCACACAGGCGAAAAGCCCCATAGATGTGAAATATGTCTAAAAGCATTTCGTCATCTCTCATCTCTGAAGAACCATGTAATATGCCACACAGACTTGAAGCTCTACAAATGTGAAATATGTAAAAAAGCTTTCAGGCACCTCTCACGTCTGAA
Organism: Xestobium rufovillosum; assembly: GCA_963966045.1. Taxonomy (NCBI): domain Eukaryota; kingdom Metazoa; phylum Arthropoda; class Insecta; order Coleoptera; family Ptinidae; genus Xestobium; species Xestobium rufovillosum. The sequence continues at coordinate 30,337,215 of OZ014500.1, forward strand.
CAGACATCTGAAGTGCCACACGGGCGAGAAGCCCCACAAATGTGAAATATGCAAAAAAGGGTTCAGTGCTCGCTCAAATCTAAAGCGTCATATGCAGCATCATAAATTATAGATGATATACCGGGTGGGGATTTAGTGTGTAAGCGTATCGTTTTTCTTTTTTCTTCTAAAGTTTGTTGTATAGAATTTTGCCTTCCATGTGTTGGGTCTGGTGCCCCGTCACGAAAGGATTTTTTTCAAAGAAAATCCTCCACTAGTGTGTTTTTAATAAATTGTATCAATGGACTGTATTTTAGGTTAATAATTGACCATTTATTTTACTAGATTCCAAAACGCGCGCTTTTAGCATACGCCGATTTTCGATTTTCGAAAGTACAACATAAATAATATTTGTTCAAATATTGCATGTTTTGAATGTGTATGGAAAACCGCAGACCAACTGGTTTCGTCCTTCTGGGACTCATCAGTACGGTGCTTTCCCCTACACACTCAAACCATGCAATTTAATCTTGCTATATATACTGCCGCGCTCTGGACAGATATCAGCAAGTGACAACTACTTTGAGTAATTATCTAGTATTAATTAGTGATACTGGACCGTTCGAACAACTACTCCTCGGGCAAATACCCCGCCAGGCGTTGAATTATAGAACTAAATCCAGATTTTTTTTGTACTACGAGACGTTTCAGACTGCTACCCCATCTAAGATGGCTTTGAAACAATCCTAATTTGTCTCCATGTACGTACGTGCTTTTAAGCAGGTCTTTGTTCAAATATTGCATGTTTTGAATGTGTATGGAAAACCGCAGACCAACTGGTTTCGTCCTTCTGGGACTCATCAGTACGGTGCTTTCCCCTACACACTCAAACCATGCAATTTAATCTTGCTATATACCAGTTGGTCTGCGGTTTTCCATACACATTCAAAACATGCAATATTTGAACAAAGACCTGCTTAAAAGCACGTACGTACATGGAGACAAATTAGGATTGTTTCAAAGCCATCTTAGATGGGGTAGCAGTCTGAAACGTCTCGTAGTACAAAAAAAAATCTGGATTTAGTTCTATAATTCAACGCCTGGCGGGGTATTTGCCCGAGGAGTAGTTGTTCGAACGGTCCAGTATCACTAATTAATAAATAATATTATTTTATTGATGGGATAAAAGTATCGGGCCCATGTGTGTTCACCTGAAATCATATCTAAATGCGGGAGTACTTATGACAAGAAGAATAGAAAGATACATTGTGCTCTGTTGGAAGATATAGTTTATTGACAATGTTGAAAAATATTGTTATATAAAGAGAAAAAATACTTGCATATTATTATAAAAATATAGTTAATGGAAATAATACAATAGTAACATAATATGAAATAATAATTAAAATATTAAAATATAACAACATAATAATGATAATAATAATAATTTGTACCTACATTAATCTGTCTTTTTCAATTTTAACTTAGTTATCTACAAGCCACTGTTGAAATAATCGACCTCCTCGTATAAACGCGTTAAATTCGTCACGAACGGCCATTCGAAACTTAATATAAGCTGTTCTCGAAACACTCTTCTTACTATTTACTTTCATTAAATTGCGATGCCAATCTTGGGTACCGTGAGGATAAAATGATGGATAAATCCATGGCTCCAAATTTGGTTCCATTGAACTTAGGCATTGCAGTTCTTTTGAATTTCGATTCCGTATAGTAACGTATGATTCTAAAATCTCACCATCAGCATTAGTAGAAAAAACAACAGCAACTTCATTGACCTGTTCAAAGTTAAATCTTCTACGATTTATGCCAGGCTTTAGTGTAAAAAGCAGTAGCATTTCAGGACAGGCTTCGTTATAGTACAACTCCATTTCTTCTTGTCTTTTCACCTCTTCTTATTGCATCACCCGATAAGATTGGGCAAATGCGTTATTATCCCGCATAATTTTATCGAGGCTTTGTAACAATTCCACATCTAGTTCATTATTGTTATTTGAACGATTTGTTGTCACTTCGCTAGGGAGATATGCCCTGATCGGGGTAAATGATAGTAAATTTGACGTTGAATTTTAAAACAATGTGGACCAGGACGTCTTGATCTGAATTTGACTAAATTTGCGTTAAACGATGCAAATGAAAAAGCATTATTATAGGGACGTATTCGTTCACGAAAACGTTTTGACTGTGAATCAGTGGATTCAAATAAACTTTTAAGCCGTTGTGGAAAAATAGGTAAAGTATCCAAAGCACTGTACCATCCATGACTACAACAATCATTAAAAGAATCCTCCTTGTAACTACTTTTTCAACAACAAATTGCCAATACTTAAGTAGAACTTAAATAAAACTTAAATAAAACATCAATTTTCCCTATAGGTGTAATGTTCCACAATTTCATTGTTAATTTTTTGTTGTTTCAAAGTCTGAAACTTTTGGGCACACCGAGCATCATGTCTTCTTCGTTCATTATCTGCACGTCTCTTTCGCCGCAAACATTGAAATGCTTCTTCCTCGTCAGCAGTACGATCAATTTTCCGTCTTCCCATGCCTGTGTATCAATGTAAATAGATTATTGTTAAGTACAATAATAAGTACACAATCTTGTGTATACGCAATTGTTAGTTTTACTTGTTATTTTGCAAATACTGCAATTATTACAAAATCGATATCTGAAAAATGGGCATATAGCTACTTACCTACCCTATAAAGGTTGTCCCAGAACATTTTACACAAGTTATAGCTCCAAAACTGTAACACATAACGAAATGGAACAAAAATCACTTTATAGTATTACACGGCGCAAAACTTGCCACCGCCGACCGGGAGTCGAACCCGGGTCCCCGTGCTCCGAAGCCCTCTGCTCTCCCACTGAGCTAATCGGCGGCCTCACACGCTTTCTCTCTAACCGTCTATATATACTTATGATTGTAACAGTTCGGCCCGTCCTGACAAGCTAGCCGTCCTCGGCTACCCCAGCCTATGGCTACTTTCAGCGCCCGTGGCGCGAACCTGCTACGCACAACGCACCTCTTGTGCGCACCACCCGCCGTACTCTACTTTAGCACGCGGGTTGCCTATCCCACTTCTGAAATATCGATATAAATCATAACGCATTTGATAGAAACTGCCCTTGTTTACAGAAAATGATTGAAAGAAATTGCAAGAAAATAAATTACAACATGTAGCAACTAATTGATATGAAGAAAGGTGAGGTTACGTTTGGTGGCATTGTGCATTTCAACTGTCAGGGATTCCTGAATAATAAACATAATATAGTTCCGCTGGTGGCAATGTGGAAACCTGTAATACTGTGTATGACCGAGACGCATGTAGATGAGAATGTAGATTATGTGGAACTGAATATAACTGGTTATGAAGTAGAAAAGTGTCTAACAACGAACAGAAGAACAGGCGGAGTATTGATGTATATAAAGTGTGGTTATAAATACAAGATTAAATTGAATGAAAATATAGAGCAATATATATGGGTGCTGACAATAGATATTAAATTAGCGAAAGAAAATTATGCAATAACAGCTGTATATCATCCTCCCCAGGTGAATGATGCATCATTTCTGGAATATTTTGAAAATCTATTGGATGATCATGTGACATATACAGGATCGATAATTATAGTGGGCGACTTTAATTTGGACTTGTTGAGTGATCAATATTATGTTAACAAATGTAAGACAATAATATACAAAAATGGGTTAAAGCAGATTGTAAATGAATCTACAAGGATAACAAAGAATAGTGCTACATTGATTGATTGTGTTATTACAAATAATACTAATTTGAAACATACAGTTCATTTAACACCCAGGATTAGCGATCACTCAATAGTATCCTTAGATGTGAGTGTGAATGATGAAAAACAAAATAAATACATAAAATTGAATAAACGCAATTTTAAAAAGTACAGCAAGGAATATATTCAACTTGAATTGGTAAAAACTGAGTGGAGTAACTCATCTAACAATGTGGATCAGATGGCGAATTGTTTTATAAACTCAGTTATAGAGGTACTTGATGTAATGTGTCCTATGGTACAGATGTGTGTAAGGGAACAGTATGTAAATAATAAGTGGATGACCAATGAAATTATACAAGCAATGAATGAAAGAGACATTAAGTATAAGGCAGCAACTTTTAATAGACATGTAGGAAATGATCAGCTTTGGGAAGATTTCAAAAGATTAAGAAACAGGGTAACAGTAATGGTAAGAGAGGCACAACAAAACTACTGTACAAATGTAATTGACAACAATAAAAAAAATTGTAGTGACATGTGGAAAAATCTAAAATTATTATTACCAAATAAGAGGAAAACAGCAAGTGGCAATATAATGTTTGGCAGTGTTGAATTGTCTGATGAACAAGTGATAGCAAGCGAATTTAATACATATTTTGTTAAAAGTGTCGAGAGCATTGTGACTAGTATACGAGTTTTTGACAATGATGGTGATGTATTGAGACATGTAGAAGCTAAGAGTACTTTTGAATCCTTTAAGCACGTGGAAATGTCTGAAATAAAATCAATCGTAAAATCACTTAAAAAAACATCAGGTGAAGATGGGATATCCACATTGGTATTGCAGGATGCATGTGAGGTAATAGGAAACAGATTGTTGGACGTAGTTAATTGCTCACTACAGAATGGCAAGTTCCCTTCAGAATGGAAAACCTCGACAATAATTCCAGCTCCTAAGGTGAATAATTGTAAATGTTGCGAAGATTTTAGACCACTAAACACTAGGCCTGCGCGATATTGAAAATTTGATATCGAATATCGATATCAAAAAGATATCGATATATATCGATATATCGAAATATCGATATATGTCGATATATCGAAATATCGATATATCGATATATCGAAATATCGATATATCGAAATATCGATATATCGAAATATCGATATATCGAAATATCGATATATCGAAATATACAGTGTGTCCAAAAAAGTGTGTAACAGGAGGAAAACTCATATTGATTTCTTAGAAAACTTTGTCCTACGTAAAAGTTGGTGCTTGTTACTAAACGTAAGACGAATAATATCAAAAATTAGGCAGAGTTGCTAGGTTCCCACACGACCGCATGCATTATGGAAGAAGCTATTCATTTCTGTTTTAGAATATGTATTTACCTCTACCCAGTAGGGAGACCAATATGTCCGCCACTGCCTCTATCAATCAGAAAGAAATATTCCGTGCTCATTATGAAACGTCTTACTCCTGCCTGTAATTGTCACACTTTCCATTTTGATGTAAGTAGTCCATTAATTCTTCTCCAAAATAAGACAAATTTTAGGGTGGGAGTAATTTATTGTCACCTGAATGCTTGGCTGCATGTTGAAGGATAATAAGGCAAAGCTAAAACTCCAGGTCACAAACAATATTGAATTCAGTGGCGTGATTAGAATTTGGGGCCTCCCCACTCCGCCAGCAATACTTGAAAGGAGGCCCCTTAGTTTGAAAAATGGCTACGATTTTTTATTGTAGTCATATAACCAAAAATAAGACCAAACATTGTTTCGTTCTGAATGACCAGGGTAACCAAAGACAACTGGTTTCGTCCTTTTTAGGACTCGTCAGTGCGGTACAGCTCTATATATTAAGAACGAAACATACTTATATACCGACTTCATTAATTATTTATGAGATTCTAATGATATTGGATAGTTCCAACAATGTTCGGGCAAGTTCGAGTACCATACCAGGTGGCTGTCCTGTACATTTACAGCAAAATAATGTGATCTGATCTATTTATTCTAAGCAAACCTTGTTCGCTATTCGTATGTACTAATATCACTTATAATAGCCCAAGGGTCTTGATAATTAGAAATAACTTGATATATTTTCGAAAGCGGGTTGCTCGGCAACATCCCGACGCTGAAGGCGGAGGTATGTTGCCACAGAGAAACCCGCTTGAGGAAATTTATCAAGTTATTTCGAATTATCAAGACTCGAGGGCTATTCGGTAAGAAAATTTTTTGCCCAAAAAGAACAATTTGTTAAAAAGAAATTAAAATTGAAAAGAACAATCTTGGAAATGACATTTTGTGCAAAATATTCGACAGCAGTGCAAAATAGACATTTTTCCGTTGCTACAGTAATCCAGATGACATAAGTGAAAATAGCCCATAAGCACTCTTCAGTTAAATGTTCTTCTGATTGGCTGTCTTTGAACACGTGACTGTAGATACACAAATTCTATTGGATTATTGTATAGGTAAAAAATTTTCAGCAAAAGTGGTGTTAGTTCCAGTTTGCGATGTGAATCGTTTGTGCCGGACGTTGTTATGTTTTCGTCAGCCCCGCTCCCCATAGACGATGTGATTTTTCGTTATCCGATCTCGATACTTTGATGAATGCCCTTTGTTTACTAGTGCAAGGCTAACACATTTGTTGTCATTCAAATAAAATTGTTTAGATCCGCCTTCAAAACTTTAATTGGCGGACAGTTGCTAAGGTTTTTTTACCTCAGAACGTAATTGGTTATGGCATTTTAAGCGGAATTGAACCGTAAAGTGGAAGACCACTTTTGCTGTTAATAGTACATAGACACAATGAACTGATACTGATACTGGAGGTTATACGTCTTGAATTTAGTTTCAAAACAACGCTTCTAATCTAAAGAATTATTCAGCTATTCTTCAAGTATGCTTCAAGTTAGGGCATAGTTAAAGGATTGAAATAATTGTATCCTACATGCGGCATAAAATTAATGTAATTTCAGTTACTTTCACATTGCAACTATGTTTTAGGTTTTACTGTTGCAAACTTTACTTGGAAAAACTCGACGTAGGCTCAACGGTTTCCGGTACCAGAAGTTATTAAAATCATTGTAAAATGTCGACACCGCGCTAAATCGATATATCGATATATCGAAATATCGACATATCGAAATATCGATATATCGAAATATCGATATATCTAAATATCGATATATCGAAATATCGATATATCGAAATATCGAAATATCGATATATCGACATAAAAATATCGATATATCGAAATATCGATATTTCGATATATCGACATTCCGGTATCGTTATTCGATATATCGATATATCGATATCAATATCGATATATCGAAAAAAGTCGCAGGCCTACTAAACACATCTCCAGTCTATGAAAAGGTATTGGAAATTGTTGTGAAAAACCAATTAATAGAATACTGTGATAAAAATAGTGTAATAATGCCAAATCAGTCTGGGTTTCGTAAAAATCATTCGTGTGAATCTCTGATATTAAATGTAAGTGACAGGTGGTTGAAGGACATTGATAATGACAATATGGTTTTGGTTGTATTTTTAGATTTTAAGAGAGCCTTTGAGACAATTGATAGACAACTGTTGTTAAATAAACTGGGTAAAATAGGTTTTTGTGGCAACGTTATGAAATGGTTTCAATCTTATTTAAATGACAGAACCCAAGTAGTGAAATATAAGAGTTCTTTATCAAGTAGATTAGAGTCGACCCACGGTGTACCTCAGGGTACTGTACTTGGACCTATATTGTTCATATTGTATGTGAATGATATGTTGAAGCGTGCTGATGGATGCCAAGTTAATATGTTTGCTGACGACACAATGATATATATAACTGGGAAAAATTTTAACAACATGTGTGAAACTATGAATGAGATATTGGGTAATATATATGAATGGCTTTGTAATAATAAATTGTGTATAAATGTTCAAAAATCTAAATATATGGTAGTCGGCAACAAGTATAATCTGAAGAAAATTGACTTGAATTTGGCCGAGATAAAAATGAGTAATCAAAAGATACAAAACGTACACGAAATGAAGTACCAGGGAGTGATGATTGATGAGGAGTTAAATTTTGGGAATCATTGTGTATATATAATGAACAAACTGTCAAAAAAGATATACTTCCTTGGTAGAATTGGTAAGTCATTAACTTTTTATGCTAGACTGGTTATATATAAGTCATTAATTGCCCCACATTTGGAATATTGCTCAGCGGTGTTATTTAATTTAAACAAAAATATGATTCAGCAGTTGCAAAAGATGCAAAATAGGGCAATGAGAATAATAATTAAATGCAACAGATACACACCTATATCACTAATGTTAAGTCTACTCAACTTCATGTCTGTAGAAAAACGAATATTGTTTAATACATTGCTGTGTATATTTAAAATAAAAATGAAAATGTTACCTGCATATCTGCATGAGAGGATTACTTATGTTAATTTTGTACATTGTTATCCAACTAGGAATGCCGATAACTTCTATATCGAGAAGGTCAATAAGAAACGTACAAGTAGATCGTTATTTTATAAGGGCTTGTGTATATTTAATGAATTGCCAAGAAATTTGCGTGACTGTGACAATTTAAATTCTTTTAGAAAATTACTTGCGTTACACTTAAAAGAATAGATGTGGTAATGTTTAATTTGGGGATTGTTTTAGATTAGAAAATGTTTTAGGATTAGAAAATATTTTTTAGATATGTAATGTAAATAGCTATGCTAAATAAAGTTATATATATATATGTTACACGGCGCAAAACTTGCCACCGCCGACCGGGAGTCGAACCCGGGTACCCGCGCTCCGAAGTCTTCTGCTCTCCCACTGAGCTAATCGGCGACCTTACACGCCTTCTCTCTAACCGTCTATATATACTTATGATTGTAACAGTTGTGTTGATGAAGGAGTATACAACCCCAAGAAAGTAACGACCCCCGGGGGCCGCCATCTCCGACAAACCACCCCACTTATATTTTTCAAATAGCACTCTGTATATTCCGTGAAGGAATATGACAAAGAATTAAATTCTCTATCCAAGATTTTTTTGAAATAAAAATTGGCCCATCAAAACAGACTTTTTATTTTTACGTTAGTCATGGAATTATTAAAACTATTAAAGAAAAAGTTGAAAATAAGTTAAACTAATAACACTAATAATGTGATAACATAATCAGTTGATCTAATGTTCAAATTGGAGTCCTTCTGCAACAACACACATTTCTAACCTGGGCAATAAATTTCTTCTACAAGCCTCTTGTCCACATACTCATATGGCATAAATAAAGCAGGCATTTCAGAACATAACACAAAACTCAAATTAACTTCGACATTTACGCCTGTAGCCGGTAGTCATTTGCTTATCAGTTCCAACAAATGTTCATAATTCCATGGCCGATTTTAACATAAATAAAAAAAATCTGTTTTCTCCACCATTGATGGGTCAATTTTAAATTTCAAAAACAATGTTAGGTAGAGAATTTGAATTCGTCACAGAATATACAGGGTGCTATTTAAAAAATAATAATTAGGGGCGGTATGTCGGAGGCGGCAGCCCCGGGAGTTGTTACGTTCTTCGAGTTGTGTACCTACTCCTTCATCAACACTACAAAGTGGTTTTTGTTCCATTTCGTTATTTGTTATAGTTTTGGAGCTATAATCTGTGTAAAACGTTTTGGGACATCCTGTATACCAAAACGTCCAAACTACTACAATTAATAATAATAATATCTCTACTCACTCCTACTAACCCTAAGGTTAGCCCCAGAAGCCATATTGCTTGTGCGGGACGGAGGAGGCGGCATATTACTATTGGCCGCAGGTGCATCACAGGAACGACCTACACACTTTTAATTTCAAGGGTGTAATACAGACGTTGTGAGATTTGGGAGGCCCGGCGAATGAACTTGCCGCTGCTTCGCGGTTCGTGACATAATGATGTCATGCCTACGCCCCGAGGTCAGGTTTTAGTACCGATTAGAAATAATAAACACTATTGGGATATTAATAACCTCCGACCAAGAACCAATAGCAGAGCGAATATATCGGCCAGCACCGATTTTTTAAGAATGGATGAAATTACAAGAAATATGAAATTAACGTAGGTACATACTTCAAAATAAAATGGTTTCTAATATAAATAAATAATTAATGTGTTCATGGAAATGAGAAATGTACGAAGGCGTAGAAGGGACATTGCTTTGCATTTTTACCTAGTGCGAGATTAAAAGATGCACTGCGAGATTAAAACTCGCACTGCGAGAAAAAAGGCACACTGCGAGATTTAAAGTCGCAATGCGAGATTAAATGTCGCACTGCGAGATTAAAAGTCGCAATGCGAGAAAAAAGGCGCACTGCGAGATTTAAAGTCGCAATGCGAGATTAAAACTCGCAATGCGAGAAAAAAAAAGGCGCACTGCGAGATTAAAACTCGCACTGGGAGATTTAAAGTCGCAATGCAAGAATAAAACTCGCAATGCGAGAAAAAAGACGCACTGCGAGATTAAAACTCGCACTGCAAGAAAAAAAGGCGCACTGCGAGATTAAAACTCGCACTGCAAGAAAAAAAGGCGCACTGCGTGATTTAAAGTCTGGTAACTCTACACACATACACACTCACATACACAATCTAACTGCGCATGTCATAAACAAACTTACCTATGACTTAATGGGCAATCGGACAACCTTTTTTTATTTGGTAATTAGAAAGAACTTGTCAAAATATTTGACCCGTGTTTTTTCTTTTACACCTAGGGCACGCCGAAAGAAAAATAAAAGTTGTCCCTTTCATGGGGTGCGTTGTTATAAGGAATAGGATATTATTCAGACCATCGGAAAGTATTAAACAAATTTAATTTGTCAAATCTGACAGTTGATTTGTGTCATATTTCAAATGTAAATTTGTTTCAATTTTCCTTATTCATTATATTCTCTCATTTAGAGCCCGACACACAGGAATTTTGGGAGCACGGTAGACGTTCGCCTGTTTGTAAATATTTCAAAAACTATAAATGATATTAAGTTGTTTTTGTTTGCAAACAGTTCTTAAAATACAAATCTACTATTGCTATTTTGAAATTTGTTAAAAAATATGAAAACAATAAACGAAGGAGCATGTTATATGTGGGCGAAAAACTGCTTCTTATAGAACCGAATAAAACTTCCCTGAAAAGAAAATCTCAGAATCTGGTTAATAGCAATAGTAGACTGAACCTCTGGCTTGTAAAATTTTCGATTTCGGCCGAAAAACAAAAAAGTTATTAGTAAACAGCGGTACTCTTGCATTCGAAGTTTTTCGTCGTAGCTCGTGCTCTCGTCTATCTTTCGACTAATGATCAAAGTCGCTCAGCTGTCAATCGATCCCGAAATAGGGAGTGCGCGCAACAAGTTCATTCTCAGTGTTAGTTTGGTCGACTAATTCCCTGCTTATCCAGATAGTTTTTGCCGTCCGCTCTAGGTCTGAACCCCTAAACCTCCTGATTCTTAGTAAATTGATGTGTCGGGCTCTTAAATATAATTCGTGCTGTGATTAATAATCGAGGCTATCACTCGTGAAACCGAAACAGCACATTCAACTCGTCCTTTGGACGCTTGGAATCTGCAGTTCGGTTTCAGCTCTTAGATATCATTGATGATAATCATAGCACTTGTTATATTTATTACCTACGAGAATTGAATTCAATAGTATAGGTATTATACTTATACATCAAGGTTGAGACGTGTACTACTATTTCCCGAGCACCAATTGTATATCACGAGGCGTGTAAGCGCCGAGGGATATAAGGTGCGAGGGCAATTATAATAGTACTTCTCAACCGTAGTTTATATAATATTTTTTTCACTACTAGCACCTTCATTTCATCATTTTAATAAGCAAAATTTCGATACTTTACTACATATTTCAAAAAATGTCGACTCCAGTGACAGTGACTTTTGTATATTAATAATAATGATTATTTAAATAAATTTACAAACAGCAAAATTATTGAAGTGACTATAAACAAATTGAACCAAAATTATTATTGACTAAATGAATTTCAAACAAAATAAACTACTTAACTACGTGACCAAAAGAAACAAAGTTAACTGAATTATATTATATAACAAGTGACAAAAGTGACAAAAAAAAATAGTGCCCACAAGAGCAAACAGGTGACCACAACACGCCGTGGCCAGGCAACTACATAGAACTAGCCGAACGGAGACGAAAGTTCGATCGGACGGGCGACGCGAAATCACAAAAAAAACGAACACAAAATGGTCACAAAAAGCTGTGACGGGCGCTACATAAAAACCAGCCGTTGGACGCGAGGTTCCAGACGGACAGGCGACGTAAAAATCAAACTTTATATCTGACCTTCCAGGAGATAATGTGCGGGTCAGCTGTTACAGCAAAATCAGTCTTGTAGCTCAGCACCAGGTGATCGGCACTTGAAACATGGGGAGAGTCGGAGAGTACATCAGAACCAAAGTCTGCACGAAAAAATCGCTCCCTCGAAAAAAAATCGTTCCGCTGGAAAAATCATTCCCCTGGAAAAATCTTTCCCCTGGAAAAACCCACGTGGGGTTTCTCCTTGACAAATCCTGCTGAACCTCAAACGTGAATCTAAATCCCAAAAATGGAGCAGATGACGATTTCTACAACTACAATAAACCGACATCTTCAAGAGGTGCACCAAGAAAATCCCATAACTGGCTAGAAAACTTAATTCCACAAAACTTGGAACCACCGCCCACTCACGAGAAGATCAACAGGAAGAGTGAAAAATGTCGAAGCAAATCGGAAAACGGAAATTCCAAAAAAACCGCCGACTAATAAAATACAAGGTAGCCACATCCGAAACTACAAATGTACCCAGAAGTACCCTAGATTTCCAAATCTTCCAGAGGCGTCACCAGTAATAGAATAGGTAACTAAAGAAAAGAAAGCTTAAAACGACTTGCAAACCCAAAGGAAAAGAAGATAGCAATAAGAAAAGTCATAAAGAGGTCTCAAGAGACAGAAGAATAGATAAGACAATGCATAAAGAACCGAAAGATGAGACAGGGAAAATGAAAATGAGAGGGCGCGCCACTGAGCATCTAAATGGGAAAATGTCCTGCACAAGTTGGCAGAACCGAAAGTAACTATCACGACGAAAATTTAACCTCAAAAAAATCTGACAACAGAAGAACAACAAATTGGAGGCTATTAAATGAACAACTATACGATCAAATCGTGAAAAGGGAACGACATTCCTCCTAAGGTAGTCTCAGCAAATGATAAATATGAAAGATGAACAATTTCAAGACTCAACGTATGCAGCGACATCCAGCAAACTAAACTACCAAATACAGAGACAATAAGAGGACAACGATAGCAGGTAAGTGAGACAAACCCTTAGAATAGAAAAGCTAACTAGAATTAATAATTTTAAGACAGTTTTACCCTCAACCAAATCGATAGAAACTCAAACAGACTATAGACGGAGGCATAATCGGAGAGCGAGGCAAGACATAGGAACATTGACAATTAAAGCAAATAAGAAACTAAATATAAGTGAAAGACCTAAAATAGGAATACAAGTATGTTAATATGAGCATGATGTAAGTACTAGTCTATAATAAAACGTTAAAAATAGAGAGAATGTTCTAATAGCGAAAATTAACGTTACAAAGAACAGTGACAGCAGATAGCGAATTCTTAAGTGAAAGTGAGAGTCACCTTTTACTCCCATATCTGTAATAGGGACAACGGCCCAAAATCGAGTTGATCAGTTCTTGTTCTTCAGTGTTCATTTCTCAGTTGTCGTCGGATGGTAGGCGAAGCGTTTATGCTACGGTTGTGAATTTATTGTGATCGTTCGTTTGTTCGTTATGAAATTTTGTTTATAGCAAAAAAAGATTAGTGTTGTTGAGAAGATATTTGCCTTAAAATCAACTGGAACATTAAATTATGAACGTCGGAAAGTGGGCGACCGAAACCAAAACTGAATTTGAAACAGATAGGTAACAAAGGATAAAGGTAAATGTCCAAAGATATTTTAAAGAATCTATATACAGTTTGTGCGACTGAATTTGCGGATGTAGTTTGGAAAATTGCATTTTTTTGCTATCCGTGCTTATTATTTTCAAATGATGCTATATGGGCTAAAAATGGAGTAACCGATATTAAACATTAAACATGTAGACATAAGCCAGCAACTTAATGTGCTTATCGCAAATCAGTGCACGACTTTAATGAATCGGTTTCTAAAAATAGGTATATTTTAAACAAAATAATTGATTGTGTAAAAATTTGCGGAATCCTTTAAATTGCATTGCACGGTCATGTATTAGTATAAATTATAAGTTCCAAAACCAAAATGACCCCCCTGGTTATTAACCCACGAGCCGCCACTGAGTAACAGGAAGCGCGACTAACTCTGCGTACTCTGCGTTTAAGGAAACCAACACCGGTTTAAGTCGCTCGCCACATAGGCACAGAGCTGTCCACATAGGACATGCTATGTAAATTTGGGTAACCATAGTTATTTGTCTGAAAACTTATTTTTGTCAATTGGCAGCTGTTAATATTCATAAATTTAAATAATGGATGATGTTCGTGACGTATCTTTGGGGTTCATTTTACTCCATTTGAATGAAAATAATTACATACAACGAAAAAACGGAAAAAAATTATTCCCAAAAATAATGACAAAGCAAATGAATAAAAACCTCTAAGTCGCAGTGCGCCTTTTTTTCTCGCAGTGCGAGTTTTAATCTCGCAGTGTGAGTTTTAATCTCGCAATGCGCCTTTTCTCTCGCATTGCGAGTTTTAATCTCGCATTGCGACTTTAAATCTCGCAGTGCGCCTTTTTTCCTCGCAGTGCGAGTTTTAATCTCGCAGTGCGCCTTTTTTCCCGCATTGCGACTTTTAATCTTGCAGTGCGACATTTAATCTCGCATTGCGACTTCAAATCTCGCAGTGCGCCTTTTTTTTCTCGCAGTGCGAGTTTTAATCTCACAGTGCATCTTTTAATCTCGCACTAGGTAAAAATGCAAGGCGATGTCCCTTCTATGCCTTTGTAGAAATGAGTTGTGTATATTGCATTTCGTTCACTCCTTGGATTATGCAGGTATATTTTAAAATAGACACATCAGTTTTGCAATTGGAAATTTTTTAGAAAACCATTTTCCAGTACCAGACTAACACTGGCGTCCATCGTGTAGGCAAACATCTATAAACAAATTGCAGTCTTGCATCTATTTCTTTGTGTCAAAATATCTCAAAACCGCTTAGTTACAGAACACACGGTTAGTTGTTCAATTTAATATACAGTGCCCGTCTAAAGTCCGTTCCCCCCCTACTAATTTTTGAACCATTTGAGGTACATCCATGAAATTCAGCACGAGATAATTACAGGTCACAATATATTTTTTGACTTAACAATGACAGCTGTCAATCACAAGATGGCGGTCGAGCGCCATTTTGAAACAAAATTTTAAATGAGAGGGAGGGTCATGTGACGCCTCGTTTTAAAGGTCTTATCGAGTGCAATATCATACTAAAACATGGCGTCGATGTCTTTTGTTCAATTTTTAAATTTTAACATTTTTCGTACGAAATTTTATTCTAATTTGTAGTGAAATCTCTTAATGAAGTCGACCAATAAGAGGCGAAAAGAGAGTTTATTAAGGAAAAACTACCGCTAGATGGTAATTTCTTCCAGCTTCTCCAAAAATCAAAACCGCTTCAAATTTATCGTCTTAAGCTACGAGCCATGGTCACATTCTAAGGCCCGGTTTTTCAAAGAATCCAACACCGGATTAAGTCTGACACCGCCCTCGTTTTGCTATGAAGCCAGCCAATCAGAAAGCCGGTATCATAGCAACGAAGCGAGTGTCAGACTTAATCCGGTGTTGGATTCTTTGAGAAACCGGGCCTAAATGAAGGAACTAAACATACCACATTTGACAAGTAGAAAATAAGATGTTACCGCGACAACGAATTTTGTTTCCAATACAAACGTAATTGAGAGCAACATTGATGGTTATTTAGAAATTCGATTAGCCACCATTTTGTAACGTTTTCAGGTATCGACGCCATATTTTAGTATGATATTGCACTCGATAAGACGTTTAAAACGTGGTGTCACATGACCGTCCTTCCCATTTAAAATAGTTTTTCAAAATGGCGCCCGACCGCCATCTTGAGACTGACAGCTGTCATTAATACTACGGTTCCCTCTACTCAGGTTGCGCCACTCTGAGCTCTATACATTAGTAGAAGCGTTCCCGTTTTCTGCTATTTCCGGTAGTCACGGATTTCCCAAAAGAATCTGGGTATCCAACATGCGGTAGTAGGGATATAATAAAATGGTTTGGGTATATTGTCCGCCATGATGATCTCCTTTTTAGTAAAGGATTAAGATGTAAGAGACTGTGGTTAAATAATCAATTCAAGAATCAATTGTACCTCTAACCACATAAATTTTGAAATACTATATACGCAGCTAAGCTGCCATCTTCAGTAGCAGGGAAAAACCTATAGTAATAAAAATAGCAATAACATTAATGCAAAAAAAAAAAAAAAACAATTATATATATGACAATAATAATAACAACAATAATGATGATGTGAAACAATGATAGTGACAATAACAATAATATACTGCCGTCCTAAGGAAGAAGGTCCGAACTGCAAATTTTCCGATTTTTAGTTCTTGACATAATCAGTAACAGTACAATGTTTTCTCTCTTTCTACAAAGCAAGAAAGTCCTAAGTGCACCAGAAAGCTATGAAAATCGCCTAAGTTTATTGTCCGATCTACACACCGAGGTAGTATTACTACCTAAAAAAGTCCTATCTACCATTACTAAATTAAAACGTCCGATCTGCTTCTCTGTTAAGTAGTTAGGACTTTATTGCTAAGTAAATGAATGCGTGTTATATACATAAAAGGTCCTATCTATTGATACTAAGGTAAACTGTCCAATCTGCTGGTTTTTTATGTTAAATCGCACGTGAAACACCTTTAGCTTTCAGTCTAAATTTATTAACAACGGTTCAACTTTATATACAACTATTATTTTCTGAATTCGTTAAATTTGGTACATGTCATTCATTAATTTTTTTAAACTGCCCGCTTAGATTAGTAATGCTCATGATTTTCTACATCCTCCCGCGCGGCGGCGGCGTCGCCAATTTCCAGGGGATACAGTAGCTGAATAGGTCTTCTCAATTTTGTTTTGCTGGGCAATTGAACCTCGCATGCCCTTATCTTTCCATCTCGTCCTTGGTAGACTTCTGTGATTTTTACCATTTCCCAGCTTAAACGGGGTGCTTCCTGGTCATGTAGTAGAACTTTAAACTTGTTTGTTGACGATTGGCACTTATTAATCTGAGCCGTCCTTAATTGCTGCATATAATCAGAAACCCAAATTTTCCAAAAACATCCGAGGATAGTTGACGTTCTTTCCAAAGTTTGAGGATTTTTTCCCTGTTTGCATTTCTTGTTTCCGGTAGCACACGCGATTGTTGCTCTTGTGCCCCCATGAGGAAACTTGTTGGAATCAGCATGGTCAAATTATATCTTTATCCTCGTCAATGTACGTTAACCGATGAGAGGTGACTGTTGATATGGCATCGGTCAATTTTATAACTGGAAGGATTATTCTTCAAAATACAAATTGCAAAGGACTGAACCACGTGTGTGTTTACACGATATAATTTGGATGATGTTTACTAGAGGAAGTCATTTATTAAAATATAAGACGGATTTCAATGAAGATTTTCGGGAGGTAAATTTTACGATTTCTAAGCTGAAACAATCGGAGATTCCAAAACTGCAGGCACGTACCGAATGTAGGGGCATATCAGTTATGAGAAAAAATGGTCTCGTGGATAAGCTAAAACCAATATTGCCTGCAAATCACTTGATATTCTGGGAAAATCTGGCAACCAACACCAGTGTTACCGCCGGTGACGTGTGAGATGGGATAAGAGGCAAAGTAGTAGCTGTGTAGTTGTTTGAAGTATGTACAAATAAATCTTCTAAAATGTTTTGTATTAAATATACTTATTACACTTTGGGGTACTAATAAAAAGAGGAGGTTGTAAAAGTCTACAAATTCTCACAAATCCAATTTGTTTACTAAACGTTTAATAAACAAATTGGGTTTGTGAGAATTTGTAGACTCTCCTCCACCCTTTATTAACTTTCTCACATGGATCAACAGTTTCAGAATTTGCGTACTAAAAAACTATCTAGATAAGCGGAAAAATATACGAAAATTACATAAAACTAGTCCTATCTGACAATTATTATCTACGAAAAAAGTCCGATCTGCCATAAATTCGAAAACCTTTGAGTGAGGATATTTCTATTAAGTGTTTAAGTAAAGTAATACTTAATATCTGAACCAGTTATGCCGATTTTGAAACCGATGCAGTGAAAATTTAGGATGATATAGGAAAATTTACAAAATGATCAATATCTCAGAAGTGAGTTTTTTCAGTTCGGACCTTCTTCCTTAGGACGGCAGTATAGGTCAGGTATTTTCTGCTCACCACTCCGAAAGAATCGAAGTGCACTCGGTCAGCTCTCAAGCTAGAATGAACTCCGCACGGAGACAATCCCCAATATATACTTAAAGTGACGTAGCACTGACGTTACTTGTGACATCAACATTAATCACACTAGGATAGAAAATTCAATATCCGGGCATACGCTCATTTTTATACCACTCTATTCTTATTTTCACTATCACAAATGTACAAAAAGGTTGCCATTGCCATCTTTACTGCAGTTTCAATTAAAATATCCTATCTTCAGGATAATTGACTTGAATGAAACAAAAATAGAAAATGAATCCCATATTACCAAATAACCTCGAAGGTCCATGGCTTATGTGGGCTAGCAAATAACTACAGTAAACTGCAATAAAGAAGACCTTGACCCCTGCACCCTTACATTTTTCTGGTTAAACCCTGCACGCCTACACATTAACGACATCTAACAATACGGAATCAGAAATTGGACCTAAATCTGAATTAATAAGTTTACCTTCATACTTGCGAATAAACATACTCTCATAAGCGTCTAATTCCCTATTGTCCGATACCGACCTCATAAGCCGAAGATCCTTCTCATGTACAGGGTGGCCGGTATCAAAGATATGTTGGGCAACACTTGACTTCTCAATTCTATTATACATATCTAAAATGTGCCATATGTTCCTTAAACCTAGTGACGATTGTACGCCTTGTTTGCCCAATATAACTCTTGTCACAACTACTACACTTTAGTTCATAAATTCCCGACTTCTGCTTGTCCTCTACTTTATCCTTGGGATTTCCCAACAGCTGCTTGATGGTATTCTTAGCGGTATATGCTACACATAAATTTTGCGACTTAAAAATAGGTTCCAAGCCTCTGGTATGTGCCAAACTATACGGAATTTTAACATATTTCTTATTCTCAGTAGGTGACATAGAGAAAGTCGTGGAATCCTTAACAAACTTTTTGTGTCTAATTCTGCTTATCAATCCATCAACTAAGACAGTCGTGTACCCATTATGAATCGCAACATCTTTTATATATTTTAATTCTTTTTGATACTTATCTTACCTTTGACAGAGGAAATGACAACAATCTGTTGACCAGAAAGTGCAAAGCCGAAAGTTTATGTTGTATTGAATGTTGTGAATCATTCACAATAAACCTACTTATATTAGTATCCTTCCTATACACATCAAATTCCAATCCGCCAATGCTGTTCCTAACAACCAAGACATCCAAAAAAGGCATTGAACCATTTTGTTCCATTTCAAATGTGAATTTCACACTATTATAACGTGAATTTAAATTATCTAAAAAATCCTCAATTCTACTCCTCTTGGTATCGAAAACAGCGAACACGTCATCCACATAACGCAACCATACTCGAGGGAAGTACTCACTGTCTCTTTTAAACAACACTTTAAACCTACTCATGAACAGATTAGCTAAAAACGGAGATAAACTATTGCCCATAGCAGTCCCTTCCTGCTGTTCAAAAAACTTACCATTAATTTGAAAACAATTCTGGGACATACATAATGAGGTCAATTTTAAATATTCATCCACTACAATTCTGTCCACTTCATTTTCAGTCAGTAGCTCCTCCAAATATGCAAGCGTGGTAGGTATAGGTACACTTGGAAACAACGATACAACATCGAAAGAAACCAACACCTCACCCTCATCAAGTACTATATTTTTAATTTTATTAATAAACTCCAACGAATTCACAACTGAAAAACTTTCCGGAGCTGTGGGCAATGCGGTGAATTCCTTCGTTAGCCATTTAGAAAGCAGACAGGTTGGCGAGTTAATACCGGAAATGATTTTTGTCTAGTGCCTAGTGGGGAACTCGGTATTGTTGTGTCGTAACTGTTTGTTAAATAATGTCAATTGTCTTTTTGTGACCCAGTTTTGATTTGACGTTCGTCGTTTGTGTACAATTATATTGTTTTAACAAATTAAACTTGGTGCTTAATATATAGATTTTATTAATTTCATTGTGCAGATACATTTTATTACAAAACATAATTAGCAGTGGTTGACAGGGTGCATTTCAAAAGTTTGTTTTCATTATTTTTTCATCATGGTCCATTGTTTTGTATTGGGTTGGAAAAATGCTCATAAAAATACCAAAGGGAGAAATATAAATTTTCATAATATGTAAGCTAATTGCTAAATTGTTTTTGGCCAGTAGCCATAGATCATATATAACTATATGAATATAGGTGGTAAATACCTAAATGTTTCTAGGAATCTAGCCATTGCATTGGTCGATAAGTGTAAATAAACTTTTCTTTTAGTATTCCAAAAAAAGCCGTAGGCAAGGAGTGGTTGACATTAATTGGCAGAAGCACAGAGACATTTTTAATCAATCAACGAATATGTTCTGTACATTTTGCAAACTTAATTTTCTTGCCCGACAGTACCTATTTCAAAACACCTACGGTGTCGCGTTTTTATTGGCTGACAACAAACTTTCGTTCAAAACAGAAACGTATCTGATAAAATAATTTGTCTAATTACAGCTGAGTATTATGAATGCCCGCTTCCGAAAATAGGTAATCGTAAGCTGATTTCAATATTCACACAAAAGAACAATCTCTTACTGATGACATATCAAAACATAAACAACAGCTAATATGAACAACTACACATTTTGCATAATGAACAAAACTTGAGCTGCCCACACTAGTGCCTGTGATTCAACACCTCCATAGAGTAGACTAATCTATGACACCTCGGTACCTAGGTGTATTATGTATTGAATAAACTGGAGAAATGGTTTTGCAGAATAATTCTCAGCCTCAATCTCAAATGATCTTATTTACATAAATAAATTTAGTGCTACCTATTGCTGTACTCTAAGATAAATGTTTAAAAATACTGATAATTTTTTCACTATTATACTTAATAAAATTGTTACCAGTAACTGTTTGCATTATTTCATACTACATAATAATATTTAACTTGATAATTTTTTTGGAAATATGCCTGGCTTTATTCCATTCAATTTCGTTGGCGCGTGAAGTTAATCCTCCAATGAAAGCGGAAAGCAGTAGCTCTGTTATTGGTCGGCGGCAACCAATCAAAAGGGAACTCAACATGGCGGTCATTCTGGCGGGCTGTATACCCAAGTCTGTTTCTGATGCTAACTAGATATCTATATATATTTTTTAAATCTGTGCCGGTAGTTCAGAAAGTCGCCACCAGAGTCATAGGAGGGAGGAGGCACATTTCTTTACGTTGACGGTCCTGCTGTTGATACAAGTTTTACATTTTGCGAAGTGTTTTGTACCATTTTGAATAAGTAGGAAGCATTGTTTTGTATCTGATTGCAAGACAGGTTATCCAAGTGAGCGCAACGGGCCTGATTTTAAACAGAAAAGTCTTTTTTCCGCACCTAAGGTAGGCACTTCAGGTTAGGTAAAGAAGTTGTTATCGCGACTATTTTTTTCGTTTGTGAAGCAGCTTTTGTGGCAGATGATATAATTCATCACAAGGAAATTGCTCTACAAAATTGACACTTTTTACGAACTGAAAGGGGCCACAAAGAACAATTGTCAGAGGCAATTGCGAGATTTTATTTAGTTAGGTATAACATGCGCATTACATAATGTCAACACATTTTGAATTTTGGAAGTGTAAAAAAACTAAAGTCGAGAGAACGCTTTTTTGAAACAGACCATTTACTTGCCCTCGCACCAGACACGCATTTTTAAAAAAAAAAGATGATTTAGAAACGAGCAAAATATACCGCGTCGTACGGGACCAGAACTCGTGTACCCGCAGAAGAACAAATTGACAGATATGTACGATAACCGCACACCACCAAGACCATTAGCGTTGGTAGCCCAATAACGAGATACTTAAACGTCATTTTACGGACATCACGTCCGACCGTATCAGAACAAAATTTCAGGAGATCAACGGCCAGTGCAGTAGTTACTCCCTATTAATATTCTAAATTAATTTTGGCTTAGCCTTTAGTGGCGTTATTACGCTCAAATATTGACAAAGGAACAGTTAATGAGAAATTATCGTGTTTAATGCCATAAAGTGTAATGTAAAAACTTGCCTCCTTTGACCCTAGCGGCGTAATCGCGAACTACTGCTCAGCTGCCACGCATTTCAGAAGGAAGTGGCGTAATCTGAGTAGAAGGAACCGTAATTAATACGTCAAAAAATATCTTGTGACCTGTGACTACCTTGTACCGAATTTCATGGATGTACTTACCTCAAATGGTTCAAAAATTAGTAGGGGGGGAACGGACTTTAGACGGGCATTGTACATATAAGGAATTTTAAAGTGGCTAATAAAGCGGATAATATGTATAATACCCGCCGCCACTGGCAGTAACCTAGACCATAATCAAAAAGTAGTTCATTCGCCCACACGTCCACAGACAAAAATAAGGCAGTCTTGTGGATAACTCAAAAAAAACTTTTGTTTCTTTCAAGAAAATCAGAAAATGTCTTGTGATTCGGTTAAAACTGAATTAGAGAATGATTTTGGTGAAATAGAAATTGAAGAGAAATTTATATTTGATGAAGAAGGGTCGATGAAAGAGTCACATTTTTGTAGAGAGGATGAAAAGGTAGGCTATTTTGGGTGAACCCATATTTATTGATGATAAAGCAAAAATGGCTGAAGCAGTTAAAAAAGTTCTTCGTCAATGATCAAAATCGTCAAAGAAATAGAATGTGTGACCATAACCACTAGCTAATGTACAGGATGGGGCAGCTCGCTGGCTCAGGTACTAGAGATGAAGGAAAGTGTTTTAGACACCCTTATATTATCACACTTTGGAGTTCCTTGTCGTACTTAAGGGCCACTTTGTTGACCCTACATTTGGCCTAACTCCCACCGTTTCGGCGTTATTTCACGTTGAAAATCGCAATTTTTCAATTTTTATCCATTACAACTATTGCGGGTTCCTTTACTAGTTTTTAATCCTCTATCTAAAAAGGCCAGAAAATGCTGCTTCGGAATTGGTCAAAAAATGACCCATAGGGAAGCGGTATTTTCCAGTCCCGTTAGACAGAGAATTAAAAACTAGGGTAGGGACATGTAAGCCATTTTTTAATATTTGCTACAGTTTCCAAGTTATATAATTGCTAAAATTTGGAGAATGGCTATAATTAACGTCAAATAACACCGAAATTATGTAAGTTAACAACGTGTTCCTTAAATTCAACAAGGAATTCAAAAATGCAATTAGATGCAGAGTGTTCCATTTAAAAATACAAAGTTGAGGCCATGCAGAGGAAATGGAACGGCCTGTATGAGTGAAAGTAATTTTATAAAAGAGATAATCAAAAATGGATGTGGGTCTCTCCTATATGTAATATTTTTCTGTAAAATGTATAATAAAGGTGCTATAGAAGAATCCCCGCTAAGGTGCCCCACCCTGTACAAATAATGTAATTCTTACTCATATTGAGCTCCATGTATCGGTAATTGACATGAAATGTATACTAAACTTGAATAAACCTTATTATTATTATACAATACAGTGGTTTCTCCCGGAACTTTTCTGTCAAATCTTTATAGTAAAAAATGTCTAATTATTTAAAAATATTTTCTTTTATGCTGGGGACAGCCTGTGCAATTATTAAGAACATTTCTTACTATGAATTGTAATAAAGATATGAGGAAGAAAAGCCCTACTAGGTGAACACTGTATAATTTTTGTTGCCAGTAGCTGAATGCATTATGAATTTCCTTCAATTACAGCTCGCTTTCCTCACAGACGAGGGGTCCAACAAATGCGAAATTTGTAACAAAACATTTTGTAGACTGCAAAGCTTAAAAGTTCATCGGATGTGCCACACAGGGGAAAAGCCTCATGAATGTGAAATATGTAAAAAATCTTTCCTCCATCTCTCAACTCTAAAGTATCATCAGATGTGTCACACAGGCCAGAAGCCCCACATATGTGAAATATGTAAAAAGGCATTCCGTTCGCTCTCACATCTAAAGGACCATGTGATGTGCCACACAGACGAGAAGCCGCACAAATGTGAAATATGTGAAAGAGCATTCCGTCAGCTCTCAACTCTGAAGAACCATGTGGTGTGCCACACACACGAGAGACTCCACAAATGTGAAATATGCAAAAAGACTTTCAGTCAGCTCCCAAATCTAAAGAGGCATCAGATGTGCCACACAGGCGAAAAGCCTCATAAATGTGAAATATGTAAAAAAGCATTCCGTGATCTCTCGTGTCTAAAGAAACATCAAACGTGTCACACAGGCGAGAAGCCCCATAAATGTGAAACATGTAAAAAAGCATTCCTTTATCTCTCAACTCTAAAGAATCATCAGATGTGCCACACAGGTGAGAAGCCCCACAAATGTGAAATATGTAAAAAAGCATTCAGTTTACCTTCAACTCTAAAGAATCATCAGATGTGCCACACAGGGGAGAAGCCCCACATATGTGAAATATGTAAAAAGGCATTCCGTCAGCTTGTACATCTAAAGAAGCATGTGATTACCCACACAGATGAGATGCCCTATAAATGTGAAATATGTAAAAAAGCTTTCAGTGATGCATCAACTTTAAAGAACCATCAGATGTGCCACACAGACGAAAAGCCCCACAAATGTGAAATATGTAAAAAAGTATTCCTTCATCCTTCAACCCTAAAGAATCATCAGATGTGCCACACAGATGAAAAGCCTCACAAATGTGAAATATGTAAAAAAGCATTCCGTGATCTCTTGCGTCTCAAGAAACATCAAACGTGTCACACAGGCGAAAAACCCCATAAATGTGAAACATGTAAAAAAGCATTCCTTCATCTCTCAACTCTAAAGAATCATCAGATGTGCCACACACGTGAGAAGCCTCACAAATGTGAAATATGTAAAAAAGCTTTCAGTGACCCATCATCTCTAAGGCGCCATCTGAAGTGCCACACAGGCGAGAAGCCCCACAAATGTGAAATATGTCTAAAAGCGTTCAGTGAACTTACACATTTAAAGAGACATGTGATGTGCCACACAGGCGAGAAGCCCTACAAATGTAAAATTTGTAAGAAAGCTTTCAGTGGTCTCACAACGCTGAAGGGCCATCGGTTGTGGCACACGGGCGAAAAGCCCCACAAATGTGAAGTGTGTAAAAAAGAGTTCCGTTTTCCTCAAAATCTTAAGCGTCACATGAAATTCCACAAAAATTGATAAGTAATATATAAAAATACCTGTTGGCAAGCAGATCTAGCTGGTCATACGAAGAGACACACAGTCAAGATAAATGCAAGTTTTTATCTGCATTCTCTTCTATGAAAATCTTTTTTTACCACAACTTATGAGTCATGTATATTACATTTCCAGCTCTCTTCAGATTATGCATATATATTGTAAAATAAAAAGATATAACAGCTGTGAAATGGGATATTTTATTGAAAACCACTTTCAACAACTGACTAAAGGTACGATTTCCTAGAAAAGTGGTTGATTGTAGAGCTGGTGCAAACTGGTGATTAATTTTTGATTTATATTGCCGATTATGCACAATTTAAGATGATAGTGATATACATTGCTCGCTGCCGCTGGCAGTAAACTCGACCTGTGTCACTTGAGTAGTTCATTCTTCCGCAATCACAATTTCAAAACAAGCGGAAATTGTTAATTGCCTAGTTTTTATTTCATTAACATCAGTATTTTGTTTATTATTCAATATTCATCACTACATAATAATTATCAAAAAAGATTTTCGAAATGTCCTCCTTCAACAGCGACACAGGATCTACATCTTCTTAGAAAGGATCTGCATACCCTTTCAAAAACCGCCAGTTTTCTTTGAATTGTTTGACGACTTTGTTCAATCCGCAGCTGCAACGCATCAAGGTTATTTACTGGTGTTGCGTATTCTATACTTTTTTCAACACCCTGTATAAATAAAGAGTAAATTTTAAAAAAATTCTGGAAGTATTTCATATTTTGTAAGAACTTTATTTTATTTTTTTATTAGTATTTTAGCTGTAGGAAGTTGCAATACAATTCGTATTATTCATAAAAAGTATTAGGTATATATTAAATTTAAAAATATAATAAACATTTAATGTTCGACGTTTCAGCCCCACTTGGGGCCTTTGTCAAGATTTATTAAAAATTGTATACAGTATAAAAATGACAAATTATTTTTTAGTAAAATTTTTAAATAATTTAACAAAATTAGAATAATATTCGAATTAAACAATGTTTTTAATAACTGAGTGTAGTTGCTATGGTGATTTGTTTAAGAAAGTTTACTTTATACAAATAAAATTCAATATAAATTTGGAGTATGTTTGAAAGAAAAAAAAAACAAAATTACCATAAGTACTACCAAATTATTGGATGATATATTTGTTGTCAATGTAAATGTTGCCAATGTTTCATTTTAGCAATCAAACCATCCAAAACAATGTTTTTTTATATTATTATGTTTTGATGGCTTGATTAATACAAAGTTGTTGGCAACATTTATATTGTCAATAAATTAATATATTATCCAATAAAGACTACAGAAGTTCCTATAAATGGCAGTAGAGGCGCTGCTGTACGTGACCATGAATAGGGTTTCTATAAATGCGCAAGTTGGTGGTAATGGCGATCACCCTGCCCTCTGCATCTTGGAAGTAAACTATTAAGTGTCAATGGTCGCCTAACATGCGCGTGAACCGTCTAAGGTATATTTGGCTTATGCTGATATCTTTTGGTCTTTACTTCTTTCTCCTTGACCGTAGTTTATTCGTAGTAACGTCATTTGTCAAAAATAATAATTTATAACTTTAGAAGAATAAATAATTGTTGTCGTGCAGAAAATGGCTGCTTGCGAATTTGTTAAAACTGAACTAGATGTTGACTGGAATAAAATAGAGATGGAAGAAAAAATTGTAATTGATCAAGAGGAGTCGATAAAAGACTCAGTTTTTGGCCAAGATTTTTGCATAGAGGACGAAGAGGTACCTACGCAATTTTGTCATAAACTAGGAATTTTTAATATAGTTCCTCTGTCCACGTCCGACATATTTACTAATTTTGATATTTGCACGCCACACACATTGTTATACGTCATCGAGTACTTTTGGCAGTTTCTAGTTTATGATTTCTTTAAGAAAAATTCACAGACCTCGCATCTTACGCAAGTATCATAGGCGTATTGAAAATACCGACACAACTGCTCGGTTTCTGATGTCCAACAAAAGTGATCAGTGCCGTTTCAAGTTGGTATATTATTGATACAATAAAATAAAAGAAATGATTTGTGACAAGCACAAGGCACATAGTCAAACTGACGCAATACGTAACAAAATATTAACGCATCCGTTTTGTCCCTTTGAACTTTTATTCCAACGCGATATCCCGCTCGCGCTCGCCGTACCTTAGTTTACATCTGGCTAGCACTTTGATATTATTATTATTAGCGGCCTCGACTGCGCGCTTCGCCGACAGAATCTGTCGCTTGTCGATACATTTTTCGCAAGATGAGTCCCATATACACACGCGCCCAGAAGTATTTTCAATACTAAAAATCGGATGTGACGCATGAAAGGAAAATTCAAAATAAACTTTGGAAGAAAAAAAGGATCAGCAGGTCCATGTTCACAATAAGCCACGCCAACTGCTTTCGCGGTACCAGTTTAACAGTATATTAAAGTGGCAGATGTGTAAATACCAAAAATGATTTCTACATCGGACGTGAACGCTCTGTATATTTTATTCCCAAGAAAACACATGAAGTCTGTCGTTTCTTTACAGAAAGTGTCTTTTTCCAATTTAGTTAAAACTGAAGTAGAAAACGATTTGAATGATGCAGAAATAGAAGAGAAATTGGAGACATTTATAATTTACAAAGAGGAGTCGATAAAAGGGTCAGATCTTGGGCCAGATTTTTGCATAGCGGACGAAAAGGTAGGCAATTTTGGAATTTTATCACACATGAAAGATTTTTACGATATAAGTTCTTAAAAGTTTGATTAGTGTCCAGTTGTCAAAAGTACATCGAATATGTGTATATAATTTTCAGGCCGATGCTTTGTCTAATATAAATAATGAAGCAATAAAAAGTGAACCAACGGAAAATCATTCGACAGTTCATACAGGTGAGAAACTGCACAAGTGCAGTATATGTCAAAATAAATTCCGTGATCCTTCGTATCTAAAGTGTCATTTGATATCCCACACAGGTGAAAAGCCCCACAAGTGTAAGGTATGTCTAAAAGCATTCAGACACCTCTCAAATCTAAAGAGCCATCTGAAGTGCCATACAGGCGAAAAGCCCCACAAATGTGAAATATGTCTAAAAGCATTCAGTCAGAAATCAACTCTAAAGAACCATCTGGTTTGCCACACGGGCGAAAAGCCTCACAAATGTGAAATATGCCTGAAAGCTTTCAGCCGAATATCAAGTCTAAAGAAGCATTGGTTGTGCCACACAGGTGAAAAGCCCCACAAATGTGAAGTATGTCTAAAAACATTCAGTCAACTCTCAAATCTAAGGAACCATCTGAAGTGTCACACAGGCGAAAAACCCCAGAAATGTAAAATACGCCTAAAAGCATTCAGCCGGCTCTCAAATCTAAACAGCCATCAGATGTGCCACACAGACGGAGAGCCCCACAAATGTGAAATATGTCTAAAAACATTCAGTCAACCATCAAGTCTAAAGAAGCACTTGTTGTGCCACAAAGGCGAAAAGCCCCACAAATGTGAAATATGTCTAAAAGCATTCAGTAAACTCTCAACACTAAAGGACCATCTGAAGTGCCACACAGGCGAAAAGCCACACAAATGTGAAATGTGTCTAAAAGCATTCAGTCGCCTCACAACTCTAAAGAACCATGTGATGTGCCACACAGGCGAAAAGCCCCACAAATGTGAAATGTGTCTAAAAACATTCAGTCAACTATCAAGTCTAAAGAAGCATTGGTTGTGCCACAAAGGTGAAAGGCCCCACAAATGTGAAATATGTCTAAAAGCATTCAGTCACCTCTCAAATCTAAAGACACATCTGAAATGCCACACAGGCGAAAAGCCACACAAGTGTGAAATGTGTCTAAAAGCATTCAGTAAACTCTCAACTCTAAAGTGCCATCTGAAGTGCCACACAGGCGAAAAGCCCCACAAATGTGAAATGTGTCTAAAAACATTCAGTCACCTATCAAGTCTAAGGCAGCACCAGATGTGCCACACAGGCGAAAAGCCCCACAAATGTGAAATATGTCTAAAAGCATTCAGTCACCTCTCAAATCTAAAGACCCACCAGATGTGCCACACAGGTGAAAAGCCCCACAAATGTGAAATATGTAAAAAAGCATTCAGTCAGCTCGCATCTCTTAACAACCATCTGACGCGTCATACAGGTGAAAAGCCCCACAAATGTAAAATATGTCCAAAAGCATTCAGTCAACTCTCGAATCTAAACAGCCATATGAAGTGCCACCATCATCAAAAAGTTTTCGCTCCAAAGACTGGTTGGACGCGCCCCTCCATACTTTCCTCATTGCTGATGGCGCCCCCCAAAGCAGTTCCCGCCCGGAGATCCGAATGTGGGACTATTTTACCTCCGGAATATGTTGCTTCAGAAGGTGCCAAAGTTTTGGAAAATATTTCTCAAATGTAGTAAGATAGTCTTCTGATATTATTACCGAAGTAATTATGTACATAATAACTAAAAGTTTAAGTGATTGGTTACTCGAAAATCAAAGTTATGCTACACATTTGAATAATTAGCAAAGTCTTAAAATATTGCACGAACCGTAAGGCCTCCAACTCATCATTTATTTAGTTCTGATTAATTTTTCTCGTACATTTTTAAATATAATTTTGTTTTATTTTGTGTCACCCTATAATAAATTAATTATTGTGACAAATATGTGTTTCTTTTTTTCTTGATAGGTGTAAAAAAATAATAATAATAATAATAATATATTTATTAACACCATACTCAAAGAATACATCTACAAATACAATACACATGACATTGGTGTTAAGAGGCCAGCATTCAGACTTCCATATGTGACAGTTATGGAGCCTGATCTTCCATTCTGGCCTGTACTAAACTAACTTAATTCTAATGTACAGAAAATTAGTAGAAAAAAATATAAGCGGAAAACGAGAGAGAAGAAGAGGAAAAGGAGAAAGAAAAAGAAGAAGAATGAGGAGGAGGAGGAGGAGAAGACAATGACACGAAGAGAAAAAATAATTAAAACATAACTGAAACCAATCAGACACTATTGTTGCTCAAGCAGGATCCCATGCATTCTATTTCTGAAGGCACCGCAAGACGAAGACAGATGAAACTCGTGAAATCTATTTAAAAGTGAAGCGATGTTATAAGAGAAAGATCTCTTAAAAATCTCCTTGCGGTGCCGACGAATTGTTAGCATCATAGACTTTCGACGTGTGTTGGCGCCATGCACATCAATGCGAAAAATAAGTTTGTCATACAAGTAAGGCATTTAACGATCCCGAGGAAGAAACAAGCCATGTGAAGTCGGCGTCTGTTATACATATTGAGCCACCCAGCATCCTTCAACTTGTGAGAGATACGAGAACGGGCCCGAATCCCAAACATGAGTCTCAAACAAGAATTCTGAACTTTTTGTACACGGCGAGTGTCGTGACTTGTCAAGCAAGGACCGTAAACACTATCGCAAAAACTAAAATGCGAAAGTACAAGAGAATCGCACAGCATCTTCCTCGTTTTGAAATCTAAGCATTTCCTTTGCCCATATATAAGTTTCAGTGCTACATATGCTTTCTTTAAAAGGAAGCTAATGTGTTGAGTGAATCAGAGATTACAATCAATAAACAATCCCAAATTCTTAACACAATTCTCAAATGAAATTACCCTATTATCAATCTTCAACACCATTTCACTCAACACACAACCCCGCTGTACGTCATTACCAAATATAATTGCGCTTGATGTCGTAGGATTGATTCTTAATAGATGTTGTTTAGAAATAGAGGATAATTTGTCAAGGTCACTATTCATCAGAAAACTTGCGTGAGAAGCATCAGACGCGTCAAATGAATGATAAATCTGGGTATCGTCGGCATAAAGATGATATTTACTATGTTGAAGGGACAGGTGGAAAGAAGAGGTATAAATAGTGTATAAAATAGGACCAAGTATACTACCCTGAGGCACACCAGACTTCAGACAAAGAGGCAGAGACGACTGATTACCGTAAATAACGTACTGACTGCGTCCAGACAAAAATGAGGCCATAGGATTGACGGCGTTTGGTGCAAGACCTATGTAATGTAAAATCGAAATTAATATATCATGATTTAGCGTGTCGAAAGCTTTCGAATAGTCAATTAAAACAAGAACACTAACTTTATTGCTGTCACACGCTCGAAAAATATCATCAGTAACATCTGACAAAGCAGTAGCACAGCCATAACCCCGCCAAAAGCCTGATTGCCTCGAGGCCAGTACATTGTATAAATTCAAGTGCACTCGTAACTGTAATTCAAGGATCCTCTCGAGAATCTTAGAGAGAACAGGTAGAATACTTATCGACCTAAGATCCCCAAAGTCTTTGGGAACAGCAACTTTAGGTAAGGGAACCACGCAAGCCTGCTTCCAGACTCCCGGGAAATACGATTCACGTATGCACTCATTAAAAATATGTGTAAGAAAAGGAAGAATGTATGGGCAACAGAGAAGAATAAGGGAAATATTAAGATTGTCACTGCCATACGCCTTGGACTTAACTTCCATAATCAGATGAGAAATGCACGTTATATCTACAAAGCTGAAAGACAAGGTATCAGCAACGCCAGGCATTAAAGTGGAAGAATAAAAATCGAGTAAATCAACGCTAGGTAGCAAATCCGACTTACCACTCTCCACAAAAAAATTATTCAACTCATCAACGTGACATAAGCTAGGAGGCAATCTATGTGACTTGTGCCGTAGAACGTTCAATCTACCCAGCTCCCTCCATCGCTCCTTCACGGAACTGTTACGAAACTTTGAGCTGAGATAGGCCCTTTTCTCAGACTGAATGGCAGATGTGGTGAAATTTCTCAATTGTTTGTAATAGTCCCAATGCGCAGGCAATCTACTACGTCTGAACCGGTTTAGTGCCTTATGCCTTAATTTCATCATAAATTTAATATTATCAGTAATCCAAGGCGCATAGCAGCTCTGATTACGTTGTTTGTTTAGCATGTAAGTCAAATAGTTGAAGAATAAAAGAATTTAAGATATCAATTTTGCCGTCGATACTGTCAGTCGAATAAATAGTGTGCCAAGGTAAGGACTGAAGGTCATATTGGAATCTATCCAAATCAACATTACTAAGCGCACGATATGCAAAGCTGGGCACCGCAGAATACTTGTACTGACATTTAAGTCTACAACAGATGAGAAAATGGTCAGAGATCTGAGCATCAACCACCAAAGCATCACAGACTTCTACAGTATTGGCAAAAATTAAATCGATCAATGAAAAAGATGAATCTGTGACACGAGTTGGCTCGCAAATAATCTGCGAAAGATTAAAAATCTCAGTTATAGACAATAATTTATCAGAAGTGGCGCTGTTACTTAATAGATTAATGTTGAAGTCTCCAAGACAAAGGATGCTACCAAATTTAGAGTATAAGTCAATAAGTATATTTTCAAAATAATCCATTCTAATCATTCTAATATAAACGGTAAAAGCATAGATACGCTTTGCCGTACATAGTGGTACTGTGGATAAAAGCGAAGTAGGCCTCTCTTGTGGCTTGATATCCAGCCACCCTCTGTAGTTTACGCAAGGCATATAGGTAAGTGGATAATTTCTTTGTAATGTGATCCGTGTGTATGTCAAACTTCAGACTGGCAACCAGATAGAGACCCAGCAATTTAACATATTCGCCTCTTCTTCCAGGTTTGGTGTTAAAGTCTTGCAGGTGAGTCTTGCTTACATTTATTTTCATTATATTAGCACAAAACCATTCTTTGGCTTGTCTAAGGCAATTTTCCGTTTTCATCCTACAATTCTCTCGGTTTTCACTGGAGTTTATTATTGTGGTGTCATAAGCAAAAATTACTACTTCGTCCGCTTCCAAGTTGGCTGGTAAATCATTTATGTAGATTACGAAAAGGAGAGGGCCCAGAACCGACCCCTGTGGTATGCCGTGTGTTACTGGTTTCCAACAGGACTCTTTATTGTTATATATTACTTTCTGTTGTCTGCTTTGTAGGTAACTCTCGAATATTTTTAATGGGTGACCTCGTACACCATAAGAATTTAGTTTTCGGAGTAGAATGTCTTGGTTTATAGTGTCAAAAGCTTTACTTAGATCGCAGCAGACCACTGTAGCACTATGTTTGGAATTAAACGAGTTTGAAAGTTTCGTCCTTCTGGGACTCATCAGTACGGTGCTCTCCCCCACACACTCAAACCATGCAATTTAGCTTGCTATATATGCTGCCACGCTCTGGACAGATATCAGCAAGTGACAACTACTTTGAGTAATTATCTAGTATTAATTAGTGGTACTGGACCGTTCGAACAACTACTCCTCGGGCAAATACCCCGCCAGGCATTGAATTATAGAACTAAATCCAGATTTTTGTACTACGAGACGTTACAGACTGCTACCCCATCTAAGATGGCTTTGAAACAATCCTAATTTGTCTCCATGTACGTACGTGCTTTTAAGCAGGTCTTTGTTCAAATATTGCATGTTTTGAATGTGTATGGAAAACCGCAGACCAACTGGTTTCGTCCTTCTGGGACTCATCAGTAGCAGTCTGAAACGTCTCGTAGTACAAAAATCTGGATTTAGTTCTATAATTCAATGCCTGGCGGGGTATTTGCCCGAGGAGTAGTTGTTCGAACGGTCCAGTACCACTAATTAATACTAGATAATTACTCAAAGTAGTTGTCACTTGCTGATATCTGTCCAGAGCGTGGCAGCATATATAGCAAGCTAAATTGCATGGTTTGAGTGTGTGGGGGAGAGCACCGTACTGATGAGTCCCAGAAGGACGAAACCAGTTGGTCTGCGGTTTTCCATACACATTCAAAACATGCAATATTTGAACAAAGACCTGCTTAAAAGCACGTACGTACATGGAGACAAATTAGGATTGTTTCAAAGCCATCTTGGATGGGGTAGCAGTCTGAAACGTCTCGTAGTACAAAAATCTGGATTTAGTTCTATAATTCAATGCCTGGTGGGGTATTTGCCCGAGGAGTAGTTGTTCGAACGGTCCAGTACCACTAATTAATAGCAGTTATGGTACTTACTACTTTAGCTTGTTTTAAGCAATTTGGAAAAACACTCTTTAAAGCAGTTATTTATGAGTTAAGTCAATGGTGCGACGATTTGATTTATAATTCTTTTCACAAACACAGCTGAGAACCCATATATATCTTTAGAATTTTTACTTTTTAACCTCCGCACAGTTTCTATCACTTCTTCTGGAGTTACCCAGAACAAATAAAATGACGAAGTTGCCCCACTTACATTTCTTAAATAATCGAAAGGACCCTTATTAATATTTTGTATTGTTAATTTGGGTAATCATATAAAATGTGCAACGTTTAAAGTTGAGCTGCAAAAAATGTCCTGCAGCATCCCGGTTTAAATTTGGTATCAAAATATAACTTAGTTTGTAAACTAATTATTTGGAAAAAAATAATGCTTCGCTTAATTTTTTTCAATATTTTTATTCTTCGTACACCCAGCGTTAGGGAAACGTATATAATTGTTTTCAACCAGAAATTAATGTTAGTCTTCTGTTAACAATTAACGAATGGGGTGTATTGCATGAAGTATGGCTGTGGTTAATGTTTATGGTGTATTTTTTATTTATTTTGTAATCGCCTGAAACAGATATAACAGTTGTCTTCAAATACTAGATCCAATTTCTCTAAAATTTCTCCTAATTATTTTATATGCTTCATCAGTCTTTCCTACTTCGAACTTATCTTCCACTTTGCATTTATTATATCGATCCATTGCTCTTTTGCTTTCGTACATATTTATCATCAATAATAATAATAATAATATAATCAATATTAATAATAATAAACTACATATTGTGTGTGACTTAACACGAAGACAATTTAGTTTACAATTTTAATTATTGCTTCAGATAATAAAGACTCATATTCTTGACTAGATTTATTTAAAATTTGGCAACTGAATTCATGGTATATCCGCTATGGAGCCAGTTCTACTTCCTATTGGTCAATTTTCAGAAGAGGGCCAAGGATGTCGAAATAAGACTTAATTCCCTGTTTCTTCAGATCCATTTATAACGGGACTTCAAACTTTACTTCAAACAATTTTTTGCAAGCAAAAACTTTTTGGCTCTTTCAAACATTATGTCATAAAACAGTAAATCTCATTTTTAATTTTTTTCAAATAAAACTCAAATTCAATCTAGACAATGATCAATGAGTAATTAGTAGTTAGTAGTTCATTCCTCCACGGGCAAAAATAAGCAGCAAAGAATATAAGACGGCCTTGTGGATACCTCAAAAACCTTGTGTGTGTTAGTTCCGACGCACGACTGGAGTTTACTCCTTACGAACGATTATTTTAACTTCAATCACTTGATAATTTTGTTAATTGTATAGAAATATACGTATCCATAGATACATTCATAACTTCAATGTGAAAGGTTCGCGAAGTGCGTTGCGCAGAGGAACGCGACGCCTCACTTTTAGTTAACGTTTGATTTTACTCATAAAATTTCCGTACCGCGGGTTATAACTGAAAATCGATTCTTAAGGAGTAAAATAAATTTTAAAAAATTAAGTGAACAGATTATTTTGTAAACAGAGTTCAACCAACAGATTCTCGAAAATGTAATTGTGAAGTTGTCTCGCTGTTGCTATGAGAAACAGTGTCGTACTCGCCGTCACTGGCAACCTTGAGCCGTGTCACATATAAGTAGTTCACTTGTACTTTATTCTTGGGCATTCGCATAGTCAAAAATTATAATACACAAGCAGTAAGGTTAGGTATCTCGAAAACGTGTTAAAATTGTCTCTTCTGTACAGAAAATGTCTTTTTGCGATTTAGTTAAAACTGAATTAGAAAATGATTGGGGTGAAATAGAGATGGAAGAGAAATTTATAATTGATGAAGAGGAGTCCATAAAAGAGTCGGATATTTGGCCAGATTCTTGCAGAGAGGACAAAAAGGTATTCAGTTTTGGAATTTTGATGTACACAAGGGATTTTTACCATTTAATTTCACAAAAGTTCTATTAGTATATTTCATTTTCAGACCGATCCTTTACCTAATATAAATAATGAAGCGATAAAAAGTGAACTAACAGAAACGCTTAAATTTAAAGGAAAGGAAAAAAATAATATAGGCAAATTCAGATGTCCTAATTGTCAGAAAGTATTCACTCGCAGGAGTACCTTGAAAATTCATTCAAAAATACATACAGGTGAAAAATTGCTCAAATGCAATATATGCCAAAAAGAGTTCTGTGACCCTTCAAATCTAAGGCGTCATTTGATGTGCCATACAGACGAGAGACCCTATAAATGTGAAGTATGTCCAAAAACGTTCCCTTACATCTCAATTTTAAGCAAACATCGATTGTGTCACACAGGTGAAAAGCCATACAAATGCGAAATATGTAACACATCATTCCTTCGGCTCTCGTCTTTGAAGTGCCATGTGAAGCGCCACACAGACAAGAAGTCTCACAAATGTGAAACATGTAAAAAAGCATTTTATCGGCTCGTAGAACTAAAGCGCCATCAGATGTGTCACTCGGACGAAAGGCCTCACAAATGCGAAATATGTAAGAAAGCATTCAGACAGCCAATAGCTCTAAGTAAGCATCTTACACGCCACACAGGCAATAAGCCCTACAAATGCGAAGTATGTAAAAACAAGTTCGGTCACCTCTCGAGTCTAAAGCATCATTTGAAGTCCCACAAATGAAAGATAAAATAATAAGAACACGTTTTGTTAACAAGAGAATCTAGTTGGTCGTATGAAGAGGAATACAGAGGAGAAGCCTTATAAGTGCAAGTCTTGTAGATGATTCGCATTTCTAAAAATCCATTTTACCACAAAGTATAAAAGTCATGTAATTTGCATTTCATGCTTCCCTGAGATTATGCGAGTATACTGTAAAATAAAGAGATAAATTAGTTATGTAAGTGATATTTCTTAAATTAATTAAGTATCAAAATATTGTAACATATTTCGTATTTACACAATTTATTTACGTTGACTTTATGTACAAATAAAAGAGTAGACAATAAAGCAGCGAAATATACAAACAACAACAAGCAATAATAATTAAATAATTGCCAGCGAACAATTAAACAGTTCATTATCTAACCTAAACAATCCACAGTACACAAATTCACAGTTCGAACTTCTCCAAGACGCTCTTACAAACAACGGTTAATCACGTTCGAAAACGCCCCGGTACACTTAAAAAAGCAACAAAATTACCTATGTATACTCGAACAGTTCTCTCACTCCCTTCGCTTTCGCGGAGGATATATAAACCAACACTTCAAACTTCCAAACTAAAAATAATTGTTCTCTCGGCTCTTGATCGAACATTCTGGAATAGTGTTTTATATTTATTACTCGAACTTTCGGGAGTCACAAACAGGCGACAAGGTCAACGCCATAATAAACAACTGTGGCTGCAGACAAACAGCATGACTCATAACTATGGAGGACTAGAGGTAAGGAGCATTATCGACGCGCCATTTTAAGTTCTACTTCTAACAAGTTCAATAAATATCCACCGGTGGCGCTGCGAATTCTTGGTGGGTCATTTTTCCAAACTTTCATATGAACCCATTCACGATTTTTTATCGAATTCTGGACTATTTTACTGTACATAAATAAAATACAGCATTCAATCATACCAGTAAGATCTACATAACAATCAAAACCGTTAAACTGTATAGTTTAAGAGCCTTGTATAACCGTAAAAATCAATTTTCTCTCAGAAATTACGCACGGTAAAATTTAAATGGAATGTTCAGCAAGATTGTTTTTAACAGTTCCCGTGCAAAAACGTGAAAATGAAATACTCTTATCTTTTTCTTATTGAGTTTAGTGGGTACTGAATTAGGTAATAATGTTAAAAAATACTGAACGGGGCTTTTTTGTGCAGTACGATATCCCGTACTTATGCAGTATGAAATGAAATTTTTTTTTTATTAGAAATGTATTTTATTAAGGGATAATTTAGAAGCTCTTGATCTTTCGAATATTAACAGTGCAATATATAATCTCTACTATGCAATACTGCTTGTACATATTGATACTTTACTTTTGCAATGCTAGTTGCAAAGACGTACAGTACAATATACAGAGTGTCTCTAAAAGGTTGGGACAACACGCTACCAGTTTTCTGACACCAAAATGTGTTGATTGAACCGAACATGGAACATACCTCTATACAAAGTTGCTTGGTTGCAGCGTTTTCAATGGTCAAAATCCTTGAATTTTTTTTAAATAACAAAACTGAGTTCTTCGATTGGAACGAGTGTTTGGGTTCAATAAGACATGTTGTTTGTGTACGGATTTTGCCAAGGCAATAGCCGTGTTTTTGTATATGACGAAAGATTTCCTAACCACCGTCTGCCGAATCACAAGATGTTTGCTCGAGTTGAAAGTCTTCGGGAAACTTCCACAGTTGACTATGGACGTAGGGTTGCCAGGCGACCGGCTTTAGCCGGACATGTTTGGCTTTTTTAAAATACGCGCATAAAACATATGTAGTTTTCCCGTTTTTTTCGTTTTTAGTAGCTTTTCTATTATAGATATATTTTATTGTTCTGTTCCTATGTAATAAATGTTTATTTTTAAATTATTCAAGTTCAGTAAAAATATCAAAATACTGATTTTGTGCGTTATTTTTTTACGGCGAACGAATGCTGTCCGGCCAAATTTATAAGTAAAGTCCGGCTTTTCGAATTTCAGGCCTGGCAACTCTATACGGACATCATCTTATGTGAGGACACCTCATGTAGAAGAGCAAATTTTAGATCGTTTCAAAAGAACAATCTCTTAGTACCAGGCGAACATTGGTGTTGAATTAGGTTTATCAAAACGTGCAGTTTTGAAACTTTTACCATCGATAACGCTTCAATCAAGCAACTTTGTATAGATATGTTGTTCAATCAACATATTTTGGTGTCTGGAGACTGTGGTAGCATGTTGTCCCAACCTTTTCGAGACACCCACTATATATCCTCAAAAGCCACTTATATTAAATATGAATTGAAACCGTGTGTAGGTATCTGATGATATTAAAATAAAACACATTTCTGCTTTTGCAAATGTACATTTTTATTTAGAGTTCAAGAGTTTGGCATATAATAATACATAGACATAGGTATGTATTATAGTTTGGTACCTATTAGTGGTTTCAACAAATTGAACATTAAAATACATAACAATGTAAATGACGAATCGCTTATTATAATACTTCTAAAAATTTTCATTAGTTTAGTAAAAACAAAACTAGGTCTAAAAATATATCAAGAACATTGTCACAGGTGTATATGTGACTAATAATAATTCCAGGTGGAAGGGAACGTAATTTAGTGGCTTCTAATGATACTGGGTTCGATACCGAGTTTACTTAAGGTGCCAAATTTGCATGTTTTGTAGGTAGTTGGTTAATTTTATCAGTGAGTGAGTGTAGGTACATCAAATGAAATTAGGTATAGCAGATAAAAAATTTTGAATTATGTTACAATGACAAAACATTATGTTGAATACATATTTAAAGGTTATAGTTAACCTGAAATAAAGTCACAAACCTTAGAACCTCACTTATTAGTTTATTACTAACCTTTGGAACGTTAAAAATACTCTTATTTCTTTCTCCCAATTCCTTATTCCTCTTTGCCGTACTCCTGTATCCCGTTTTGCAACCGGGAACAAAGCAGGTTTTCATGCGTTTACAAACCCAAACCAGCTTCAAGCAAACAGCTAAAATAACTCTCGTAGCTTTTCAAAACTGAAAATTAATCGTGGGGGTATCTGTGGCAGATACTC
Source organism: Xestobium rufovillosum (assembly GCA_963966045.1). Lineage (NCBI taxonomy): Eukaryota > Metazoa > Arthropoda > Insecta > Coleoptera > Ptinidae > Xestobium > Xestobium rufovillosum. The sequence goes on from OZ014500.1 coordinate 30,377,533, forward strand.
GCTAACAAGTTCTTACCGAAAAAATCCCAACAAAACGATGCACCACCAAAATACTCCGCAAAAATAAAACATGCGTCTTTATGGCAATTTTAAATTATAGCCGGTCTATTGCTCGCAGCGCTGCACGCGGCACTATGGTAAACTTTTATGGAACGGGTACAAAATAATAACTAGGAGCATGCGCGATAGGCATCCTTACGTCCAGTAATCCGTACTCATAACCATGAGCGTCGCTTGCGGGACAGAAATTCGTATCAATTGTAGGTATTTTTAGATATTAATGTTTATACAATAATTTTGTTACCCTATCCTAAGGAAACACACTTGCAGTTCTGTTTAATTATTTGTGTGCTGGGTTCACATTTTCGTAAGTTATAAGTTGAGTTTTTCTGGGTTAGACGGGCATTCGGAATATAACTGTTTAATAGTGCAGGCGTACCTACACAGTTTGTATGGGGCGCCGTTTGTAAAGTTCGCACACATTAAAAAAACCGTATAAAATGCATCATTTAAACTGAAAACTGGAAAGTTTACCTAGGTTTTATTCTACATTTATAAATAGCAAAATTATTTAATTAAACATTTTGCCATTTATTATACTGCAAGACATTTAATAAATCACAAGCCATTTAATAAATGACAAGTTATTTAATCAATCGCACGGTTTTTTATTTAAATGCACTGTGATATATTAAATTACCTGTCATTTAATAAATAGCATGTTATTTATAAATATCGACTTTTTTGTACAAATAACTGGAGATATATTAAATAACTTGCTATTTATTAAATAACAGGTAATTTAATATATCACAGTGCATTTAAATAAAAAACCGTGCGATTTATTAAATAACTTGTCATTTATTAAATGGCTTGTGATTTATTAAATGTCGCTATTTAATTTTAACGCTGGTGTCAAGCGAGTTGGAATGAAGTACGATAATAGTTCTGTTGAATCCGAACATATAACCTCACAAAAGCAATCTTCAGCTTGACAACTGTCAACAAAATGAACTGAATATGCATTAAAACTCCCAAAATTTGTAATAATGGCTCGAAAATAACTTAATATAACCCCCCCAAACAAACGTCAGAAGGTATGTTTAATATACTTTTGGAATTAACTTTTGAGAAAAAGAAAATGTAAGTTGGTGGCGAGAATTGTCCATCTCAAACCATCAATCGAATTCGCCCCTGCTGCAGGAGTAATCAGATACAAGTGATGGATAAAAATAACGTTAATTGATTCCACGGTTGGCACTAGGTGAAACATAACTAATATAAGAATAAAAACACTCGGTTTTGTTGTTTCACTTTATATTGAAGTAAATTCTAACATATGTTTTGACCTTTCGGTGATTATCAAAGAATAAGATTTACATACACTGAAACTAAACTAAAAGTAGAAAGTTTAGTTTAGTTTCAGTGTAAATTTCAATCTTTGGTAATGACCGAATGGTCGAAACATATATGTTAGAATTTACTTCAATATAAAGTGAAACAACAAAACCGAGTGTTTTTATTCTCATATTAGTATCTATAAAAATGTTACTTAACTCCCCCATCGCATCATCAAAGGGTATGTTTAAGATACTTTGTAGTTAATTTTATCAAACTTTCAGAATTTTCCGCTAAATGGTACATGTGAAAATATTAAAACTACAATAGGGCCGATGTCTTCTCGGAACTTTTGAATAAAAGTGGTTTAAAAACAATTTTAGGTCGCAAAATCTCTTCTACTCTTGCAGACATGTTTTGCCACCTGACTATTGAAATTTTAATCAATTCGCGAGATCCTTCGGAGTGAAGAATTTGTGGAAGGAATCATCGCAAGGCACAAAATATTTTAAAGTTCTGATATCCTTTATGCTATTTGTTGGTGAAAGAAACTGCTCAGTGCCTCAGGGCACTTTGTGTCATTAGATTTGCCCCACTCTTAAACCAGAAACACACTAAAAAGAATGCGGGGCCCCTAATGGTTGAATATAAGACGGCGATTCCCAAGGGGGCCCTTAAGTCAAACGCCATTTCACCATCATGACTATTTAAGACCATTGCGAGGGGCCCATGGTGAACTTTGAGGGGGAGCCGAAAATTTGAAGTTCCACCACTGCTATCTGTACGGGAGCAGAACTCATCTAGCCCTAGGTCCCTAGGAGAATAAAACGACAGCTTTGTACCGGACTAGTTGGCGGTGCTTGCCAACAAGGAATTACTTAAAATTCATTTTACTGATATTGTGTAATGCGCACGTCCGACCGGTTTGGAACAAAATTTAATGTAATCGTCGGCCGGTGCAGTAGTCACTCCCATAAAACAAATGTTTCTTTCATGGTTTTGTTTTAAATTTAATATATTATTTGTTTAATTTTTGATTTTCGTTTATTTCTATTTTGTGAAAAATATTTTTGGTGAAGGTAAGACCAATTTAATTTATAATTTGGGTGACTACCAAAGACGCCTGAAATGCTGATTTCTGAAAGATTTCTCGATTCTAGGAATTCAGTGATTTTAGACGATTTCTGTTCAGGTTTAGTCACAGTATAGATATGTCGTAGGCACATTACAAAATCCGTCGATTTATTAAATGCCTAGTCGTCAGCCAGGTTGTCAAACGGCTGGTCCTCAAAACCATACTTACTAGCTGACTTAAACCTGACAGGAAATAATCACTCGTTTTTTAAATTATTGATATGTAAATAATTATTTTTCTTGTTTCCTGTCAGGTTAAGGCCAACTAGTAACTACTAGTTACTAACTAGTAAGTCTGTTTTTGATGAGAGCCGTGTTGCACGGTTTGACAATGGACAATCTGACCGCGTTTTATGAAACCTCTAGTCTTTTCATAAAACGACGGATTTTGAATGTGCCTACGACAGATATACTAACTGGTTGTGTCACAAGCAACATTGAATATCTGGCAACGCTGTCAGTGAACTAGAGCGTTAATTGACTAGAGGTTGAGAACGGACGACATAAGTGGCGCGCCACAAACGTCAGATTTTCATTCCAAACAAAACAAGGCCACGTGCTTTCTGACGTTTTAACCTAACCTCTCAAATATAATTATAGTTGTTTTCAAGTTTTTACACATAAGCCCAACACACAAATTGAAAATAAACTGTTTTCACTGCAAAACGTCTATAATTATATTGAAAAAACTAGTTTAAGACTTTGTAAATCGTTAATAAGTGGTACTGGACCGTTCGAACAACTACTCCTCGGGCAAATACCCCGCCAGGCATTGAATTATAGAACTAAATGCAGATTTTTTGTATTACGAGACGTTTCAGACGGCTACCCCATCTAAGATGGCTTTGAAACAATCCTAATTTGTCTCCATGTACGTACGTGCTTTTAAGCAGGTCTTTGTTCAAACCAGTTGGTCTGCGGTTTTCCATACACATTCAAAACATGCAATATTTGAACAAAGTTGTAAATCGTGTTCAAAGTTTATCATCTAATATTTCCAGAACTATCCGCTTTAAGAAACTGAAATTTTGGCCACATATAAAGCTACCGTTTCCGATGACGACGGTGTCAAAAACAAGAAGAAATTTGAAACCGACAGAAAAAAATATTTTCCCACGACCCCCTAGGAAAGCGGCATAGTAGGCCGGAAACATGACAATTGCGTTGCCCGTGCGCTGAACTCAAAACTGTGCTGTAATTTTTGAAAATCGCACAGTTCATTCAAATTTTGTAGTCAGCTTTGAGATTTTGACGTTTACTGAATAAATATCCTGTCGCGTCTCTTTTTAAATCTAATAATCAAATATACTTAATTCTTACGTGCGCATGTAATTTAAATTGGAGTGCAAAAAGTGACAACCGAGAAACTTTTTCATTATGAAAGATAGACATTGCGATCTGCGGTAGTTTTGTACTTTATGAAATGAGCTATCTTTTTTGTTCCAACGAAATTTTTACTTTCAAAGAAAATCGTTATGCATAAATTATAAGTTTTAGGTACCTTTACACTGATTCATTACGGGTGTAGGAAAGTTTAGGAGGTACGAGGTAGAACTTCCAAATTTTAACGTAAATCCATGCAGCTTGCAGCTTGCCGAATCCTAACATCTTATTGACTGAGTGACCCAGATAAAATTTTTAGCAGGTATTTTGTTGTCTGGTCAGTGAGCCTCGATGAAGAAATGCAAGAATAAAATCCTTAATTTTGGGGTTGGAGACCTTATGATCTTGGTAGTAGTTGTAGGGTGTTTTACTGACTTAGGCGTGTTTTGCTGACTTGGAATATAGACTTTGGATTTTTTACTGTAAATATTGGTGCCCCGAAAAAATTCAAGGATAAAGCACCCTTAATTTTGGGGTTGGAGGGCGGATAATCCTGGCAGTAGTTGAAGGATATTATGCTGATGTGAGGTATAGAGTCTGGACCTTCTTCTGCAAATATTAATGGTTGGTCAGTAACTTTTTGTGGAAAAATGCAAGAATAAACCCCCCTTAATTTTAGGGTTGGGGGGTGAATTTTCTTGGTAGTAATTAAAGCACGTTAAGCGACGACGTGGGAATGGGATATGCATTTTTGAACTTGTGCTATAGGGGCAAGTGTGTGGTCAGTGAGTTTGTATGTTGGTCAGTAAAACTTTGGTTATTAAAAATAAGAAGGGAAATATGATTAGAAATAAAAGATAAAATAAGTTATAGGCAGTTTATGTTTCATTAGTAGAGCCGCAACTTGCTGTGTACTATGTGAATACAATAAATAGTATGAAAATAGATCATTATCATGGGCGTCGCCAACGGTGGCAGGGGGGGGCTTCCGCCCCTCCTGGCTTTTGGTACATAATGACATATGGTAGGTACTATATTACTATAATGAAAACCAATCAATTACATTTTGGAAATTTTGGAGGCGACGCTGATAATCATTATTCAATATACAACGTGTCCAAGATAAGGAGGGCTAGTATGGGGATATTGGAAATGACAGGAGATACGGATTTGGTTAAATGGGAAAAAAGTTGTGTAATTAAAGGATCAATAAAATGGCGCCTAGAAATCCTTGATATAATTTTACGTTTTTGAGATATTTTGAAAAAACTGAATTTATGAATTTTTAACTATATTTTTTTCTGACTTTAATATTAAAGTTAGAGCGAAACTGACAAAACTTCTTCGTAGCAGCTTTTGATGAAATTAAAGATTTCATTGCCATTTTTTTTATTCTACGTTTCGTCTTCGGGCAACCATCATCAACTTCATTTTTTTTAAATACGGTCCTGATTTTCTGATGTCAAATTTTATGAGCCCTTTTTATTCTGAATTCAACGATGTACCACACATTATGGTTTAATTACGTTTCGACACGTTTTTGACTATCATCAAGAAATTTTTAGGATACGGACCTGTATTTCTCTTCATTTTTAGAAAATTTCTCTTAAATTTTCTAAAAATTATGAGAAATACAGTTAATTGGGCTTTCTTCTGATATCAGAAACGAACAATATTTTCCAAAACTGCAAGATGCGCTATGCTTAGAGTAGGGTAGGTGCTTATCGCTAGTATCATCTAACAGATTCGTGTATGTACATATTTTTTACAAAACTATGAGAAATACAGGTTATAAAAAAGGGTTGAAACGTAATTAAACCATAATGTGTGGTACATTGTTGAATTCAGAATAAAAAGGGCTCATAAAATTTGACATCAGAAAATCAGGACCGTATTTAAAAAAATGAAGTTGATGATGGTTGCTCGAAGACGAAACGTAGAATAAAAAAATTGGCAATGAAATCTTTAATTTCATCAAAAGTTGCTATGAAGAAGTTACGTCAGTTTCGTTCTAACTTTAATATTAAAGCCAGAAAAAAATATAGTTTAAAATAAATAAATTCAGTTTTTTCAAAATAACTCAAAAACAGAAAATCTTATCAAGGATTTCTAGGCGCCATTTTATTGGTCCTTTAATTACACAACTTTTTTCCCATTTAACCAAATCCGTATCTCTTGTCATTTATAATATCCCCATACTGGCACTCCTTATCTTGGACACGTTGAATACTCAAACTTTCTGACGAATGCAAGATTGAAGATGATCTTCCAGACTGTAATGTAACACTGTGATCTAAAGATCTAATACAATAAATAATTTTGTTCATAAAAAAGTTTTTTACTTACCTACTCAAACATACGAAGCATAAACGCACTGGAAAACGTTGGTTGATTACAAAATTATGGTGTTTAATTATACAAGGCAAATATATTGTACTTAGTTACAAATGTGTTGCATTCTAAAAAGTTAGGCCCTTGTCTGGTTGCACAGGAAACTGGAGAAACCCTTTCTTGTCACTGTGACTGCGTTGCTGGACATGACAAAGCTTTTTCCGATGTGGCTACAGTGTTTTACAATATTCCTGTCCGATTTGTTGATTCAGTGAGGTTAAATTGCTTGTTAAATTTCTTTTCGTGGATCACTATGTTTAAAACAATAATTAAGTATTGTTTAATTTGTGCCAATTTTTGAATACCACTGCTCAACAAAATATTAAATTATATTTGAAATAAAACATAAGCCGATGCTCTTAATGCTACATTTATTATATTCTCTTACAGTATTTTATACAAACATTATTTTCTGTTATGAATTATTAATGAACGTTAAATACTGTGTAATTTTGTTGAAAAATTTAGTTCGAAAGAAAAAACATAAAAGTATGAACGTAAAATTCAAACTTACATACTTCATGCTATTTTGTACAAATCTATTCGATAAAAGCTACGTTTCACCAGATACAACTAACGCACAAAAATAAGCTTCACTCTTCTTTTAGGCATTCACATCTTCGGTATTCGGTTGTCGTTTCGAAATAGACTGTGAAAGAATCTTGTTTGTCCAAACTTACTAGTTCACCTGTTACATATTATACAAAATACTTGCTACATAATATTCTCACATTGTGATCAATTTGATTCTTAATAAATAATTTCTCTTAAGGACAGCTATATCCACCTATTTCTTCTGAGTGTTCTCGAATCACATGCTTTCGAATGAAGTTCATTTTGTCCCTCTAACTTCGGCTTCTGCAGCCTACCACTAAACACCAGACGGGCATATCACTAAATTGTTAATAAATGAGGGAAAAAACGCGTAAAAACTTAAATTATAACCAGTCACACAAATCTGTTATTTACAAACACGTCCTTATTAAACAAGTGTAACACTTCACTTTAGTTTACCATCTTAAATGTATTCATCCATTAATTCAAAAATACCTTCTTATTAATTAATTTTAAGTTTAAATAAGACAAAATTTATTAAATTCACATTTACTGCCATGCAATATAATATATGCCTTTGTGACAGACCAGGAATGACATTTCGGATTTCGTGCAGAACATACGACTGAACTGGAACGATCAGAACTACTATCGTACTTCATTCCAACTCTCTTGACACCAGCGTTAAAATTAAATAGCGACATTTAATAAATCACAAGACATTTAATAAATGACAAGTTATTTAATAAATCGCACGGTTTTTTATTTAAATGCACTGTGATATATTAAATTACCTGTCATTTATTAAATAGCATGTTATTTATAAATATCGACTTTTTTTGTACAAATAACTGGAGATATATTAAATAACTTGCTATTTATTAAATAACTTGCTATTTATTAAATAACTTGCTATTTATTAAATGACAGGTAATTTAATATATCACAGTGCATTTAAATAAAACACCGTGCGATTTGTTAAATAACTTGTCATTTATTAAATGGCTTGTGATTTATTAAATGTCTTGCAATATAATAAATGGCAAAATGTTTAATTAAATAACTTTGCGATTTATAAATGTAGAATAAAACCTAGGTAAACTTCCCTGTTTTCAGTTTAAATGATGCATTTTACACGGTTTTTTTAATGTGTACGAACTTTACAAACGGCGCCCCATAGGGTGCCTTGCCGCCGTAGAGAGAGTATTTAGCAGTTTGAAAAACATAAAAACTGATCATCGGAATAAACTTTCAACACAGACCATAGCCAAGCACTTTGCATACAAAAAATGGAATAGGCCAAGAAGGAGGTAGGTATGTATCATAAAATTTGAACCAACATCAAAAATGACTGAATGTAATATTTGGACGTGAATAAAAGCGCCATATGTATTTAAAAATGTTGGACTTTATATTATAATTTATAATTAGTAATACAAAACGTTCGCGATGTATATTATGTATCGTTAAATTATTGTTTTGTATTAATGAGGTATTTGTGAGGAAAAGTTAGGAAATTGTGAGGAAAATTGAGGAATTTTGGCAATGTTGCAGAGGAATATTAAGTTAGGTAATTGGCAACACTGAACAACACTGATACCATATAAGGCAATAAATGGAATCCTACGCTCTGATTGGTGAATTTGTAATAAAACTATCCTCACGACTCACGAGTAGGGAACGCGTTCCGCGTGGTTTGAGTTTAACCGTTGATTTGATTACATTAACGGTTGTGTAGTATAAATGGTGTAATATCTTGATGTGTTTCATACATTTTTGTAAACCGTGGAATTATTCTTAAGTCGTTTCTGGATGGTTCCGTAAATTCCAAATTCTGCATTCTGTATGCAGGTAGAGGGTAGTTTGCTGGAAATTAAACCCAACAAGCACCAAGGAGTGAAGGATTAGCTGGACCTGTAGCTGGACCTTAAGTGCAAGCACGTGTTTGGAAGATTTATCCTATTTTACGTGTTCCCTGGTTGTTAGCTCCATAATTGGAATTTTACTTTCATTGGCATTGTGAATTGGTTTAAAATTGGTCTCATTGTGTTTTGGTAAAACTTGTGAATAGGGAAAACCGATCCGTTACGATTTAATTCGGCCTTATTTGCACACCAAAATCAAGAATCCAGTGCTCTTCACTGGCTCTAACCAAGGTCTTAGAAATAGCTGTCTTGCTGTCTAGGAGACGTAACATCTGGAAATCCTACAGTCCTAACACGACACTATGATACCATCAGTGGACAATTAGAAATATACGAGGTGGTACCGATCCTATATAGGTATGCCGATTGACAGAATGCCACCTTCACCGCATAACACCATTCCGATTTGGCGACGACAGCTTACCACAGAACAGAAAACAACTTTTAAGGTCAGAGTCAGATATTTTATCTTTTTATTGTGCTGTGCTATCTCTGAGTAACCACCTAGCCGGTAGAACCTCGCGTGGAACCAAATAAATTGAAAGTGTTTGTCAGACGCTGTCCTGTTTTGGCGTACGTATAACTTATGGTGTGTTACTAATATCAGCGGATCTCGGTGTTCCGTTATTATTGCCTGTCAATTTCGTTGTTTTGTTAGCTTTGTTAGTAAATTTCGGTGTTTTGTTTGCATGATCTGTAAATTTTCTTGGTTTTGTTTAGCGTTACTAGCAGATTACGTTGTTTAATAGTAGGGAATAATTTGGCATTGTTGTAACCACCATTGTACCATTATATTAAGATCTCGGGTTGTGTGCCTTATTGTATTCGATCTTTCTAACTAGTAGACTTGTGTACCGATCTTACGTACGTAACTTGTGCTCAGCGATTCGGTTATTGCGCCAGTTTTATGTCAGTATTTTCTCGGTTATCTATAGGATATGATTATGAAGCTTCATCTCTGTTAGGAACACCGGTTTGATTTAACATCTGATTTTCTGGTGGCACGCGGTGCCGAGTTGCCGAACGGTCACTGTGGACCGTCCAACTTGGTCATATTGTATTTTGATAAATTTTCTTCGAATATTTACGACTGAATTTGATATTAATTTTAGGTAAACGTTATCTTAAAATTTCAACCTTTCTGTTTATGATATTTTTATGGGAGTGACTACTGCACAGTCCGGCCGCTTGCGCATTACAGAATGTAACCTATATTTGGCATTTTGGAAGTGTAAAAAAAACTAAAGCTGAGAGAACGCTTTTTTAAAATAGACCCTTACCTGCCCTTTCGCACCAGACACACGCATTTTTTGGCAAAAAAGATGACGTAGAAACAAATAAAAAATGCGGACCCGTGCAGGCGCAGAACTCGTGTAGCCGCAGGGGAACAAAATGGCAGCTTTGTACTATACCCGAACACCCATCAAGATTGTTGGCGATGTATTTTAATAACGAAGTTCTTAAACGTCATTTTACTGATATTGTGTGGACTGTCCTGGAACAAAATTTAAAAGTAACCGGCGGACTGTTCAGTAGTCACTCCCTATTTTTATTCATTTTTAATACATTTTTTATTAGAATATTTGTGTGCATTTTTGGATACTGTCTGGCTCTTTTGTGGACCTAGCAGTTTTTAGTAATTTTGGCTGCTGGATGTTGTTGCTTATTGGAGGATCATTGACAATTACTTGGCACCTTGCTATTATCACTGTTATTTTAAGCCCACCCTAACTCCGGCTTGATCTAGTCGCAGTGAATCCTCCTATTTTGTGACGGTAGGTATTTAGGCCTGTCGCAAATTCATATTACCATACCTGTAAGTATTGTACGTAGCACGATACTTGTATCGGAAGTAACTGTTAACAGATCCGCTAACAAAACTAATACATACTTTTGAACTTTAAATGTCGAGCAGTTGGCAACCGTTGTGAATTCAACATTTCGTGCTTAACAAAATGGCCTACAGTACATGCTCTTTGAATCTGTATTTTTAACTTTAACTTAACTATTTGTACTTCTTAGATGCCTCCAAACGCAGATATATATAGTGAAGCTTTGGGGATCAGACATATCCTTAACACCAGAAATACTTTCTACCGAGATGGGTCTGTCTTTGCATAACGCCAAGATAGGGGGTATGGACATTATGTTCGTGGCGTTCAATATTTCACACTTCCGGCGAAGAAGACCGCACGCTGCAAAGTCTGCTTCTGTGCGAGAAGTTTCAAGATGATCTTTACGATGTTGCCCTGCATCCCACTGGTTTATATGCGTTGGTGGGGTTTTCTGATAAGCTCCGCTTTCCGACTATCTAGGTGGATACTTTTGACAAGACCAGAGCGTTCAATATCAGACGATGTAAGAAGTGCTGCTTCAGCAGTTTGGGTCCTCTTTTTGCCGCCGCAAACGGAAACGTTATACAGATTTAGTTGACAATAACGTTTACGCAGCAGTACGTTTTGAAAGGACACAGTGGACAGGTAAATAAAATACCTACATATGTATATACCGCCCAAAAGAATTTGACGAAAACTTGTTTGTACGTCTCGACAGGCAGCCATCGGACAAAACAGTATAGGACACTTCTTGTTAGAGAATTTACTCGCTTCTAATTGCAGCATTTTCCTGCAAAGTTGATCACAACCAAGGCATTTAAAAAAATCCGTCTTGTCGGGGCGTTCAAAACTATTATTTGTTTGTAGAAAAAAATTCCCAAATAATTAAGTACCCTGATTATTATTATTACCATTAAAATAGAGGAGTAAATGATAAAATAATTTAATCATATGGTTTTTGTCCTTAGCATTGCTGCTAGTATGCAGCCTATATGGCATCCAGTTAAATGGAACAAAATGCATTCTAACCTTCAGTGTGTTTGTCGACTGAATTATTTTATTTTAATCCTTTCGCAGATAACCGGTATATCTTGGTCAGCTGACGATTTGGAAATGTGTTCGTGTGGCAACGATGGCACCGTGTACGACTGGAAAGTGGCAACTGAGATGCGAACGGCGGAGGTGATTGTGAAAAAGTGTTCCTTCACTTGCGTGGTGCTAACTTCAGATGGAAGATCTAGTTTTGCGGTGGGAACGGACGGTCAACTGCGCGAACTCATCAGCTCCAACATATCGAGAGATGTGAAGATATCCGACAAAGGAGTGGATGCCGTTTTACTTTCCAATTGGAATCAAATTTTGTTTGTGGTTGCTCATCAGGGAAGCGTGCTTTCTGTTAAATTGCCGCTGCTGGATGTTGCGGAGCACAACGAATTTCCCGTTCATTTAACACCTGTCACTCAAGTAAGTATAATTTTTTGAAAGATCTGCATTGCAGAAAATCATCCATTATCGTGGACCTTTCATAAAGCCAGCCCAACTTATTATGTAGCTAAATGACCAAGGTTTAGTTTGCCTATATCGTCAAGCAGGGGACGGAAATATAATAGCTAGAATCGTATCTTCTGTTCAGGACTTGGATAAATCCAAGAAGAGTTCAATTAGTGTTTATTATTAAGTATTATTAAAAATCTACGGACGTTCTTTACAAATCGAAATCATGTTTTCAAAGTTTGTAATAACTTCCTCAATAAACATAGCAACGTCCGGCATAAATGATTCGCATCGCAAACTGGAACACCACTTTTGGAATTTATAGTACCTATTGACAGTAAACATGTTAACTGCGAGTGGACAAGTCTATTACACATGAACTGCTTCTTTCAGTTTCGCCCTCCTATAAAAGACGACTTATTGCATGTTTTTGTCTTTTTGTTAGTCCACTCCACATACATAGAAATAAAAATGAAAGAACAACTTGAATTTCAGATGCGAATAACGTACGACGACCGAGTGCTAGTAACTGCTACCCAGGACTGCAACATCTGCATCTGGAAAATTTTAATTGCCAAAAGTAAGCAGATCAGAATTGACGGGGATTTTAAGGAATTCACAGATATTCTAATAACTCGAACTGATCTGGAGGCGAGACGAGACCTGACCCAGAGGACGCATGAGTTAGTAACGGAACATGCGTGCCAGATGAGACGGAGCGAATTGGCACACAACCAGAAAATGCAGGAGGTTCACGAGGGATATTGCGGGGCCATAGAGGAACTGAAAGAGGGGAACTAGAAAACGGAGGCCGATCATGTCCAAGAAATGAACAACATAAACATGGAGATTGCTAAAATGAAGACGCAACACAAGGAGTTTATCCACAAACTGGAAGCAAATTATAACGAGAAGTTGATCGTGGAATACGACAAGTACCTGAGATTGGAAGACAAGATGTCCAAGATGAGGAGCAACTACGAGAGGGAATTAGCCGAACTGAGGAAGGCCAAAAAGGACTCCGAAGATAACATCACGACAGAGTTTTTGCAAAAGTTGCAAGAAAAAGAGGTCCATCTGGAAGAGATGGTGATGCAAATGAGACAGATGACGAAGGACCACCAACTGATAAAGCAGCAAATCGAAGACGACGCCGACCGCGACATATAAGAGTTGAAAACGGAGCACGAAAAGGAAATAAAAAAGGAACAAGACACCAACGTCTGGTTGAGAGGTGAGACGGGCATCATAAAGAAGAGATTGGCCACTTCCATAAAACAAACACATCAAATTCAAGAGAGTTACAATAGGTCAGTAATTTATTTTTCTTAGGTCCACCTTCCCATATTTTCATTAGACCGCAAATTACATTTCTAAACAGTTTATACAGGGCGAGTCGGGAGGAACGCGCCAAATTCCGGGGGTGTATCCTAAAGTAACATTTACATCCAATTCGATATCGGCATACTTCGAAATCCGATTGCAAAGTGGGTATTTCACATATGCATTTATGTACCTATTTGCGTTTACAACGGCACTTTGAATTCACCACGGATCATGTCAAAATTCAAATTCGAATTGCCTGTATGCAAATCGCAAACTTCCAATTTGAATTGTGACAAAATATCGAAATGACAGCTGTCAGTTACAAAATATGTCCGATATAATGTAATTTTCTCCATGATATAGTCAGAAAAGCGGTAAAAAGTAATTAATAGACGAGGTTTGTATGCTGTTATATTCTTTTTACTTTCAATTTTAGCTGAAAGCAATGGTTCTGTTAGATAATACCACCGGTGAAATCACATTTAGAATTTTCAATGTAAATGATACCCAATTTCACTTCAAAGTTTCTAGCACAACTGGCAATCCGATTTCGAAGTGTGCCGATATCGAAATGGATGTAAATGTAGCTTAAGCCTAAAAATTATGTAAAAAAACTCCAATGTTACCCAATTTTTATTCATTTTCAAGTTATAGCGTCTGTTTGTAATCTTATCGCCTTACTTAAGTTTGTTGTTATTTCGGCTGCCCACGCACTGCGACGAATTTTATGTACAGTACAGACTCATTAATCCGGATCCTTAATAGTCCGGATTATTCGGTAATCCGGATAGTTCCTTGATTGCATTGCATACTTTGTAATCCGGATAATTTTAGTTTCGGTAATCCGAATGCGCCTCTAACGAACCTTTTAAACGCTTTGCGGGCGTGTCACCCCCTCCTAAGGTGTTTTTCTAACCGATCCCCAAATACTTGCCAAATCAGGCGTTAGGCGGTGAACCCGAATCAGCGTTGCCACAGCTAGTACAAATGTATGAATCTAGTACATTTTTGACCTGATTGTACAAAAATACATTTTAAATTCTTTTTCCGATTCAATGCTGGCTACTCCACTGGTACAAGTTGATTTTGGTCAACTGGGAGTGGCAGCGAAGGTATCAAAGGGTGAAAATAAAAATGCCGGCAATCCGCACACTTCCTTGCAGCTTATGGATGCCGAGGCAGCTTCTTTGTTTTGCAAAGGAAATACCGACGTCTATAAAGAGCCGTCGCATTGGAGTTCAAGAACATTTTGACATTAACGACTTTGCTTGATGAAATTCAAAATTTACGACTAAAAGTACGCTTTCGTTTGCGCCGGTAGACGCGGCGTGTGCCGGCAGCCGACACACCCGTTGTACTTCCCCAATAGTATTTAAATAGAACTGCTCTCGTTTGTGCGTTTCACCTGCCGCCCGGTGCATTCATGTTCAAATGCGACTGTGTCCGTCGCGCGTGTCGGCCGCCGGTACGTGCCGCATCTACCGGCGCAAACAAAAGTAATAATAATAATAATAATAATAATAACATTTATTGAAAAGAAGTTTACAAACAACCTTCAAAAGGATACTATTTTTCAACACTGTATAAATGCTCTTTACCCCATGCCCTGAATTCACAGAAGCTGATTAGACAGATTTAAGCATTCAACAATGTATAGATTGGGCTGAAAAGAACAACGCACCCCTAAATGAATTGTTAATACTCAGGCGTCAAGCATTTTGTTTGAGTCAGCAGAAGGTCAGCCAAACTAAAATTACAGACTTTATTTATTAATGTAGTAGAAGCAATTATGCAAAAGTGTTTTTATGTTCATTTTACCTGTTTTGTATGTTTTTACAATGAAATCATTAAAAATCCCTCTTGTTCAGTTCTTTTATTGAAATATTGATTGATTTAATAATCCGGATTTTTCAATAATCCGGATCGCCCATGTTTTTATTGATCTGGATTATCGAGTCTGTACTGTATTATGATTTCAATGTGCTGTTTTTAAATGTCCGTTTGATTCATATCCAGCTAAAAATTCTGTCTTTGTTTTTAAGAAACAATATTCATTCATTCAACTCATAGACTTCGCAATGAAAAGGTCTTAATTAACTTCTCAAGAAGTATCAATAAGTTGTTTCTATTCAATTATTGTCAACATAATGTACAGTTTGCCAATATATTGTGAATTTGTGCATATGTGTTTTTAATTAAATTGCAAGACGTGAAAAAATCCAGCGATATGCGAAAGCAATTTGCAACAGCGTCATTAAAAAAATACCCACACACATTGTTCTAATCATTGCGATCTCGTAATAAATTTCCAAAAATACCGCCACTGACTTCCAAAAATTTTGTACTTCGTCTATGAAGTGCGCCCGTTGCTCTTTTGATTGTTTCATGCCTTTCTGTAATTATTACCGACTGCAGCATTCCTAATACGTCAAATTAGTACATCCTGAGTGTTGAATTTTACTTTATAAAACTCGCTTTTGAATCCGTCCCATGGATAATAGTGCAATGGTGTGAGGTCTGGAGACCTCGGAGGGCAACTAATAGGACCACCGCGACCAATCCAACTAAAAAATGAATTTGCGGGTTGCGGCTTACTCGATTAAGATAACCAGTGTAGGAAATTTTTTAATTTTTTCGTTTTCTTCATGACGCTATAACTTGAAAACAAATAAAAATCGGATAACGACACTTGAGTTTTTTTGCGTTACTTTTACACCTATTCTTGGGCTGCCCAACAGACGGAGTGATCACTCTACAAGAACGTGCTCTAGCGGGGCCAATATTAATTTATGACCCCCGAATTGGAGTGATGCGACTTCGTTGGGGCTAAAGAAAGCGCATCACTGCGGTTCGGTCGTCCTAAATTGATAGTGGTCCTGCCTAGAGCTCATGATTGCAGGGTGATCACTCCGTCTGTTGGGCGGCCCAAGTATAGAGTACACACTCAGAATTTGACCCGTTCCTGCCGACTCACCCTGTATGTAATTTTAAATTATTTCCCCCTGGGCAGGCTACCCTCTAGTTCTTCCGCACGGTCCCTTACTTTATTCTTGAAAATGTAACAATCTAATCGAGCACATCTGCATAATTGTTCAGTTGTCAGCGTTTTTTTTGCAGGCTTGGAACAAAACAAATATTTCTCTTTGGTTAAAACCATTTTTAACCAGTGTCCGAAATCAAAATTATATTTTGTTAAATTTAACCATTAGCATTTGGTGTCATTGTCGTCTGCATGTTCAGGAAACACGAGTAGAGTTTAATTACTGCGTCACTGTTTCGGCGTGCGAGGTAAACTTATAAAGAATTCATCGAGAGTTTACACCAAAGTTCACGATCCAACCATTATGTGAATTAAAAGATATATCCAATAATTTATTACTGTATTATTTATTTTGAAACCTTTTTAAAAGAACATATTTTAATGACTATTGGGGATTTGAAAGATGTAGTAGAGACATTTTGAAAATAAAATTGGGAAAACTCGAAGAGCCTCCTCAACAGGGAATGAAACATTTTCATACCTGAGTGGTACTGAACCGTTCGAACAATTACTCCTCGAGCAAGTACCCTGCCAGGCATTGAATTATAGAACTGAATCCAGATTTTGTGTACATACTTCGAGATCTCTTACGGGATGCTGCCCCAAAGAAATCGTTGGGCTTGGAGCACCCTTGTATCTACATACTTTCGTGCTTATACTAGCATTAACTATTCATGTTAAATGTTTTTTAATACGGCATGTTTCGAATGTGCATGGAAGAACCATAGACCACTGGTTTTGTCCCTGTAGGTTTCATCATTATGGTGTTTTGCCCTACACGTGAATCATGCAATATTACTCACTTTATACACGGTGTCCCGTTTATGCTTCAAATAAACCGGGAGCAAGATAATCACGCCAAATAATGAGGGTTGTCTTATAAAATTTTTAACTTATGTAGATGCTTATTAGCGAAGATACAGGGTGTTAAAGCAAATGACTTTTTGCTATAACTTAAGAACTAAAAAAGACTTTTATTTCAAATTTTATTTACCTATCTGTTTCACTTTTCATTGCCCACTTTTTGATGTAAAATGTAAAATCAATAAAAAAATTGCTCATTCGAAACATGTAGTATTGAAAGCCTTAAGGGTGGGATACGCAACGGCAGGACAGGAGATCGGTTGTACATGTGTAAGACAGAAATAGACATAGCTTTAGCAACCGTTTGGTGCAGTCAGTCCAGCAGAAAATTGAAATAACGAAATTAGGCAAATATAGTCTTAAAATAAAGCTAAAAGATCGGTGAGTATGCTCACATATTTTATTTGTCTGTTAACTGAAATCCGAATGTACAATTTGTGTGTGAATAATGCTAAGATTTCCGTTGAAATTTGCCAGTTTTCAACTTCGTTTATTTTAACAACAGTGTAAATATGGCAAACAAAATAGTTAGAAGCGTATTCTACCAACCCTCATATTTCTTTTAAACCATAATTCATGTCTATAAATAATACAGTTTTTGAGCTGGACTGTCTGTATTAACACCGTCTCAGAAGCGAGGAGAACGCTTCTCGGGTATTCGAATATCCCAGCCTTAACATTTTTATAAAAAAAAACTTGTGTATGTCAGCTCCGACGCACGACTGGAGTTTACTCCTTACGAACAATTATTTTCACTTGAAATACTCAATAATTTTGTTTATTGTACAGAAATATACGCATCCATAGATACATATATAATTTCAATGTGAAAGGTGCGCGCGGTGCGTTGCGCAGAGGTACGTAAAGCCTCACTTTTAGTTAACGCTTGATTTTACTCCTCATAAAATTTGCGTACTGCGAGCTATAACTGAAAATCGATTCTTAAGGAGTAAACTCCAATAATTTTATCTACGCCCGTCAATTAAGAACTTAACGCACTCATTTTGGGTGCGTTAAGGAGTTTATTGCCGCACTCGTTTTTCTTGCTTTTTCTTGCTTTTCAACCAAGTTAATGACAGTAGCATTAAATATGTATATTAATATGTCAATTTTTACAACTGCCATCTTGATGTGTCTCTATGATGTAGTTTCAATGTTTGATTTTCTCTGTCACGACAAATAATGTCAAATTATAATTACCGTTTATTTTCACTTTTTAGGGGCGTATATAAAAATTTGTACGATATACGTGTGATAACGCTTTATTAACGTACTTTTGCGATTTCCCAACTCGTGTTACGCACTCGTTGGTCATATCCCACTTATATCTTAAATAACTATTAATTTCTTTTTAGAAAAAAGCATAGCCCACTAAGTTAAATGCAAACATTTTGTTCGTGAATTTAAGACTCTAGGCAGATTTTTATTTTAAAATAGTTTTCTAACTATTTCTATGTATTCCGCCTCCTGACATTTTAAAAATCTGTGCACACAATACCAAAATAGAAAATTTTTGTTTATGAACCGGAGATGCCAGAAGATTTGCTTGGCGCTTTCGGATGCTTGGCTTTTGGAATCTCACTCAGAAGACTAAACAGAATATATCTACATTTTTTTTGCTCTCTAATAATAGGTCTGGAGCGGGACATAGCGGACCTGAAGAAAGAAATAGCGGAAAGGGACGCCACAATCCAAGACAAAGAGCGCCGCATTTATGAGCTGAAATGCAAGAACCAAGAGTTGGAAAAGTTCAAGTTCATCCTCGATTTCTAAATCAAAGAGCTGAAATCCCAGATCGAACCTCGGGAGAGGGCCATACGTGAGCAAACCGAACAGATCAACGACATGGTGAGGGAACTGGAAAATCTGCAGAGGGTCGTCATCAATTTGGATTTGCAAATCGCAGAACTGAAGGAGAAGTTGGTTTCCGCCGATTCTGAACTGAGGAAGGAAATCGAAAGGAACAGGGCCATGAAGCTGGCTCTGAAGACCATTCGGATGGACATCCATCAGGCCAGCGGTTTCATCAAGGACATTCCAAAACTAACAAAGATATTAAAGGTAGGTGCTCTTGAGATATTGATATACTGAAGGTAGAGAATGGAAGATAAAAATGGTATTACTTTAAATTATCCCAAGGTGACGTGAGACAAGGGTGATGGTGGCGGTTTCCTCCCTTTCAGGAAGGATCTACCGCCTGAAACCTCTCGTTTTACAAAATACCCAGCCTTTTCGCAGAAACGTCAATTTTGCGATATGACTGTGACACGTGCACATCTACTTAGGATGTTATTTATTTACAATGGAAGGCTGCAGCATGTGTCTCAACATTGCAAGTAGAATTCGATAGAAAAAATAATATACTTTCCACCGCAGTTGTAAATTACTCCAATGTGCTTGGATGTTACCCCAAAAGCTGTGGTCCTTCGAAAAATATGAATCCGACCTTTCTTACAGTGAATTTTATAAGCTTTATTTTCTTATACGCACATACTTTTGACCGAGGATTGACCACTCCGTAATTTTGGTGTACAAGATGATGCAAATGTCTGCAATTGTCTTGTAATTGTTTGTAATTTTTGCAAATGTCTGCAATTTTTGCAATTGTCTGTAATTTTTGTAATTGTCTAGAATTTTTGCAAATGTCTGCAATTTTTGCAATTGTCTGCAATTTTTGCAATTGTCTGCAATTTTTGCAATATTATCTGTAATTTTTACGCTTCAAATTTACAAGGTGTTTGCTGTTTTAGATTAGCCTGGGTTATGAAAATGAATTAATTTTCGTAATGTGACTATAGTACTTAACGGTTGTTATTTTTGTATTGATATAAATACTAAACAACAATTTTTATGTTCACATCTCGAAAATAAATTAATTTGTTCTTATTGCTTTGGCTATTCTCGGGGCTATTCTGAAACAGCAAACGCCTTGTAAATTTGAAGCGTTATATCTCAAAAACTATTCAAGATATCATCAAAAATTAAACTATGCCAAAATTGTATTGAAAAAAATTAGTGACGTTATAACTCGAGGTCATATGACCGTATGGCGATAAAACTGACACCAGAGTGCGGGCAAACGACGTATCTGAGCGTTTTCTAGAAAAGTAAAAATGAGGCTGTAAACGAATTTATGCGTTACTTCTTTGACACACTGTATAATTAGGGTAGTTGCTAGGTCTTTACCACACGCGAGTGAAATTTGCAAATCGAGCCCTTGTAAGCGAGGTTTGAAATCACCCAAGGATGGTAAAGACGTTATACCACCTGTATTAGGTATATACGACTTTTTATTTATAACGGAGAATAATTTAAAAGCTAGACTTATGGTAGAAATGATACACATCCAAAAAGACAAAAATTATTTAAATGGCAGACCTGACATTCAAAATTTAAGTGAAATTTACAGTGACATAATTACGTAAATCTGCTCTCTACCACTTGATTCTAATTTAACACATGTACCTACATTAATTTATTTCCTTTTTCATAGTTATAAAAATCAAGTGTGCTAAATTTTAGATTCATATTTAGTTATTTATAAATTTTATTAAGAAAAAAAAAAAAAATTTCACATTTTTATAAGTACTTTATACATTTTTAAATGAAATCTTGATAAAGCCCCAGGAAGGGGGCGAAACGTCTATTTTTACAAAAAGTATTTCAATTTCTGCCAATAAATTCACGAAATTTATAAATATAACCGTGAAATAACTCATAAAAACACATTTTTTTTTAAATATAAGTACATAAATATGTACGTCACTTCACTAAATGACAATCAGTGTCATGCTCGGTGTCATGGCAAATGTCATAACAATCATTCATGTATTTGTTACTACAGAATCCAACCAGTGCAATAAAATCACATTGCACTCAAAATAGTGATGTAAACTCCATATTACTGCACGGTTGTAGATAAAATTTCATTATTCAACGTGTTGAGTAACGATCCATGGTAACGATTCAATGGTTTATGGGCAATAAAGAAATGTCTGAATTTATTATTCACAGGTCCGGCCAATCAAATTTCAGTTGTAGCATATCGAGGATGCTGTAACGCAAATGCCATCGTTTTCTAAATATCAAAAAAACTAGCCCTGAAACCCTAAAAGTGCAACTTTGAGTTTCGTAGAAAAAATATAATGTTCTACTCGAGAGTTGAATATTATTAATTCAATTAATATTTGTAAACAGTGGTACCGTTGCATTCAGAGTTTTTCGTTGTAGCTCGTACTCTCGCCTGTCTTTCGACTACTGATCAAAGTCGCTCAGCTGTCAATCTATCCCGAAATAAGGAGTGCACGCAACAAATTCATTCTCAGTATTAGTTTGGCCGACTAGTTCCCTGCTTTTCCAGATAATTTTTGTCCAGCGATAACTAATGGGAGCTATTGCACTGCAAAACATAAATCGTCAAATAGGTGCAAAATGGCAAAACGAGTGAGACTTTCTAAAAGAAGGTTCATTCAGGAAGTGTTAGCCCATAGTCCGTTTAACTGGAAAGTTATTCGCAAGAATTTTACAGGAGTGTGTGGCAAATCACTCGCGTTTTCTGCATCCTCACTATATCTGAATACGATATACGGTCATGTGACTTTAGCGTTTACAGTATTTCTAAATAATGCGATAACTCCCTAATAACATTACATAAATAACTACCCTAGAGACCTGGACGGGCCGGGTTTGAAAAATTAGACCCGTGCAGGTCTCTAAACTACCCATCTCTAATAATAATTTACAAATAATTTTAAACTTTGCTCCCATTCCCTGGGCGTATTTTTCAATATTTGAAAGTAATTTAAAATTCAAAGTTTCATAGAAAAAACATAAGCATAATATAGATAGAATAACAAAATAATGCATGGTAATAACAAAAATAATTTTCTAATCTCATGAAATTTTTCCAAATGTGTGTAAATGCCTGCAATTGTTTGTAAATGTTTACAATTGTTTGGAAATGTCTGCAATTGTTTGCAAATGTCTGCAAATGTTTGCAATTTTGCAATTGTGTACAATTTTGCAAATGTTTGCAATTTTTTGCAATTGTAATTTTGGTGTACACATTTTTCTTCAGTGGTCAACCCCCCGCTTTTGACTGAACACGTTGAACAACCGTTCTCTCGCACTTTGCCTGCTAGACAGAGGTCAAGTCTGACCTTGGAGCATACTTAGGCCTTACCCACTAGATATGCAATTTAAAACAATAACATTTTTATCCTAGATCATTCCGTGGTTTTCATCATACTTCTCGATCTGTCGCTTCATCAAATAAGCGAATGTTGCCCGCCAGTGATTTGTTTATAAAATTTCCAGGAAATGTACCACAAATACAACGCAGACAAGGATTTCGCGACGACACAGCAAGAAGATGTCGAAGCGAAGAACGAGTTTTTAAGACAGAGAGAGTTTTTGGAAGGAACCATAAAAACTTTAAAACAGCAGGTAAGTCAAAAATTTTTGTAACGATGAGATATTTTGCTGGGTCACAGCAAAATCTATATTGGGGAAGTTGTCTCAATTAGACTTTAACGTTCGTTCCGAAAATGACATACATATCTGCACATGAAAATAGTTACTTTTTGCTCTGAGAAAACATGCTCCAGCTGGTCTCCGAAAGAAGTGTCGTAAGAAGACAGCATTTTTGCCCTCATCTGCACTCTGACAAATATGAAATATTTTTCTGTATGTACTCGAGTTTAAGTGCTCGTTGACTAGGCTTGATTTTTAGTGCCCCGTTAGTTGAACGGGTAGTCCATCGAGCTGGTAATGCGCTGGGCACGGGATCGATATTTGTTTGCATCAATTGAAAGTAGTTCGTTATGCCGGAGTGAGTCAGACTTATTCCAGTATTCCAGATGAATTAGAAACTTTGTTGCTGTTTGTTGTTTGATATAAATATGTACGTATAACAAATGGCGGCATAAATCCGTAGCTAGAAGACACTTTTGTCTCTGAAAGCCTTCCTGAACAAAAAATGGTGAATTTCAATGAAATTTGATCGTTCTGTGCGGACACTTTGTGTATTTCATTACCTCCAAAAAGCATGAACGCATAAGTACACTCTTGCAACAAAGCTCAATTAAAATATTTACAAACGTAGTAGATTGCCATTCATAATTTGTTCTGCGAAGACGCCACAGCTCCTAGAAATAAGAAATAAGGGGAGGTTCGACGTCAACCGTGTACACGTGTACATATACACATTTGGAAGAAACAAGCATGCACCATATGAAATGGGGGACCAGAGATGGAAGAGACCGCAAATGATAGCACACTGTCACATATTGTACAGGCAGCACTAATACCCCCGTTTAAAAATCTCTAAGGCAATCGCAGAAGCAGCCCCCATCCATCCAGCTTTATAAGAGGGACTGTCGAGGTGGCTGAGAATTCAACTTCTTTACCACATCCTATCATTGACAGATTGACTTCCCAACTGCTCTGATCGAACGTTTTCACTTTGCGGTATGATTTTCTAATATACGTAATCATCGTTTCCATATAAGTGTCGATGGTTATTAATTTGTATCATAGCCTAGCTATCAATCAATCAATCAATCAATTATCTAACCACCTGCATCTGACTGATTTGTGAAATTGGAGATGTCTGCCCGGGTGTCTGCCGATGCCACTTCCTGCGGTGATCGGTTCTCATCCGATCAATCGGCAGTCTTTGGTGTATGCTGGTTACTTATCTGTAACACATTTGCTAGTGGCCTCAACCTAAAATGATGGCACTTTTATGTGACCATGTAGATCCCATACCTAACCCCGACAGACAAAAACCGAATAGAGAACCATTAATATCTTAAGAATCGTACTTAATTTTCCCGTAAACATTTTGCGCATACCACCATTTTACCGAACCTAATTTTACATAGTTAAATGAATAGTTTCTGTTTTGGGATTTATTGCCGTTTAGGAGTAGAGTACCCGGTACCCTTGTTTTACTGAAAGCTAAGGATATTATCGACGAATAGATGTCCCACCGATTATCTTGGTGCAACAAGAGCATCAGTAGTTGATAAGTTAACTATCCGATAAGTAGAGAGATATATGGCATCCCATGATGCAGACTAGAAAAATGCAGAACGATTTACTCGATGTCTCTATGTCTAAACCGAGGCGTTGATTGACTTCTCAATCAACGACCGAGGACACTTTGACACAATTTTCCATATAACACCCGATTGTTGTACTTTTGATCACTATACATAATGTTAGGGATTTGTGGCAACAATACAGCGACACCTATTATTGCATAGCTTAAGTAACAAAATTTGATTCTTGTATATAGGTTTCAGGTGGCACTGCGGTGGGTATGGGCGATAAGATGCGTTTGGTGGAAGAAAACGCCACTTTGATTACGGAAACAAACGTGTTGCGAGCAAATCTGAAAATGGAAGAGAGGAACAGCAAGAAAATGGAATCCATTCTGGGACTCAATTCCAAGTATATGTTACCGAAAGTAGCACAGAAACTCATGACAGATGCTGTATCAACGAGGGCGGAAATTGAAAGTGAATTTCAAGTGGAACTGAAGGTTTGTCATTTTTACAAATGCTAGACTTGAAAAGGGAATAGGGTCATTTAATAGAATCCCAAAATTTCGCTTTTTTACATTGCTTGTTAAGTATTGCATATATCTATATATCACCACTAAAAAGTTTCAACCCAATCTGACAAAAACTACCGAAGATATTCGCCTTAGAACATTGAAATATTTTGTCCGGCGGAATTCTACCCTCTGACGTAATCGGATCTCGCGAGTAAGCAGCTGCCGTTTGCGCTCGTCTTCGAACATAGCAAGAAGTAATATAATCCAGCGACTGTTGGTAAAATTTTTAAAGCGTTTTCCGCTTTATTTGTAAATTCTGATACCAATTATTATTATCATTATATATTTACTTGTATTTTATATAATATTCGCAATGTGTGATGCTAACTATATTAAAGCCGATTCTTCGAATTTGCCGGAAGTGGATATTATAATGGTAATGGATTATTTTAAATCGAGAGTTTATAAGTGCCGAAATGAGGGGTGTAAAACTTCAACAGCAAGTTTTTCTTATTACATAGGCAGCTTAGAGAACAATATTGTTGAAGTGTTCCATAATCGAGGTTTTTTAAATAAAACTAGTTGTCAACGCATTGACAGAACAGCTTCCTAGCCACAGCCACAACTGAGCTGGAGGGCGCGTTAATCGCGCGCGCCTTCTTTTCGTAATTTTTTTCTCAATTTCTTATACAACCTATTACGATTTTCGCACATCGTGTAGAGAAAAATACCCTGTATCCGATGCAATACAAAAATATATACGGTCTCATTGAAAAAAATGTTCTATGACGTCACATCTCGACTCAATACATATACACATATATATACGGACGGAAATGTGCCACCTTGCCTAAAAGTCTTGGAATTACCTGAAACGTCCACATTTGATGAAAAAACACCATGGTTAAAAAACGACTATCACAATAGCTACCTAGCTTAGGCTATGAAGCTAAAAAGGAGTAATTGAAATCGATTATCCTCGTCACTATTTATTTTCGAATATAAGTGTTCGTTCTATGTAAGTACTCCATAAAATTATCCAATGCAAATTGAGGAACTAAAGTAACTAATCTATGATATATTAAATATAATTTCCGATCTATATTATCAATTTTCCTATATGATTTCCTAATCTCGTCCCTTATCAAACTACTAGCAAGAAAATTTGCAATCCTATCACTTCTAAATGAACAACGGCGGTTAATACGAATATTTATGTACCTTGGGATCAATTTCTGTCTTCTACACTCCCTGTTGAAATGCACATTGGTGTATGTAATGGTTCTTGAAGTATGTAGCTCTTTATATTTTCGGAACAAAGTGGCCGAACCTGCCCCTTGAACAAAATAAAGAGTGTCGAGGATAATCGGATTTCAATTACAGCTTTTTTTAATTTTTTTATTTAGAGAACAGTATTTTTTTGATTCGTTGTTTATAAGCTCAGTTCTACGCACAGCACGCTGCCACAACTTCCTCGCATGTACATTTTTGGACAAAGTAATAAATACCTTTTCCGGCGTGGTTGTGTTATGGCATTCGGGAAGTATACAGTATTTATAATTTTTCTTTTTCTGATTATCCGATACAGCGGTAGCAACACAACACGCAACCAGCCGAACAAAAAATAAAGTATCTAAGTAAAGAGAAGACGTCGCGTGCTCCCCTGTTCCGCTAGCTAAGCGATGCGCTGGACAGATCTGATGACGTCACGTCTCTCCAGCTGCACGCGGTAGTTGTTTCGCAGAGCGGCAACTTTTATAATTTTTTTAAATACGAAATCGTCATTAGAAAATTTTAAAATTTTATATCGTTACTGAATCAGAATATGCAATATGCAATAAAAAATAATCATGAAATGAGCCTATTCTACGCTTTTTAATTTTAGGCGAAAGAAGAACGAATTGAAGCTCTGAAACAAGAAAATGCCCGATCGCTGGGGAAAATATCCGAGGACATTGAACCTGAACCGAAGCCGTTAAAGAGACAATTCTCCTTTAGACGATTCAGCAACTAATTTTTTCTTGTACTTATTTATATTTTGTATTTTACATGTATACGCATACAAGACATTCAGGCCTATTCTGTAACTCCAAATCGAATAGAAATACGTAAAATCGAATAGAGGTTGACAAGTAGAATCGGAATTATTCGAAATCGGTATTCTGTAACCCCTTGCAATTTCTACGATCGAAATGTGTGATAGAAATCGATTTCGACCACTCAAACTTTGTCGAAGCGCAATTCCGATATCGAAATTTGCTTTGACGCATGCGCAGCATTGTTATATTCGCGAGCGAGTTTGACACTTTGCGTTGTGTTTAGTGTTAATTTAACGTTAAAAACCTGCATGATTGAAGTATGTTGGATAACATTTCCGTATTTCGAGCAAGAGCCGGGTACGCCTTCGGGATTCAGCCTTTTACGAGGGATATCACTGGGAACTAACATTTGTAATTTTCCGTCTTTCAAACATCCTCCTTGTTTGGTATTCTACAATTATTTACTTTCGAATATTCTACACGAAGTTTATAGGCCGCAGCCATAGCCTAAACAAGTATAGCTCCGAAGCTCCCGAGCGGCTCCTTTGATGTATGCGAGGCCAGTTTTCTTACGCGATGGTGGGGAGACCACGACACGCTTTTAACTTTGCAGGTGGCAAACCCAGCAGGAGCCGTACTTAAAAATTTTGCGGGCACCACAGAATTGAATGAAATTTTTTACTTCGGAAATAACGGAATTATAAATAAATAACTGTTAAAGGTATTCTGTTATTCATTGATTATTATTAATAAAAATAAATAATTTCTAACAGAACTCAACTCTCAACTCAACACATTATTTGAATTATGTGATCTAATATTCAAAATTTGTACGATCTACAATTTACTGTTATAAAGTATGTCCAAGTTCCCTTACTGCACATAGATTGCACTTAATATTAAATTTTAATTTCCACTTAAAACTGAAAACATATATTTCAGAAAACAAATCTCCAGATGGGCACTCATATTTTCCTGACTTTATCTACTGCTCGGCTGCAGGAATATTTAAAATTTCGTCAGAAAAACCGATTTCGCTAGCGGGATGATGCGATAGATATTAGACATTCCGATTTGGCAGAGATTCCGATTGCTACCTACATTTCTATTCGATATGTTAAAAGTTACAGAATAAGCCTGATTATTAATATTATCCCTGCACGAAATTAAATTATTCACGCCTAGATTTTTTTCAAATTTTGCCATTTCATTTCTACTTGCATGCAGTACTATGGGTTTTCCCAAGAGGTTTTCCCAAAATATAAGAGATACAAAAGGTTTTCCCTTCGAGCGGTGAGATCTCGGAGTGCTTGTTCTAGTTGTTTTATAATGTAAATTATTCTCCGATATCTGGTGAATACTTAATCGCCGTTGGAATAAATTAGCTAGTTCTATAATTATGTTATATAGTTTTATAATTATGCATTTGTAGAGCTAAAGTACTCGAAGCCAGTAATAAGTACAGTAGAACCCCTATTATCCGTGCCTTACGGGACCGGGTAACTCACGGATAATTGAAAAACACGGATAATCCAAATACCTTTTATATCACATAACACGCTTTATATTATACATATTATGACCTAAAATAAATAATTTTTATTTCATAAAACAAACTACCTATGTATAATATACGCAACATAACATAAACCGAATACTTTTTATTTTATACATATAACAAACTATACGTGACGTAATAACGCAAAGCGAACTAAACTGAACCAATGCAAACACAAGGAAACGTGTCAAAACAAATTCTCAGGTGCCGCACGGAAAATCCGCATGCCGGATAATCCGCGCACGGATAATAGGCGTTCTACTGTACGACCCTTTGGCGAGTTTAGGATTGACCACATTAAGAGGGATACGTCGTTGAAAACAGCGCCGATATCAAGCTCTAAGTTACGAAACGTAGAGCTCTTACTAATAAATATTTTGCAGAAATTTCTTCTTTGTCAGAAAGAAGATTTCTTCTACAATTCTGTCAAACCAAATTAAGAACAAATATGTAAATAATCACAGAAACGAGACGTGAAATTTGCGTTTTGGTGTATTTTCAGCGGCTAGAAACTTGGTTCAAAAAGCAAATACTGGAAAACTAATTAGAGCACATTATAATATGAACATTAAATTGCTTGCGTTTCAAATTTGAATGCATTTGAACTGAAAATAAATAAGCTACATTAAATTTACTTCGACAATAAACCCATTTCTAAAAACGGGAGCGCCTCCTTCCACTAGCAGATTCTAACCGCCCCTCAGTAGTCGGTGACAGCCGAGTACGTTCGGGCCGTATCTGGCCGGCAGATCCGTTTCTCTTCGTGTTTCTCCTACGCTGGCCGGTGTAGTGGGGGAGACCGAGTGTTTATTTTTCTTGAGCGACGGACGTATCCCTCTTAAGTGCACTTTGTATTATAATGCAATTACATTAAATATACAAGCAAATCAAATTATATTTAGACATAAAGTTGTAATAATATAACTTGGCGTATGATTGAAATAATCTACGCATCATGTTAGTTTGACGTCTCTCTCGCACGCAACTAGTTGATACGGCCGCTAATTATTAACGTAAGATGAAATAATCAAGATTTTCCATTGTAATTCTTTATTTCACTCATCCTCATTTATAATGTTGCATAACAATGTATTTGTACGTCTTTGCTCGTTTCGTATGTTATCACGGAAACTAGTATTAGTGTCACAGTACTGTCAATGTCGAAACAAATTAGTTCACATGCATGTGTCAACCCATACGCCAAGTTATAAGATTTAAACTTTACCTGGTATAATCACTTTGAACTTGGATTTATATTAACAGCGAATCGATAATTATTTTATTGGTTCAGAATTGATGTGCACAGTGTGAATATTAGGAGGAAGGATATGCTCACAATTCCTAAACACAAGTTATTCTTATTTAATCGCTGCTGTTCTTCCTATGTTTGTACTGTGTACAAGGTGTCCCAAACTGGACGCGTTCTTATGGGAACACCCCTTATTTGAAGAGATAGAAAAAAATTAACCAAGGTGTCCGGAGCTCAAATTTAATGAGAAAACCACTGGCGCAAACAAAACTTTGTTATCTCTTATCGTTTGGCCGCTAGAGGGCGATTCTCAAATTTCGGCGATTTCTTTTATGTCCTTTAACTTGTTTATTAATAATGATAATTAATTTTGGTAAAAACTTTCTTAAGGCACTTTTTTCCGTAGAATCCATTGCAATAGGCAGTTTTTTTACAGGGCGTTTAGATTTTCGTGCACCACCCCAAACTATTTTTTTTTATATAGACCACCCTATAAATTATGAGATTTTTGAAAAGCTCGTAAAATTTCCTAAATTTTGATGTATCACTTGTCATGTTTATCTTAAAAACCATTAGAAACATTTAAAGAATTATTAATTTAATATAATAACTATGAGTAATCTTATCATGAAACTTTAGATCTGTGGTTTTAATCATAACATGTTAGCATCCTATGTCATTTTATTAGTCATGGCAATCTTGATTTCTGTAGGCACAATATTTTAATTTTTAAATCGTAATGTTGCTAATGGTTTTTAATATAAACATGACAAGTGATACATCAAAATTTAGGAAATTTTACGAGCTTTTCAAAAATCTCATAATATATAGGGTGGTCTATATAAAAAAAATGAGTTTGGGGTGGTGCACGAAAATCTAAACGCCCTGTAAAAAAACTGCCTATTGCAATTAATTCTACGGAAAAAAGTGCCTTAGGAAAGTTTTTACCAAAATTAATTATCTTTATTAATAAACAAGTTATAATAAATCGACGAAATTTGAGAATCGCCCTCTAGCGGCCAAACGATAAGAGATAGCAAAGTTTTGTTTGCGCCTGTGGTTTTCTCATTAAATTTGAGCTCCGGACACCTTGGTTAATTTTTTTCTATCTCTTCAAATAAGGGGTGTTCCCATAAGAACGCGTCCAGTTTGGGACACGTTGTACAATGCTGTTCAAAATAAGTAGTTATTATTCCTTAGGCTGTTCAATCAAACAAATATGTATGTTATTTCGATCGGTTAAGTGGAAGAACAGTTATTGTCTTCCGCAAGGATAGCCAATGACTGAACTTCGCCGTTTGTCTGCTATGTGTATATACCTCTTCATTTTTCGATGTTATTTATGTTGTATGCTATAGCAGATAATAAAGTCGTTTATTATTATTATTGTTATTATACAGAGGGCGGCAAAAGTCAGTTAACGCTATCAAAAAATATGCATGCGTGCGTCTTCGTTGTGTGTACAATTAAATACATCTTGCTCAGTGGGGGCAAATGCGGCAAAAGTTTAGTACACGAGTGTTGTACATCGTGTTTGCATCTCAATGGCAGCGCAGCTCCGTATAAAGTACACGAAAGCCAAACGTATCTGCCTGGTGTCAGGATACCTACGTTACAATTCCGATTACAACACAATTTTTGGAGAGTTTGCGGTGCGGTATCCTGGTAGACCTATTCCTACAAGACAAATGGTGTACAAGCTAAACAAGAAATTCATGGAAATCTTTTCTGAAATTTGCCACTACATCGAAGGTCTATACCGTGTGAATTTTCATACCTCAAGAACCTATTGTACCTACCTTACCTACTTAATTATTGTGGACATGTAGGAAATCTAGAAGCAAAAAAAACGCAATCATCCTGTATAGTTCAATGTCTTCAGATAAATGATGCTTGGATACGACTTTCCAATGTATTGGAAATTGATATTCTAGAAATGAAGAAGAAGAAGGAATCATTGATGGCATGTTTCAGAAGCCATCTGAAGAAAAAAAAGGCGTCAATAAAATCAGGAGCTGGTGCAGGAGACATTTACAAACCAATATGGGCATTTTATGAAGTGATGGAAGGATTCATGGGGCACGTATACGAGTGTGTACCTACAATAAATACACAAGATAATGTAAGTACTTATCTAAATATATTATTTGTAATTGCTTTTCAATCGTTATTTGGTGTGCTATTCTTTTTTGATGGGAAAGGGTGCATTACATAAAAAAGACATTTTTATTTTTATTCTGGGTGAAAAAAAGTGTTTACAGAAAAAGTTATGTTTTCTTATTCCCTTGACGAATTGTTGGCATAAAAATAATCAGTGAAATTTTCTCTTACTTTCAATGCATTTAATGCTGGTTTACGAGCCACTCGAGATATATCCCTTAATGCACCAAGTTCTTGTTTTTCTTGTCTCCAGGATCCAGGTCGAACTAGTTCTCCGCCTTCGTAAGTATCCAACGATCCCGGAGGGGTGTACAGGTTTCCAGAAGTTTTGCTTCTTCTTAAGAAATTGTGTAGTAAAACACAAGTCATGGTCACCAGTGACACTGCATTTGGTTGAAGCAGCATTGGTTTTTTAAATATTCTGAAAACAAGCCATGATGCCGAATACGTTCTCTACTACAACCCGGGAACTAGATAATCGTTGATTAAATATGCGTTTCTTCGAATTAATATCATGGTTTCCTGGAAATGGTTTCATAACATGCTCACTTAAGGCAAATGCGCCATCACCCAGGAATACAAAAGGAATATCTTCATTACATCCCGGCAAGGGACAGGGGGGTGGTAAATTGATGAGGCCTGAGCAAATATTATTCCATAAAGTAGTATTCTGGAATATACCCCCATCACTAATCCTTCCTTGGCCTCCTATATCGGCAAACAAAAAGCAGTAGTTGCTCTTAACCAACGCCAAGAGCACAATGCTGAAACTGTTCTTGTAGTTATAGTACTCTGAACCACTGTAAGTTGGGGATTGCATAACCACATGTTTCCCATCAATGGCTCCAACGCAGTGTGGGAAATTGCTAGCAAATCCTTTTTCTATAGCCAACCATTCCTCCACAGTTTTCGGCATCTGTAAAGACAAAATGATATAGAGGACTAATTTTCAAATATTACCTTACGTATGCGAGTATTATTATATTTATTTTTTTTACAGGAGCAACATACACAAGATATAGTAGATGAGGGTGAGTCCACATCTGAATGTACATCAAACATAAATTGTGATGGACCTACTTCACCAACACCACAAAGAACTACTACACCTCCGCCAAAATTACAAGTACAAGGATACCGGCGCCGTGCATCGAATCCTGAGCTTCAGGAAGCAGGAAAGCAGATGAAAGAAGTATTTAGTAATCTAAGCAATGTACTAACTCGCAGGACCTACGAAAAAGAAAAGGAAGACGAATGCGATTTATATGCAAAACTTCTAGCCAAGAAAATTAGAAAAATTCCTGAGGAAGAAAGCACAATTAATGTACGAGATAGATGGCTTGCTGATAAAAAAGATGCATTACGGAACTTCAAATTCTGGTGCTGATTCACAGTTCAACAGCAGCAGTTCAAATTCCACAGTTAATTCTCCTTATTCTAGTCCTAGTCCTAGTCCCTACTCTTGTACACTATCTCTAAGAAACATTGAAAACTTCAACCAGTCCAAAACACCACACCGTGTGAGTACTCCCTATACTGTGCAATCTCATCCTCCCACTTTTGTCACGCAGACACACAATAATTACTCTCCATCTAATACATCACAACGAATAATTACGTCCAACAGGCATCTTATCGGGGTAGCTTGGTCCAGAGCGACAGAGAGCGAAGATGCAGACAAAATTGACTTTACCTGTTAGTAACAGTCAATCATACAAGGTGTGTACATGCATAATAAATAAATCAATAAACAAGTTACATAAAAAACCTCTTCTTTTACCTTAACTTGATCCTTCAGAGCTTCATTAATAGCTTGACATACTTCTGGTATAATTGTTGAAATAAGCTGACTTGAGATTTTGAAAAGGTAATGGAGACTTCTATAGCTGTCCCCAGTAGCTAGAAATCTCAAAGTTATTGCCAAACGAACTTTGGCTGGTATAGCGTCTCTCCAATAAGAGTCTTTTCTTGAAATGCTTGGCCCTATTTTACACAAAAGAAATTCGAAGTCGGTTAACGACATTCTACAGAAATTTTCAAATTCTCCGGATGGCTCGTGCAGCATTTCAATAAACATATTTTCCATGCTTTCCCTATAAAATTTGATTAAAACTGAGTGAACATAAACAAACAAAAAAACAATACTTTGTTCTGTTGCGATGTATAGCTGTCGCCCACCACCTTCTTTTTCGTCGAGGGTTTTCGTTAATCGATGCGTTCACATGTAATAAATAATTATACACGCTGAAAGATGCCATTGCCAACGCAACAGCAATTTCCACGTCCGTCATCTTGAGTTCTGACCGGTGGCGGTGAACTTAATTTATTATTAATTTATAAATATTAATGATTGTGATTGTGTCACGTCAAAGTCAAAACAAACCACCGACCAATACAATTACAATGTACTAGGTAGCTTTATGCTCTGTGAGATGTACTGCGCTTGCGCTTCGACGGCGTTGGCCAAGTGTGTATATAGTCGGTTTGTGAACAAATAATTCGACGAATACTTCGGCAATTACTTCGGCCAAAACATTGCCCAATGTCTGGACCCGGCATAAGCTGACTAATTTGTGAGTTATATCACATTCCAACAGATGGCACATGGGTTTGTTTAAATGTGTTCGTTTGCTTTCGGTTGGTCGGGTTAACTCGGCATCAACTATCCAATCAGAAATAAAAGTAAAAAA
Organism: Xestobium rufovillosum; assembly: GCA_963966045.1. Taxonomy (NCBI): domain Eukaryota; kingdom Metazoa; phylum Arthropoda; class Insecta; order Coleoptera; family Ptinidae; genus Xestobium; species Xestobium rufovillosum. The sequence goes on from OZ014500.1 coordinate 30,412,015, forward strand.
CGGCACTTTCAAAAGTAACAATAACATACCGGATTTAAAATTGGGAGTGTCTACAGAACCGAATATTCAGACGGATAATATTTATTATAGAACCGAATACTACTTATACCTTATACTTTGGTTTAAGAACTTCGTTAGCCAAAACTCCATCTATCGGCGACGTTGGTAGGGAGACAGCCGTCGTACAGCGTCGTACAGCGTCGTACAGCGTCGTATAGCCGTCGTACAGCGTCGTGCAGTCGTCCTGCAGCGTCGTGCAGTCGTCGTACAGCGTCGTGCAGTCGTCGTACAGCCGTCGTACAGCGTCGTACAGCGTCGTACAGCCGTCGTACAGCGCCGTACAGCCGTCGTACAGCGCCGTACAGCCGTCGTACAGCCGTCGTACAGCGTCGTACAGCGTCGTACAGCCGTCGTACAGCGTCGTACAGCCGTCGTACAGCGTCGTACAGCCGTCGTACAGCGTCGTACAGCGTCGTGCATTCGTCGTACAGCGTCGTGCAGTCGTCGTACAGCGTCATACAGTCGTCGTGCAGCCGTCGTACAGCCGTCGTACAGCGTCGTACAGCGTCGTACAGCCGTCGTACATCGTCGTACATCGTCGTACAGCCGTCGTACAGCCCGTTATACAGCGTCGTACAGCGTCGTACAGCGTCGTACAGCGTCGTACAGCCGTCGTAGAGCGTCGTACACCGTCGTAGAGCCGTTATACAGCGTAGTACAGCCGTCATGCAGCATCGTACAGCATCGTACAGCGTCGTACAGCGTCGTTCAGTCGTCGTACAGCCGTCGTACAGCCGTCGTACAGCGTCGTACACCGTCGTACAGCCGTCGTACAGCGTCGTACAGCGTCGTACAGCCGTCGCACAGCCGTCGTACAGCCATCGCACAGCCGTCGTACAGCCGTCGCACAGCCGTCGTGCAGCCGTCGTACAGCCGTCTTACAGCCGTCGTACAGCGTCGTACAGCGTCGCACAGCGTCGCACAGTAGTCGCACAGTCGTCGTACAACCGTCGTACAGCGTCGTACAGCCGTCGTACAGCGTCGTACAGCCGTCGTACAGCCGTCGTACAGCGTCGTACAGCCGTCGTACAGCCGTCGTACAGCGTCGTACAGCCGTTGTACAGCCGTCGTACAGCCGTCGTACAGCCGTCGCACAGCCGTCGCACAGCCGTCGCACAGCCGTCGCACAGCCGTCGCACAGCCGTCGCACAGCCGTCGCACAGCCGTCGCACAGCGTCGCACAGCGTCGCACAGCGTCGTACAGCGTCGTACAGCGTCGTACAGCGTCGTACAGCGTCGTACAGTGTCGTACAGTGTCGTACAGCGTCGTACAGCCGTCGTACAGCCGTCGTACAGCCGTCGTACAGCGTCGTACAGCGTCGTACAGCCGTCGTACAGCCGTCGCACAGCCGTCGTGCAGCGTCGTGCAGCGTCGTACAGCGTCGTACAGCGTCGTACAACCGTAGTACAGCGTCGTACTGCGTCGTACAGCGTCGTACAGCCATCATGCAGCGTCGTACAGCCGTCGTACAGCCGTCGTACAGCCGTCGTACAGCCGTCGTACAGCCGTCGTACAGCCGTCGTACAGCGTCGTACAGCGTCGTACAGCGTCGTACAGCGTCGTTCAGCGTCGTACATCCGTCGTACAGCATCGCACAGCCGTCGTACAGCCGTCGTACAGCCGTCGTACAGCCGTCGTACAGCCGTCGTACTGCGTCGTACAGCGTCGTACAGCGTCGTACAGCCGTCGTACTGCGTCGTACTGCGTCGTACAGCGTCGTACAGCCGTCGTACAGCCGTCGTACTGCATCGTACTGCGTCGTACAGCCGTCGTACTGCGTCGTACAGCGTCGTACAACCGTCGTACAGCCGTCGTACAGCCGTCGTACAGCCGTCGTACAGCGTCGTGCACCGTCGTGCACCGTCGTACAGCGTCGTACATCCGTCGTACATCCGTCGTACAGCGTCGTACAGCGTCGTACAGCGTCGTACAACCGTAGTACAACCGTAGTACAGCGTCGTACAGCCGTCGTACAGCCGTCGTACAGCCGTCGTACTCCCGTCGTACAGCCGTCGTACAGCGTCGTACAGCATCGTACAGCCGTCGTACAGCCGTCGTACAGCCGTCGTACTGCGTCGTACAGCGTCGTACAGCCGTCGTACTGCGTCGTACAGCGTCGTACAGCCGTCGTACTGCGTCGTACAGCGTCGTACAGCCGTCGTACAGCGTCGGACAGCCGTCGTACAGCGTCGGACAGCCGTCGTACAGCGTCGTACAGCGTCGTACAACCGTAGTACAGCGTCATACAGCGTTGTACAGCGTCGCACAGCGTCGCACAGCGTCGTCATAGAAGGGCACGGAAGGTCATAGAAGGTCAATGAAGGTCATAAGGGCATAGAAGGGCACGGAAGGTCATAGAAGGTCAATGAAGGTCATAAGGTCATAGAAGGGCACGGAAGGTCATAGAAGGTCAATGAACGTCATAAGGTCATAGAAGGGCACGGAAGGTCATAGAAGGTCAATGAATGTCATAAGGTCATAGAAGGGCACGTAAGGTCATAGAAGGTCAATGAAGGTCATAAGGGCATAGAAGGGCACGGAAGGCCATAGAAGGTCAATGAAGGTCATAAGGTCATAGAAGGGAACGGAAGGCCATAGAAGGTCAGGTCAGGTCAGGTCAGGTCAGGTCAGGTCAGGTCAGGTCAGGTCAGGTCAGGTCAGGTCAGGTCAGGTCAGGTCAGGTCAGGTCAGGTCAGGTCAGGTCAGGTCAGGTCAGGTCAGGTCAGGTCAGGTCAGGTCAGGTCAGGTCAGGTCAGGTCAGGTCAGGTCAGGTCAGGTCAGGTCAGGTCAGGTCAGGTCAGGTCAGGTCAGGTCAGGTCAGGTCAGGTCAGGTCAGGTCAGGTCAGGTCAGGTCAGGTCAGGTCAGGTCAGGTCAGGTCAGGTCAGGTCAGGTCAGGTCAGGTCAGGTCAGGTCAGGTCAGGTCAGGTCAGGTCAGGTCAGGTCAGGTCAGGTCAGGTCAGGTCAGGTCAGGTCAGGTCAGGTCAGGTCAGGTCAGGTCAGGTCAGGTCAGGTCAGGTCAGGTCAGGTCAGGTCAGGTCAGGTCAGGTCAGGTCAGGTCAGGTCAGGTCAGGTCAGGTCAGGTCAGGTCAGGTCAGGTCAGGTCAGGTCAGGTCAGGTCAGGTCAGGTCAGGTCAGGTCAGGTCAGGTCAGGTCAGGTCAGGTCAGGTCAGGTCAGGTCAGGTCAGGTCAGGTCAGGTCAGGTCAGGTCAGGTCAGGTCAGGTCAGGTCAGGTCAGGTCAGGTCAGGTCAGGTCAGGTCAGGTCAGGTCAGGTCAGGTCAGGTCAGGTCAGGTCAGGTCAGGTCAGGTCAGGTCAGGTCAGGTCAGGTCAGGTCAGGTCAGGTCAGGTCAGGTCAGGTCAGGTCAGGTCAGGTCAGGTCAGGTCAGGTCAGGTCAGGTCAGGTCAGGTCAGGTCAGGTCAGGTCAGGTCAGGTCAGGTCAGGTCAGGTCAGGTCAGGTCAGGTCAGGTCAGGTCAGGTCAGGTCAGGTCAGGTCAGGTCAGGTCAGGTCAGGTCAGGTCAGGTCAGGTCAGGTCAGGTCAGGTCAGGTCAGGTCAGGTCAGGTCAGGTCAGGTCAGGTCAGGTCAGGTCAGGTCAGGTCAGGTCAGGTCAGGTCAGGTCAGGTCAGGTCAGGTCAGGTCAGGTCAGGTCAGGTCAGGTCAGGTCAGGTCAGGTCAGGTCAGGTCAGGTCAGGTCAGGTCAGGTCAGGTCAGGTCAGGTCAGGTCAGGTCAGGTCAGGTCAGGTCAGGTCAGGTCAGGTCAGGTCAGG